>BSBK01002171.1:45000-645000 GCA_027943335.1 Chamaecyparis obtusa | reverse complement strand
GCGCAACAGATCGACCAGTCATGATGCAAATCAGTGATATGGCTAACAAACTGGGAAACCAGTCTGACAAGGAAATGACCAATCACTTCAATGCATTTCAACTAAAAATGCATGCTAGAGAAAGAATCCCATCAACTATTGTTGAAAAATACAAAAAGGACATGTTTTCTGGTGTCTACTGACTTCTGCATCATTCAAGCAGTAGAACCAAGAAACGAGTACGCACCTGAGTTTGGATACGAAATCACAGCAAAATTTGCAACAGTGTATGTAGAGGCCTTGAAAAAAGCACATCTAGATCTTGGTGCTCAACAGTTTGGAACCTATGAGGAGATAGAGAAGAATTTAAAGCAGGCGCCAATCAAGAATGTCTATGTCAAAAGATCGCCTGCGCCAAAGAAGAAACCAAAAATAGCACAAAAGAGAAAAGCTCAACCGGAGCCAAGCACACAGAAGCACGAAGCAAAAGAAACCGATTCGGAGGATACGGTTCCGCTCAGCGAAAGAAAGAAGAGGACCGGCAAGCAAGCAAAGGTGGAACCACCAAGAAAAGATAAACCAACGATAGATGAATTTATAATAAGACTGAAAGAAACCGAAGGAATGGGTAATGTCAGTAGAAGATACACCTTGGCAAATGATGAAGACCGAAGGAAAATCGAAGATGCTATTGTTGAATGCTTGCACAAGTTCAATCTATGCCCTACTGAGCTTCAGAAGGTACTGCCTAAGGATCTGTTGAATATCCTTCAAGGCAGGTGTAAAGCTTCAATGGAAAAAGAAAAAGAGCTAAGGATTCAAGCTCTGCTAGAAGTGCAAAATCATCTCATTTTAGAAGAAGTGAGTCAACAAGCTGAACTACACCAGTAGAATTTTCTGATAAAGAAAAGAACAAACCTCTTGCTGATTGGAGAAACCGAGAAAGTTCACACTGAAGGAGTAGTCATCTGGAGCAACCTACTTCAGACAGCAAAAAGCAGAGGAAGCACGCCAAAAGGCAATAGCTCCACCGATTCATGACATCGAAAAAGGCAAAGGAGTACTCGGAGTAGACAAACCAGTCATCGTCACATAACCGATGAACCGACAAATCCTACGGTTCTTGTATCTCCAGAAAATGGTAAGGCTCGCACCATGACTGTTAATGACATTGTAGCTGAAATTAACAATTTTGGAGAAATAGATAATGCAGCCAAATGGTATAGCGTGTTAGCAGAGGAAGACAAACAAGCAATAGAAGAAGCTCTTGTTGAAAGTCTTCTAGACTTCATGAAAACACCCAGGGATTATAGAGGCAAGTTTCCTCTCGAATTGAATGGCAAGCTTCAAGAAAAATGGAGAACCGGTCTGGAAAGAAACTCACAAATCAATAAAGAAGCACTAGAGAAAGCTAGACCTGGCTTGAGTGATAAAAGTATCATGCTTCTCTTAGACGACGCATCTATGAATCTAGATACAAATTACAGAGTCACCATAATTCTCAATGGTCATGAGAATGACGTCTTTAAAGAGACCTTGGATTTCTGGCAGCAGTATGATTTCAATACCCTTGAAGAAACAGGTCCTCAGGATCACACCACTACAATTGTTTATCCACCTGTTCAGTTTACTGCAACTCAGACTCCGATATCTGATGAGTAGGAAGTCCTCACAGAAAAGTTCACTTCTAGTGAACCGGTTAAATTGGGACAAACTTCTGTCAATCTTCCTACTGACGAATCAGATCAAAGAGGTGAAGGGATCCCTACAGATGATCTTCATATAGCTGAAGAACAGCTGCAATCACAAGCCCCATCACAAGAGCCCTCACATCAAGTAGAAGATGTTATGCCTGAGATTCACGTTCAGCAACCAAAAGCAAGACGAGAAGAGGGAACAAGACAGACCAATAGGATGCAAAAGAACATGAGCAAGCTCCAAAGGCACAAGACAAAGTAGAGAGAAGGATCAAGAAACTCTTGCCAGCTCCTCCAAAAGAATGATCATATCCTCTGGAGAATCTGAAGCAAAAAGGAGCAAAGCAACCAATACAATAGTTGACATCAACAAAATGTCAACAAGACAGCTGAAAGAGCTCACTAAAAGAAAACAAGATATGGTTCTGAACAAAGTAAAAGATATCTTGTCCAACTTTGTGCCGGATGCTAATATAGATGAAGATGAACCGATCATCGACCAACTGGAAGTGCTGACTGCAACCATCAGTGAGGATCTGACTGATCCAGAAACAGTGGCAATTGACCATTATGCGCAAAAAAGAGTGGAGCTTCTTCACAAGCAAGTTGCCAATATAAAAGCTATTCTGCTAAACAATCTCAAAGTTCTTCGACAGCAGATACAAGTTGCAGAAAATTTGTTAAGCAGAACTTCAAATTTTGAGATTTTCTTGACAGACTTAACTGACAAAGCTACAAAGACTTCAGAAGACATAAGAGCTTTGTCCAACCAATTTGACATCAAGACCAAAACGGTCACAATTTTCAGCAGAGAAATGGCTAGTCTTGCTCTAGTCCTTAGAAAGACTATAGAAGAAGAGAACAAAAGAATTCAAGACATCGTTGGATTCCATATGTTTTTGGCCCCAACACTTGATATCATGCACCAGACAGCTACTTCAACTAATGTTTTGATCAATGAACTGGACTACAAAACTGTAGATGATATGGAAAACATCATTTTCTCTCTCAAGTCTGCCCAACAAAACATTGAATATGTAATTGGTCAATGGGCACCGTTTCTACATTCTGCCAAGAATATTTATAAGGATATCTTCACACAGCTTCAAATGTGAAATAAAACATAACCCTTTGTCTTATGGAGGCCAAAAGTGGAAGTTTGTGTGTATTGTTTGGACTCAGTCAAGGGAAGTTTCGGCCAGAAGCAGAGCATTCAATCAGGCAAGAGCAGAAGGTTGAACAGCTATTGTATGAATGGTTTTGTTTTTGACTGTTTTGCCACCAATGACAAAGGGGAAGATTGTTAACAATTTAAGTTGTCATTAGTGTATTTCATCAATCCCATTCACACCGGTCGAAGATCACCAGTCGCTCGCATTTCTTAGATGACACCGGTAGATAAAGCACATAGTGCGTGCACCGGTCAACTAAGTAGTTAGATAAATCGGTAGACTGAACCAAGTACTCAGTATCGGTCCGGTACCGATCTAACTGATAGAAAAATCCGGTCCAGTTTTTGTGGAACAGTTTGAGTTAAGAGCCTGATTATGCAAGACATCCATTACTCTGATGTGAAGTTAACCTTTCAACAGGAGTTAGCTTTAAGTTCTACGGATGATCTCATGATAAACTCTAGATCACAATGCACAGCTTTACTCCCTAGCGGTTCTGTGAGTCAAGAGGATCACTTTTGTATAAATATTAGTCATAGGATGCAAAGTATGATGCTGTTGTTGAGAAGTGGAGATTGCAGAGAGCAAAGGAAAGATATTGTAATGTCCCCTTTTTGACTGGCACCAGTTGCTTATTTTATTTTTAGCCTTTATTCTCCCCGGAGGCTAAAAAAGGAAAATAAAGGGGAAAAGTTATATTAATTACTTATAAAGTTACTAAACAATGAAATCTTAAAAAGTAACTTTATATTTAATTGATTTAATATTAGAGTGACTAAAGTAATAAAATATCAAAAAGTCACTTAAATAAAATAAAGTGCTGGATCCCTCTAGAAGCTTCTTGGAGTTGCTTGTGAAATCTTTATAAGGAGCCTTTGGCGGGTCATTTTAGGGATCTTGAGTTGCATATTCATCTATTGTGCTGAGAGCTTTAGTGCTTGCATACTTGCCTGAGGGTTTGAAGACTCTAAGGTGCCAATTTTGGTTGTGAGATATCAACCCTAGTTGGGAGTGGAGGAATTGGTATTCAGCCAATTCATTTGTGATTAATTGGGAGATAATATTCAGTGATTTTTGTTCAGCCTGTGCATCTAATTTTGACATCATTTGGCAAGGAGAAAGGTTTCAATTTTTGCAAGGGAAAGTTCGAACTTTGATCTAGAGGGAAGTTCTATTTATTTGGAGGAGTTTGGGAATTATCAAGCAAGGGAAAGTTCGAATTTTTGGAAGAAATCTGATTGCATTAGAGAGGCCACTTACCAGTCCTTTTGCAGGGGTTTTTATGTGTTGATGCTCAGCTAAGGAGGTTCGAAATAAATCAGGGAGTACTCAGCAACCAAAGGCAATCACTTTCGAAGGTTTTGTGCCAGGTTTTAATACCCAGCAAGGCTGTACTGTTCAGTACAGATTCTCCAGGTGCTGCTACAGTCTTTTTATGAGGTTTCGGCATCTTTAAAAAATTATAAACACTGCCATATAAAAATCACAGTAGTACTGGGCGAGTGCGATTTCATTTTGGTATCAATACGTCACTTCCAAGCAATGTAGACAGCAGTTCGAAGGGGAAGAAAAGAGTCTCTGTTTGGTGCTGCAGCACTTAGAATCTGTTTTCCCAACATCTCATAAATTAAAAGAAGGTACAGGTCTGTAAAGGGGTTCAGCATTGTGGAGCAGCATTGCAAGCATTCAAAGAGAGACATCTCAGCTACAACTCCTTCAGCTTATTCCAGGTTCTTTTTGGTATTTACATTTGGCAATTGTAGATGGATACATTAGACAAGTAATATGTCTTTTGTTACCAAAGTATTCAGTCATTGTAAGCATTGAAGTATTGAAGGGAAAATCAACTTAATTCAGCTATTCAATTTGTATGCCAAATGTTTGTAAAAACGTCTCATTGCATAGTCATTCATAGGATGCATGCCAAGTGTTTGTGAAAATACCTCTTGGCTGAAGGTGTACATTTTACATCAGAATTTCATGTACTTGCACTTGGAAAATAATAAAAAGAAGTTGCATATCAATCATTTGCATTCATCAAAACATTATTGGCATCAAAAACCAAATCAAAACAAGCAAACATCAGCAAATTAAGGTTGCAAAGAAAGTGTTTGACATAATTCCTAAGGCAGAAAAACAGGGATAAAACATGAAATTTGTCACGGCACATTTCAGTGGTATCAGAGCTAAAGTTCCTGCCATCTTGTACGGGTTATGAGTGAAGAGTTTCCAGATATTCCATTCATAAATCCTTGGGATAATTTCTATAACAGGACAAGAAAGGGCTTAAGTCCTTTAGAACTCATGGAAGAAAGCAGTACCCAGCAAATGCTTAATGCTCTTGCAAGAGGGCAACAGGAGTTGAGAGATGAAATGGCAAGAGAAAGAGAAGAACTATCACTTATCCTTAGACAGCTGGTAGATAACAGAAACAATGGAAATGATGGGAACCATAACAAGACTAATGGGCAGAATGGACACAATGGGGGTCAAGAAAACAATGACACAGCTCAAAGCAATGCTAGAACAGCAAGTAGAGCTACTCCTAGGCCTCTTATGCCTACATTTTTGAGAGAACAGGGAGTTGCAAATCAGGACCAGCAAGTAAGAGAAGAGGGATATCGTGATTATTTGAGGGAGTACAACTCTCTAGGTGATGATTTCAAGGCTGCCATGTCACTAGTAGACTTTTGTGGTCTTAAATTGAAAAATAGACCAAGAAACAATCAACGGGGAGTGCAAAATCAAGACTTGCAGCGTAAGGTGGGAAAACTAACCTTACCTTCATTTGATGGAAGTAACAAAGGTACAGCTAGAGCTTGGGTTCAGAAGTTTGACACATATTTGCAGCTCAATCTTATGTTGGAAACAGAGGCTATCCAGTACGCCACACTCCATTTGGAAGGTGAAGCACATGAATGGTGGTACCATGGACTTGTCACCTTGGGGCATGCCAACATTACTTCATATTTGGAATTCACCCAGAAGCTCATTGACAGGTTTGATCGTAAGGATCCTGAACTCCACTTTAGGGAGTTAGCACAACTCAGGCAGACTAATTCAGTGGATGCTTACATCACAGAGTTCCAACGGTTGGCAGTTATGGTGACAGACATTTCAGAACAGCGGTTGGTTATGCTCTTCATTGAGGGATTGACAGAGCCTCTTCGTGGTTGGGTTAAGGCCTTCAAACCGGATTCTCTCCAGGATGCTATCATGAAGACTAGAGACATGGAATATTCTACATCTAGCATCAGGGCTCCTAGCAAGCCTTTCACACCCCATAAGGATAAGGGGAAGAAGCCATTCCAGAAAAAGAGTAATAAGGTGAACTTTGATGAAGCCTATAGGCAGGAGTGTAGGCTTAAGGGGATTTGGTATCATTGCAAGGAGAAATGGACTAGTGGACACCGTTGCCTAGGGAAAGGCAAGGCTCACTTAATTGAGGTAATATCAGATGATGAGAGCAGTTCTGAGGAAGAGGAACCTCAAAGGGAAGACAATAACAGTTCAAATGAGGAGAATCATGATGAGATCATTGCTTCTATCTCCAGTGCTCCTAAGTTCAGCTCTTTCAAAGTTCATGGGGTTCTTCAAGGTCATCAGATAGCAGTATTGATTGATAGTGGAGCTACTCATAACTTCATTGATGCATCATTGGTGAACAAGAGGCACATTCCTCTAGAGGATTTTGAGGGGTTCAGTGTGATGGTGGCTGATGGGCGTAAGATAGCTTGTACTCAGTGGATTCCATAGTTGTCTATTACGATGGGCAACCACACAGTTATAGATGATTTCTATGTGGTAGACTTGGGTGATATCCATGCCATACTTGGGGTCCAATGGTTGCAATCATTAGGGAAGTACTCACAGAACTTCCAAACAATGGAACTCAAGTTCAAAGATGCTGATCGGCGTAGAGTGGTGCTTAGAGGTATGGCATCTAAAGCACCTAAGATTGTTTCAGCTAGACGTATGGAGAGCATTGTCAGGCATGATGACATAGTTTGGGCAGCGGAGTGTGTGATCACTCCTATGGAATCTACAAATTCAGGACAACCAGTTCACATTGACATCAAGGAACTATTGGGCAAACATGACAGAGTTTTTGGTGAGATACCCCCAGGGAGGCCACCGGACAGAGGCTTCGAGCATACTATTGAGTTGGAAGAAGGGGCCAAGCCAGTGATTACTACCCCTTATCGTCATCCTAAGAAATTTAAGAATGAGATCGAGAAAGCAATCAAGGAATTGCTTGATATGGAACACGTTCGTCCTAGCTCCAGCCCTTTCGCTTCTTCAGTGGTCCTGGTGAAGAAGAAAGATGGGACCATGAGAATGTGTATAGATTACCGAGCCCTCAATAAGAAAACAATCAAGAACAGGTACCTGATACCCAGGATCGATGAGTTATTGGATGAGTTACATGGGGCAGTATATTTTTCAAAGATTGATCTTCGATCGAGTTACCATCAGATTAGAGTGAGGGAACAAGATGTGCACAAGACTGCTTTCCGATGCCACTATGGGCACTATGAGTTCTTGGTGATGCCATTTGGATTAACTAACGCACCTGCCACATTCCAGTCTTGTATGAATCATATCTTCAACAAACAGTTGCGTAAGTTCCTCTTGGTATTCTTTGATGATTTGCTCATATACAGTAAAACTTGGGAAGAACACTTGCAGCAGCTTGATGAGATCCTCACCATCATGGAGGGGCAGTCCTTGTACGCTAAGGCTTCGAAATGTGAGTTCGGCCTTAGAGAGATTCTTTATTTGGGACACGTGATCAGTGCAGAGGGTGTCCAAGTGCACCAAGAGAAAATACAGGCTATTCTCGATTGGCCCACACCACAGTCACTTACAGAGCTACGGGGCTTCTTCGGACTGTGCAGTTACTACAGGCATTTTGTTAAGGGGTTCTCACAGTTGGGGGCACCTTTGACAGATTTGCCCAAGAAGGGTGCATTTTGTTGGACAACAGAGGCGCAGCAAGCTTTTGATAAGCTCAAGGAGGTGATGAGCAGTTGTCCAGTGTTGGCACTTCATGATTTCACACAGCCCTTCATTCTTGAGTGTGATGCTTCAAGGGAAGGTATTGGTGCAGTATTGATGCAGAATCGACACCCTATCGCCTTTGAGAGCCGTAAGTTGAGGGGAGCTGAGAGACTATACTCCATCTATGATAAGGAGATGCTTGCCATTATGCATGCCTTGGCGAAGTTCAGACAGTATCTAGTTGGGGGTAAATTTGTGGTGAGGACAGATCATAACAGTCTCAGATACTTCTTAGAGCAGAAGGACTTGAACGAGAGACAGCAGAAGTGGTTTAGCAAGATACAGGCATATGATTTCGACATAGAGTATGTTAAGGGGAAGAAGAACATTGTTGCAGATGCCCTCTCCAAGAGGCCTTCAGCTTGCTCACTTTCTGAGATTTCGGCAGATTGGAAATCAATCTTACTGGTGGAATACTCCAAGAATACATTTGCTTGTGAGTTGATGGATGGATTGATTTGGGATGACAGGTACAGGATAGTTGATGATGTGATTTACTACAAGGATAGGATCTACCTGGTACCGGAATCAAAATTGAAGGAGAAAATACTACAAGCTTGCCATCATACACCCCTAGCAGGCCATCAGGGCTACTTCAAAACATATAGACAGATTAGAGAGAGGTTTTCATGGAAAGGCCTCAAAGATGATGTGTTGAAGCATGTGAAGGAGTGCGTGACTTGCCAGCAGAATAAGTCTGAGCATACACATCCAATTGGATTACTTCAGCCTTTGCCCATTCCTAAGCAGAAGTGGGAGAGCATTTCGATGGACTTCATCACGGGCCTACCCAAGGTACAAGGGAGAGACAGCATCTTTGTTGTGGTAGACCAACTCACAAAATACGCACATTTCTTTGCTATTCCGACAGGGTACAGGGCTTCACAGGTGGCTGAGCTATTTTTCAGGGAGATCTTTAGATTGCATGGGCTACCTAAGAACATAGTCAGCGACATGGATAGCAGGTTTATGAGTGCTTTTTGGCAAGAGCTGTTTAGACTGACAGGCACTAAGTTGACAGCTAGTACCAGTTATCACCCTCAAACTAATGGGCAAACAGAGATTGTTAATAAGTGGGTTGAGGGGTACTTGCGTAATTATGTGGCAGGACAACAACGGGCTTGGATCAGGTGGTTGCATTTAGGAGAGTATTGCTACAATACCACACACCATATGTCCATTGGAATGAGTCCTTTCAGAGCCTTGTACGGGTATGATGCACCTTCATTTGTGGAGATGGCTTTTGATGAGAGT
Organism: Chamaecyparis obtusa; assembly: GCA_027943335.1. Classification (NCBI taxonomy): domain Eukaryota; kingdom Viridiplantae; phylum Streptophyta; class Pinopsida; order Cupressales; family Cupressaceae; genus Chamaecyparis; species Chamaecyparis obtusa. The sequence goes on along the minus strand of BSBK01002171.1, from coordinate 635,837 downwards.
AGGGCACCTAAAGCAAAAGATTGGATTCAGGAAAGCCAAGATATATTGAAGGCACTCAAGGTTAATCTAGTGATGGCACAGAATCAGCAAAAGACATATGCGGATAAACATAGGGTTGAGCGCAGCTTTGAGATTGGTGATATGGTATATCTATGATTGCAGCCCTATAGATAGTCCTCTCTTAAAAAGAGTGGAGCAGAGAAACTAAGACCAAGGTTCTACGGTCCATATAGGGTTATCAGGAGGATTGGGGAGGTAGCATATGAGTTAGAGCTGCCCGCGAGCAGCAAGATTCATAATGTATTTCATGTCTCATGCCTCAAGAAGGCATTGGGCCAGCAGGTTATCTCTTCTACGGATCTTCCGCCACTTGATGAGGAGGGACATTTGGTCTTGGTGCCTAAGGAGATCATTGATGTCAAAGAGAGGAGATTGTGGAACAGAGTGATTAAGGAGTACCTGGTGAGATGGAAGGATCTGCCTGTAGAGGACGCCACATGGGAGAATGAGCAGATTCTACAGCACCCGGGTTTGCAATTGCTTGAGGGCAAGCAATTTTGGGAAGGGAGGACTGTAATGTCCCCTTTTTTACTGGCACCAGTTGCTTATTTTATTTTTAGCCTTTATTCTCCCCGGAGGCTAAAAAGGGAAAATAAAGGGGAAAAGTTATATTAATTACTTATAAAGTTACTAAACAATGAAATCTTAAAAAGTAACTTTATATTTAATTGATTTAATATTAAAGTGACTAAAGTAATAAAATATCAAAAAGTCACTTAAATAAAATAAAGTGTTGGATCCCTCTAGAAGCTTCTTGGAGTTGCTTGTGAAATCTTTATAAGGAGCCTTTGGCGGGTCATTTTAGGGATCTTGAGTTGCATATTCATCTATTGTGCTGAGAGCTTTAGTGCTTGCATACTTGCCTGAGGGTTTGAAGACTCTAAGGTGCCAATTTTGGTTGTGAGATATCAACCCTAGTTGGGAGTGGAGGAATTGGTATTCAGCCAATTCATTTGTGATTAATTGGGAGATAATATTCAGTGATTTTTGTTCAGCCTGTGCATCTAATTTTGACATCATTTGGCAAGGAGAAAGGTTTCAGTTTTTGCAAGGGAAAGTTCAAACTTTGATCTAGAGGGAAGTTCTATTTATTTGGAGAGGAGTTTGGGAATTATCAAGCAAGGGAAAGTTCGAATTTTTGGAAGAAATCTGATTGCATTAGAGAGGCCACTTACCAGTCCTTTTGCAAGGGTTTTTATGTGTTGATGCTCAGCTAAGGAGGTTCGAAATAAATCAGGGAGTACTCAGCAACCAAAGGCAATCACTTTCGAAGGTTTTGTGCCAGGTTTTAATACCCAGCAAGGCTGTACTGTTCAGTACAGATTCTCCAGGTGCTGCTACAGTCTTTTTATGAGGTTTCGGCATCCTTAAAAAATTATAAACACTGCCATATAAAAATCACAGCAGTACTGGGCAAGTGCGATTTCATTTTGGTATCAATACGTCACTTTCAAGCAATGTAGACAGCAGTTCGAAGGGGAAGAAAAGAGTCTCTGTTTGGTGCTGCAGCACTTAGCATCTGTTTTCCCAACATCTCATAAATTAAAAGAAGGTACAGGTCTGTAAAGGGGTTCAGCATTGTGGAGCAGCATTGCAAGCATTCAAAGAGAGACATCTCAGCTACAACTCCTTCAGCTTATTCCAGGTTCTTTTTGGTATTTACATTTGGCAATTGTAGATGGATACATTAGACAAGTAATATATGTCCTTTGTTACCAAAGTATTCAATCATTGTAAGCATTGAAGTATTGAAGGGAAAATCAACTTAATTCAGCTATTCAATTTGTATGCCAAATGTTTGTAAAAACATCTCATTGCATAGTCATTCATAGGATGCATGCCAAGTGTTTGTGAAAATACCTCTTGGCTGAAGGTGTACATTTTACATCAGAATTTCATGTACTTGCACTTGGAAAATAATAAAAAGAAGTTGCATATGAATCATTTGCATTCATCAAAACATTATTGGCATCAAAAACCAAATCAAAACAAGCAAACATCAGCAAATTAAGGTTGCAGGGAAAGTGTTTGACATAATTCCTAAGGCAGAAAAATAGGGATAAAACATCAAATTTGTCAAGGCACATTTCAGATATCTTCTGAGTGCTACAGGCACAAAGGTGAAGGAAGAAAAGAAGATCAATAGCTAGGCAAACAGGGGAAGAGATCTACACGTATGATCTAATCAGACAATCAGTGTCATTATAGATAACTATTTTTAAAAGGTATTACATCGTATACAAATCCCTCTAATAGGGTGAACCTAATCGGTTCGTTGTAAAAATCCCTTAACAAGGTAACATCTTTGTTGATGTTCAAAGTCCTATAACCAGGCAGCTCTTAATAGGGCTTAGATCCTAAACGATCTTTTGTAAAAATCCCTTAACCGGGTAGCACCTTAACCAGTGCTTTGTATGCTCCTAATAGGGCACCTTCATTTAGACCTAGTGAGGTTGTGAGCTCTGTCTCACCGTGGTTTTTTCTCTCTAACCGAGGGTTTCCACGTACAAATACTTGAGTAGATCTGTGTGGTTTAGTTTATGCTTGTGAATGACTGTTGACTTTCTACTTTGCATTCAAGAATCTGTTTACAAGCTTTAAACAATGAGATTTAGTATTTTCTGATTCACCCCCCCCCCCCCTCTCAGTAACTGGTAAGGTAACATCAACTGTAACTTATTGATATCAATACCAAATCACAAGCGACCTTAACTGAAGGTCATATACATCCCAAAATGTTTTCCTCTAAGCTTGCAAGCTATTATTTATCATATACTGTCTTCGGTGCCCAAAACAATTCTGTAGTACTCTGTAAATCCGATTCCATGCTTAGTCATTTTCAAGACTGTATCTTCAACACTTATACTTCATGTGATCACCATATCATATGTGTTGCCATAAATGACAACCCTCAAGTGCTCCATAGTACTCTCAAAACATCACTTGCCAACAGAGATATAGAAGTGTCTGATGAGTACAAGGCAGCATTTCTTAGACTCTTTCCTAATGATGATATGCGAGATTTGATTATAGATGAGTTCATAGAGTTTGGGAATGCAACAAGTCTAAGTAATGATGCTCTTCATCATCGGTCTAAGAAGGATGCTCATTGTTGGTAGTACCTCCATGGCTAATGATTCCAATCATTGCAGCCCCTTCAATCAAAATTATATCACAAGTTTTATTTTAAAAAAAATAATTTACTTTGTCTTCATGGGTTGCTAGTAATTTTATAATTTTTATTTTTTTATTTTAATTCTTTACTTTGTCTTGTCTTCATAGGTTTCCAATTTATCTACATCAGAAAGAAATTGGAGCACATATTCTTTCATCCACTCAGTAAAGGACAATAGGATGCAATCAAAAAGAGCAAAGAACTTAGTATATGTGCATTCCAATTTGTGTCACCTTTCACACAAGCATAATGAATAAAAGAAGGGGAGACGAAGATGTGGGATTTAAATGCAAAGCATACAGACTTGGATGCTTCCATTTCTCAACTTGCAATTACTGAGTTGGAAGAATTTGACAGCAATAATGTTATTGGTGTCGTTGATCCCATTGGCTTTGGCACTATTTGTGAATCAACTAATGTCATTGAAGAAAAAGAAGGTGAAGAAAAAGAATAAATTATTAACCTATTAGTTGAAACTTGAAACAATGATACTTGAACTTGATGTTATGATTTATCATTTGACATTTTAATATTTTGATGTTGAACTTGAAGTATATGATGGTGTGATCATGATACTATGATTACAAGTTTATGGTGTTTTTGTTGTTTATATGATATTATGTGAGATTCTAATCTTAATTCATGCCTACAGGCTGCATATATATATATATGTTTTTGTACTGTTGTCTTCAATTTTGACATCACAAAATTGGGGCAACCCTACACAATTTTCTCGTGGATTCGTAGGTGCATCCTCTTTGTTTCAGCACATTGATAAGGTGTCATAAAGGCAGTTCATCATTTTTAGATTGTACTTTATGTAGCATTATCTGTGTTCTTTTTGAAGGTTTCCGTCAAGTTTGATTCCCTAAAATGCTTGTCAGAACGGGTTTTTCTTCTCTGACTGCAAGCACTTGATTTTTGGAAATCTTCATATTTATTCTTTGTTTTAATATTTCTTGTAAGAAGTTTTTAATCTTGTTTTTCCCTTAGGTCAATGGCCCTTTGAATTCCGCTCATTTTGAGCTATCTTAGGCCTCGATCGGAGTTGTCTAGCTCAAGTTATAGAGGAAAAAGAGGGGTTTTCCAGGGCAACTACATATTTTACTGAAACTCCTCCAAAAGTGGACTTTTTAAATGGCAATCGCACGTAATGAAATTATTTTTAATATTTAAAATGGATTTTAGCATCTATTTTTAATTTTCAGCTCATTATGAGTTGATTTAACCATAGTTTTTAATGTTTTATGAAAATTAGTCTTTTTAAGTCTATTTTCATGTTATTTTATTAAAAACTATAGTTATTAATTAAATTTAATTACGTGAGGTGTTTTTATGTGCAAAGGTGGGGTTTCATCATTCATAGCATATATCTGTATGCAGGACACTTATTAAAAACCCACTACCAATAAATTCAAAGTCCTAAAATGCAAGTTAGTGGGGTTTTTTAATGCAGTTACATATTTTAATTAAAATATGTTACTCAACATGTGTAAGTGGGGAATTTTAAACTAAATACACATGTTATTGCATTTCTAAAAAGACTCATATACTATTGACTTGAGTTTTGACTTCAATGCATGTAAGTGGGAAATTTAAACTCATTTACACATGCATTTTAGAAAAATATGCTTTTATCTCCCAAAAGCACATTATTACTTTTTAGTGGAGAATTCAAACTCAAAAACACATCTTTTTGTCTCTAAAAATATAGTCAAATGCTAAGTGTCAATTTTGGGTTGAAGAACACATGTTCTTGTCTTCAAAACACCCGTTTTATGTTACTTAGTGTTTGGTGGGGATTTTGAATTGAAAAACATATGTTCTTCTTCAAAAGACCGTTATTGACTTCTTTTATTTTTATTTCTCCATGCCTTATGCTGGGTGGCGATTTTTTCTCAAGAAACATATGTTTTTATTCCACTAAAATCTATTTTAATGCTGCTTATTGCTGGGTGGTGATTTTTGCCTCAAATGCATATGTTTTAAGCTCTTAAAAACATGCCTTTACTCAAGTGTTGTGAGTGGCGATTTTAGAAGGGATTGCATGTTGTTTTTACATGCCATTCTCCCTAAAAAGTGCATTCTCCTTCAAGATATTGCTGGTGGCGATTTTTGCCCAAGAAACATATGTATTTTACTCAAGAACAGCCCGTCTTTTTGCCATTTTTCTCTCAAAAATGGCTCATTAAAAATCGATTGGATCATCCAAACTCAAACTTTTTCAATCAAGGGAGGATTCTAGGGTAAGGAATTGCATTTTCAGCTTGTTAATTATTATTTTCAAATTGATTTGATGCCCTAGGCACCGTTTTTTAAGGCATTTGCATGTATGTTGGATTTAGTCAATATAGTTGCTATTCTTTTGCAAACCGTTTCTCTTTTGTTCAACGCTAGTCAAACAATGAATCTTGACTCAAAGAGCCATTCATTTTTGGAAGATTGAGTCAAGATTCGAAGTCTATATAAGACTCTTTTCTTCAATCATTTCTAAATCCGAAAATCTTCTTGATTTTATTCAGATTTTGCAAAAGATTGCAAGGGGCTTCTTCCTTTATCTTGTGTAGAAGAGAGGTAAGATTTCTTGTGTATAGTTTTGTGAATGTCTTTGTCCAAATCATTTCATTTTCAGATTTGCATTTGCTTTGTGTTATATTTTGTGTTCCTTCTATCTTCCGTCTTCATTTCTCCAAGTCACATATGCAAAATGCTTCATGTTATTTGCATATGCAGTCGGGATTAAAAACCCCGTTCTTGAATGGAATCATCGAAGAAAGAAAGATAGCTTTGCAACATGCCTCATGCACATGCAACATGTCTTTACTCCAAAAAAAACCACTTACATAAGCCTTTTTATATTCATCAAACCGTTGCCACTTGACTTAAAACTCATGATGGTGGTTAAATTGATTTACTTTTAAAAGAAAATATTTGTTCCATTATAAAGTAAACATCATGTCTCTTCATTCGCATACACGTTTCCTTTCATGCTTCTTGCTGTCCACATATGCAGTCACCTCTAAGAAACCCACTTTTGGGTTTTTCATGACATTTTTAAGCTAAAACTCATTCATTCTCCCGCTGTCCCATCATTTCCAGCCGTATGCAAAAAATATCAAGACTCACATTTGTGTGTTCTTATGATTTGGAATTTTTATGTCACAGTTGCTTGCACCCATAATCTTGCTATGTCAGACGAGGTTGTACCAGGTAAAGGTAAAGAGAAGAATAAAATGAAATACCAATATAATCAGTTCATAATTTTATTCCTCCTTCACAAGTTGTCTCGTATTGTGAGGATATCAAAGACACAGATATTGCACACATGAACATTGATGATTTCCTCAGAAGGGTGGATGTTGCTGCAACAGAGGATATGTTTTACATAAAGCAAAGTAGCATACACATGGTTTCTACTTTTCCCTTGGCTTCCCTTGAACCGGAGATCGTGTTTGCTTGCGCCAAGAATTTTGATCACTCATCTAGAACCATCAGAGGTCATGATGGAAACACTATCATTAGTCTAGATCCTGAGACTATTGATAGAATCTTTCAGGTTCCTCTTGCTCCGTTGGTCACTAATATTTCAAAACAGAAAGTTTTGGACAGATGGATTGAAGATACAACATATTGCATCAGATATGTTAATGATAACTGGTTGATCAACAAGAGGCCGAATCTTGTAAGGTGGCCCAACGGGGTATGCCACACAGATTTCAAGGAAGAAATCAATGATCTTATCACATTGCTCAGTTGCATTAGAGGCCTTAAAAGTTCTAATACTTTTGAGCCTTGAATGTATAAATATATCTCCCTTATTGTCAGAAGTAAACAAAAGAAGATCTTTTGGGGAGAAATGATCAGTGATGTCCTCTGTGAGCAGTTATCTCAAGTCACTACTACTAGGACATTCTATATGAATTCCTACTTGGTGTATATTGTTGCTGCCTTGGGTTCTTTTTCAAGCCTTACTATCAAGGAGATAGAACATTGGTGCCTGTTTGGGAATATTATGACCAGCTACCTCTAAGGGCTAGCTGAGTGCACTACTGCAGAGTACAAGATGCCTTCTATGGGTATTACATGTGCTTGTCTGATAAGGAGCTTCCAAATAAGTGAGTGTCAGATGAAGCATGGATCAAAGTGAATGAATATGGTTTTGCCTTTTCCTATAGTTCCCAAACTTCACATACATGCGTGTTGGGTATTTCAGTGAGTCGTAAATGCTCCCACGATATCCTACTGACAAAATCATTTTGATGGAGTTGGCGAGGCAGCTCATGGCAGTGCAGGCATACCATTCTACCTTGCATAGACTAGGGGTGGGGATTTCCTCAAAGAATCCCTTAAAGATTGGTGGATATTCTTTGGATACTGTGCCCAAGGCGAAGAACATGAAATTCAAACTTCAAAGAATCACACTGAAGAAGTTCATGTCTAGGAGTTGTTTTGATTGGAGAGGCCTTAATGACAAGATGGGGAGACAGTTTATTCATGTACATCGCCTTGAGGATATATGGATTGATTTGTGCACAGAGGTAGATATCCGGAAGATGGACTATTGCTGGTTAACTATCAAGAAAATTGTTGATTTCAACCTTGCAGAGATTCCTCCTAGTGTTTTCGATGATAATGATATCCTTGATCTAGATTATACAAAACATCATGTGGAGGATTTGCCCATTCTTCCTCCAGTATGGTCATCTAAGGAGAGTACATCTACTTGGGATCATTTCCAATCAATTCTTGCTAATACCAATATTTGGTTAAAAAGGAGAAGCTTGAAGTGTATCAAGATTAAGCCAGGTAAAGACTTCGATCCTGCTCGTCCAATTGGTTTAAATTTGGAAATTAAAGGTAAAGGTAAAGATGGTGTGTCTACCTCAGTCTCGGATCTTTTGACTACATCCATTCCAAAGATTTCCATCAAAGGAGGTAAAGCTATAGGAAGGGTAATTGAGGTGAAGGCCGTACAACCTCAAAAGATCCAAATTGATTCGAGTGAGGACGAAATACCACAGTCAATGAAGGTTGCTTCAATAATACCTCCTCGTGTGGATGTATCAATTGCTACTACACTGTAATGTCCCCGTTTTTCAGACTTCGGGATTAGCTTGGTTTGGCGACCCTCGCAAGCTAATCGGGTGTTCAGAGAGGGTCAGATTGTGGAGCCAGTGTTGGGATTCCATTCTGGAGATTCAGATTATTAGTTATGCTTTTCGTTCGGGTCATTTTGGCCAACTTACTATTTTTAGTAAGTGGGGTATCTAGTATGGCTAGGATTGGCAGGGGGTCTGCACGGAGCATCAGACATCTCAGAATTGATGTTTCAGTGAATTTCCAATTTGTGTGACTTACTATTTTTAGTAAGTCTATTTTTAGCAGTGGCTATTTCTGGCAGAGCAGTATCTATTCTCGGCTGGGCAGTTGGTCCTGGTGCTTTGTCAGAAGTTCGATGATTGCAGTCAAACGGTTCAGTGGCTTTTATTTTAAAGGTGTTATTAAATTAAATTATATTGATTTAATTTAATAACTAATGACTTTATAATATTATATTATAAAGTGGGAGTATTTAATAAAGCCAATTAAGTGAAATATTAAAAAAAGTGCTTTTTCGAAAAAGCTATATATTTTGCTCGAAAAAGCACTTTCATTTCATTCATTATGCAATCATTTTTATTGGAGTTTGTGAAGAATTGCCCTGGCTAGGGTTTCGAGGACGGATTCCTCTTTCTCGTGATTTGAGCCATTGCCTGTGATGGTGAATTTCACAACTGTTTAATTCTGAATATCAATTCAATGCTGATGTATATTGAATTGAAGAAAGTTTCATTCCTGGAGTTTGAAGATCTACAGATGAAGTTGTAAATTGAATTGTTTTAAGTTTCATTTCTGGAAATTGTACTGTTGATTGAATTGTATGAAGGGATGCAATAGATTAGTAGTTCTGGTGTTATTATTTGGCGGCTGGCTACTCTTATTTAGAGTATCGAAAGTTTGGTTCAAGACGTTGGTTATTATGCTGGTGTGATCGAATTTAATTGAAGGAAGTAGAAATTCCCCTTTACGAATTCTGGAATTTCTTAGCATTCACGGCTTGGTGCTGTTTCTTATACTAGAGCTGCGTGAGGGAAATGAGGCACGTTAGCAATTAACTGTTATCAGCCTGGGTGTCTACTTGTTCTACGATTTCCTTGGTGCTGTGTTCTCATTGCTTGGGTTGCGTAAGTCATAGCTGGAAATTCAGTTTGCCACGTGTTGGACTATACAGATTCCCAGCAACAGCATTTGAAGTCACGTCTGGAAATCGCATTGGGCTGCTGTCTCAACTCCAGCTCTTGGACGTTGCATGTATTAGAGAGGTTGATGCATTTTCAATAAAGGTGGCGAACACAATCAGGTGCCCAAATTTCTATATAGGATAATGTTTCAATATAATTTGTATTAAGAATAAAACTGGTTATTGTTAAATTGAAATCCGGAAATTCAAGTGTTGAGAATATATATATCTTTATGACTGTCATGTTTGAGCAATATTAAAATATATTTGCAATTATTCAAAGTAATTATCAAATATTCATCGAGAGCCAACTTAGGGTTCTTTACAGTGGTATCAGAGCTTTCTTCTTGCCATCCTATGGGGTCTGGTTACATAAATTTTATGAAGTTATTTTAAAAGTGATCAGCACTTCTATTTCCTAGCTATGGATAGATACAGGAGATCTAGTTCAGCGAGTCATCATAGCAGTAAGGGAAAAAGAACAGAATTAGACGCTTTGGTTGAAAGTGTTGAGAGATTGAGATTGCATCAGCAGAGACTAGCAGAGAGTTTGTCGGATCCAGCTATGGTAGATAGGGCAGTGAGATATCTGACCTCTGCCTTTAGAAGGCCGACATCGAGTTCACAGGGGAGAAGGCTTGAGTTTTCTTCGACAGTTGATCGTGATGCTGATGTACCTTCATCTAGTTCAGCACTTGCTATTTCCATTCGCAGTGCTGATGATAGATTTATTGCACCAGATTCAGTGGATGTTTCAATGCCACTAGAGGATAGCAGTGTTGAGCATCACCGGGTTTAGGCTCCCAGAGCAGTCACTATGGATTGCGCAGAGGTAGCTAATGTTGTAGTCATCTCTGAGTGTTCAGATTCTTCCGTGGAGGGAGTTGTCATTGGAGATGTTTATGTCAGCTATAGTAGTGTTGCTCCAGTTCTGGAGGCAGTTGCTTCCTCAGTTGAGACCGAGGCTTGTATGGAGTCTCCCAGTGGTATGGTTGGTGATCTGGGTATTACAGTGGGGTCACTTGATGTCAGTTCGGGCTCCAGCATTATTGGTGCACATCTTGGCGATGAGTCGTGCAGAGACACGTGTCTGCAGATGAGATTTCAGCAGATGTTGTGGGAGCTGATAGTTTAGACACATTGGAGGACACTTTCGAGGATGCTGTGAGTTGCATGGGAGATGACACCCTCTGTGAGTTGTTGAGTGATGACTGCGAGGAGCATATGAGCTCTGACAATTCAGAGATATTTGATAGAAGTCGCAGTATAGGATCAGTACAGGAGACAGTGGTCTATTCCTGTGTTGAGGATGTGAGCATGGAGCCTTTGAGTGATGACACCCAGGATGGGAGTGTTGCAGATGATTTGTCAGACGTAATTCCATGCTACAGTATAGTCTATCCACATGTCGACGTTGAGTTGTGTATGCAGCCAGAGTTAGTAGAGGAGATGCGGTTAGAGGATGTGTACACTAGCATTGCAGATATCTCCGATGCTGAGAGCGAGGATGATGAGTGTTGTAGTGTCTCTGGTTTTTTATATCTGACTCTGGGTGTAGATTCAGCATTGTCATACGAGTTCCAGGATTCTATGTTACAGGGACTCACAGAAGAGGACAGGGAAGCTTTCGAGTGGGAGGAGTTTGTTACAGCTAGGGCTTCCATGTCTAGAGAGAGGGTTACTCCGTCAGTGACTCATGAGGATGTGTCTCAGGATTTGGATTGTCAAATGATTACAGAGGATGAGGTAGCTGGAGATTGTGTTGAGTCAAATTCAGCAGCAGCTTCCTCGGGGTTAGATGAGGACATGTCTGATGCCTGTACTCAGAGTATAGGGGTGTACTCAGATGTAAGTACACAGAGAGTGTGATTTCGACAAAAGTTTGTTGGATACAGCTTCCTCATAGTATGGACAGCGCATTTGAGGTTGTTAATAGGAGGCCCATTGTGCAGAGTCATCATGTGACTAGCCAGTTGCGAGTGGGTGAGAAAGATATTACTTCTATACTTGAGCATTTTGATGCCGCTCGTCAGTTGTTGGCTATTAATAGTTGGGATGCTCCTATGACAGATGAGTCCAGCGGTGGTTACCTTTCATTGACAGAGATTCATGCTTTGCGTGAAGCTGTCAGGATGCTGATACAGGATTACTTACAGATGGTAGCCGACCGAGATCACCTAGTTAAGTGGGGGAGTACAGCCTATAAGGCACTGTTGGATCGGGAGGAGGAGGTGAGTGAGCTTACCCAGGAGCTCACAATGACTACTGAGGCTTTGGAGGACACTCAGCGGAATCTTCAAGAGTCGCAGATTCAGTTAGAGGAGGTGATCGTGGAGTTGGAGCATTTGCGGTCCACACCAGCCCTAGACCCAGTTTGTTTGCATATTGAGGTGGTTGGTGGTGAGTTTGCTCCTACAGTTGGTATCGAGGAACATGATGTTGGGGCAAACACACATGTTCAGGATTTGGGAGCACTTGGTATGGATGAGGTTGGAGTACTAGTGGAGTCGAGTACTCAAGTTGATCTTTCTCACAGAGTTGACAGCATGGTGCAGTTGGCTGTGCCACATTTACAGAGGGATCAACTGTGGATTGCGAGGGAGTATGTTGACGCTTCCACATATAATTTCTACTGCACTAAATCTTTTATGGAGTATTTGCTGGAGAGTGCAGATGTACAATAGGACTCTTATGGAGTGTCTGAGGGTATCCTCATCCGAGGCTCTTGTGCTATTCGGAGGTTGGCTGGGAAGATTGTAGAGACTTTCTACTATGCTTCCCCACAGAGATTTCGAGGTTGGGTTTGTTGAGAGGATTGCGCAGGGTCCTACCCAGCCTACAGTTATGCGGAGTCAGAGATTGGAGCCATCTTCTGATTCCCAGTTCTCTAATGGTGAGCCAGTGACAGAGATTGGGGTTTCTGACCGGCATTTCACGGTGGGATATGCTCATCATTTTTCTTTTGACCCTTAGGTGGGAGATTTGATCTCACGCAGGGGTAAACTGGCTCCGGTATCCTACCATCCTTTTTGGGATGGATTAGCACCATCATTTGCAGATGGATTTGGTAGTTGCAAGTTAGATCACTTGTAGTGTCCACACACTCAGAACTACTTATTAGGTGACAGAATTGTTAACAGTGATCCAAGCACATTTGGTCACTGTTGTTTTCTTAGTGCAGTTGAGTGTGAGTACTGGATTGACAAGGACTCAGATTTTGATGGAGTTGTTATTGCAGATGGCTTGAGTTCCGTTGGGTTGTTTTCAGTATCAGCATCTACAGTTGGTTTACAGCTGTTGTTTTCAGTGGTGTGTGTTTTGCTGATGTTGGTTTTTTCTTCACAGGGGTTTAGTGTAGATTGTGATATTACCTGTGACCATCCGTGGGATCCGGGTGGATTGTGATGTTGCTTGTTTTTCCTGATTGTTTGAGGACAAGCAATCTTGGGAAGGGAGGACTATAATATCCCCGTTTTTCAGACTTCGGGATTAGCTTGGTTTGGCGACCCTCGCAAGCTAATCGGGTGTTCAGAGGGGGTCAGATTGTGGAGCCAGCGTTGGGATTCCATTCTGGAGATTCAGATTATTAGTTATGCTTTTCGTTCGGGTCATTTTGGCCAACTTACTATTTTTAGTAAGTGGGGTATCTGGTATGGCCAGGATTGGCAGGGGGTCTGCATGAAGCGTCAGACATCTCAGGATTGATGTTTCAGTGAATTTCCAATTTGTGTGATTTACTATTTTTAGTAAGTCTATTTTTAGCAATGGCTATTTCTGGCAAGGCAGTATCTATTCTCGGCTGGGCAGTTGGTCCCGGTGCTTTGTCAGAAGTTCGATGATTGCAATCAGACAGTTCAGTGGCTTTTATTTTAAAGGTGTTATTAAATTAAATTATATTGATTTAATTTAATAATTAATGACTTTATAATATTATATTATAAAGTGGGAGTATTTAATAAAGCCAATTAAGTGCAATATTAAAAAAAGTGCTTTTTCGAAAAAGCTATATATTTTGCTCGAAAAAGCACTTTCATTTCATTCATTATACAATCATTTTTATTGGAGTTTGTGAAGAATTGCCCTGGCTAGGGTTTCGAGGACGGATTCCTCTTTCTCGTGATTTGAGCCATTGCCTGTGATGGTGAATTTCACAACTGTTTAATTCTGAATATCAATTCAATGCTGATGTATATTGAATTGAAGAAAGTTTCATTCCTGGAGTTTGAAGATCTACAGATGAAGTTGTAAATTGAATTGTTTTAAGTTTCATTTCTGGAATTTGTACCGTTGATTGAATTGTATGAAGGGATGCAATAGATTAGTAGTTCTGGTGTTATTATTTGGCGGCTGGCTACTCTTATTTAGAGTATCGAAAGTTTGGTTCAAGACGTTGGTTATTATGCTGGTGTGATCGAATTTAATTGAAGTAGAAATTCCCCTTTACGAATTCTGGAATTTCTTAGCATTCACGGCTTGGTGCTGTTTCTTATACTAGAGCTGCGTGAGGGAAATGAGGCACGTTAGCAATTAACTGTTATCAGCCTGGGCGTCTACTTGTTCTACGATTTCCTTGGTGTTGTGTTCTCATTGCTTGGGTTGCGTAAGTCATAGCTGGAAATTCAGTTTGCCACATGCTAGAATATAAAGATTCCCCGCAACAGCGTTTGAAGTCACATCTGGAAATCACATTGGGCTGCTGTCTCAACTCCAGCTCTTGGACGTTGCATGTATTAGAGAGGTTGCTGCATTTTCAATAAAGGTGGTGAACACAATCAGGTGCCCAAATTTCTATATAGGATAATGTTTCAATATAATTTGTATTAAGAATAAAACTGGTTATTGTTAAATTGAAATCCAGAAATTCAAGTGTTGAGAATATATATATCTTTATGACTGTCATGTTTGAGCAATATTAAAATATATTTGCAATTATTCAAAGTAATTACCGGATATTCATAGAGAGCCAACTTAGGGTTCTTTACATACACTTCCCGATTCTGCTCCCGTATCAGATGAGTCACCTGATTCACCATTGGATATAGTCATGAATGCTTTCCCCACAGAGAAGGCACCTTCACCTCATGATTCAGCGTTGATAACCCGAGCTCTTCCTATCTCATCAATTGCTCCAACAAACTTGTCAATAGATCAATACCAGAGTTTTGAGAATGTGTTTGACACATATTCTATGACTATCCCCTCTATGGCAGTTTCATTTGTGACAATAATGGATACCACTTCAGCACAATTTGAGCAGTTCATGGCTGAGGTAACTCGCAATAGTCCCACTCCAGTAGCTATTCAAACAGAGACTCCTCCCATTGTGGCCACAGTTGCGCAGGTTAACTCAATCACCACATTGGTTACTACATCTGCTCATTGTAAATATTTATCTTTTGTTTTAGGCACGAAAGTTATGCTTGAGAAGCTTGTGTGGTGAAAACTTTGTGTTTCATTATGCCAATTTTCAGAAGTGAATGAAAGAAACAAGATTTTCCAAACTTTGTGTTGCAAGTCTTGTGATTGAATAATGTTTTCTTATGTTACATTATTAAATCGTTCTTGAGTTCACTTTATAGTTTAACTTGTGTAAATCATTTGAGTTTCAGGTAGCTTTTTGAGAGACTTTGAGCTACAGGAGGAGGATTGCTATAGTTTAATAGTGGCTGCAAATACTAGGAGTTGAAGACTTTGAGTGTTTTCTTTTAATTTCAGAATTGTTAGTGAGAGACTTTGAGCCTCACTATTAGTTCTTGTTATTCTTCAAATAGGATTAATCGCAAGAGACTTTGGGCCCTTGTCTTAATCCACTAGATATAATTATAACTGATGCCTTAGGAGTTGTTACGTCAACTACCGAGTCACCAGTATTATCGTAGCAGTAGGAGATCTTTGTAGAATTAGATAGTTGTCATTGCTTGTGAATCTTTCCTGAAAAAAGAGGAAAAGATTGGAAGAATCACTTGTTCGTTTAATTTTAGTTGAAATCCTATTGAAGCCCCCTGTGGTAAGAAGGGAGCCTCCCCTATTGCTGAGAGGAAAGATTATTTCATTATACCATTGCCTAAAGTTATAATTTTGTAAGATGTAGTCTTAGCGGCTTACAAAAATTTTAGCCAACATGTACCAACGAACCCAAATCCCATTTCAAAATTTTGGCATACCAGCAAACTAGTTCTTTGGACCCGAACCCGAACCAGCAACTTGTAATTATGTAGAAACTGAAAAGTGACTTTAATTTGTGCAAAAGGAAGGTGTTAGGCTCAAGGTGGGCGGGGGGTAGGTCATCATTTTGCACATTTTGAAATGTTTTTAAAATATTAAAGTGAATGTGGAGCCAAAAAAGAGATTATTTTATTTTCCAAAAAAAAAGTTAAAGGAGGAGCTATGAAGAGAAAAGGGTTTTCATATGTACTTTTTGCTCCGAGTAGATTTGAAAGTTTTTTATTTCTTGATGAAAACCCTCTAGAATCACCAGTTTGGAAGACAAAAACCATCATGACTGTATTTGGTAATTTCATACTGAAGTCATTATTTTGCCTACAAGTTTTTTCAGATTGTTTCTTAAGATGGATGTCTTTAATGTATTTTGAGTCTTTGACATGTCAACATATTTAGTGTTGCTGTTTGCATTTTCAATAGGGGTTAGGAGTGTTTTTTATGAGCTTTGGAGTGTGTACAGGTCATACCATTTTCTGAATGCAAGTTGTACCCTTCTCTTTCCTAGCAAGGCCTTGACTACAGATCTTGAGGGAGGCTTGCATTTGATTTGTAGCATTTCTAGAGGTCATACTACTGTTTCCATGTTGGCCATACAGATTTGAATGCATTGAAGACATTTTCTACAGAGGTTGTACCATGTGCAAGCCATACCATTCTTGGAAGGGCTGAGCATGGGAGGTGAAGTGCCTATTTTCTAGAGCTCAAATCACCATGTTTGAAGGTGCCCTAGGGTTGATTGATGAATCTAGGATTTTGCAAGGCGAATGAAAGAAGGTTTGATGAGTTTTTATTATCTTGTACTTGCTGGTTTAGCTGCACAAGAACAAAAGACAGTGTTTCAGACTTGTTAATGAGCAATGTATATTATTAGTTTGATAAAATAACCTTTACAATATGTTTAGGTGTGTAGAGGATATTTGGAATGTGCTTTTAGTTGTTTAACAGTTTGGTGGTATTAGTGTGGTTCAAGGCAATGGTTTCTGCATGTTAACAGTGTGTTTCAAACCTGTTCAGGCAGTGTTATCAGAAAAGCAGAGTAATTTCAAACCTGCAATCAGATTCTTGCATCATCTATTTGAGTTATGCTTCAGTTAGATTAATTAGTCAATGTTGTGGGAATGATATTCTAATTCTTTGGTTCATTTCATGTATTTGTGGCTGTCTTATAAGTCTGATCAAAACAATAAATTAATTGTTGAAGCAGTTTAATGCTATTCTGTAATGCATTTTATATATATCTTGTAAACTCAGATGGTAGTAGCACTGACGTCTTTCATTTGGATGCATTTTCATTTTATAAGTTGGATGGTTTACCCCCAAAACTTATAGTATATTACATTTGGCCCAATTAGCATGACCCAGCTAACATTATTGACCATTTGGTTCAAGTCAATCTTACAAATTTTGCTAGTGGCTTTGCATTGCATACACAGTCTACCAAAGAGGTGTTAAGAGGCCAGATTTGCTGCCTACATCTCATATTACGCAAGTCCACTAAAGAGGTGTCAATTAGGCTGGCTCTGCTGCCTGCATATTCAGGTCAGCTTGCCAATATGTCATATAAAATTGCATTCATATAGATTAGTTGTGTGGTTGGAGGCACTGTATGCTCTCACCTTGCCCACTCCAGGATTTGGGTGATTGGAAAGTGTTGAGGACATTGCATTACATCTATATATTGCAAAAATAAAAGAGTGGGATGGATTGTTATAGTAAGGACTGAAAACACACTGCAAAGCTGATTGGAACAAGCCCTAAACAGCAGCATTTACTCATGCAAACCTGTTTGAATCAGGTGCACCTCTTGTGTATATTAGACACTTTGACAGAGATAATGTGGCTAAACCTTGTCATATCTTCAAAATGACCATGATGAAAGATATCAACTATCCTTTTAGTGGTACTTGAAGTGTCTGCTGTTTTGCCTACTAAGTGCTCATTTACAGATACACAGACATGATACAGAATGTAACTAGCAAGATAGAATTAGACCAGATAATATCAGACTTTCATTAATCATTCGCAAAGGTGACAATAACAGTGATGCTTCCAATGACCAAGTACAATATACATATACAATCCGAAGCGGTGCAACCAAACGTCGTCAACCTTCTCAACCATCGGCAACTAACTAACCTCTGTCGGCGACTAACATCTGACGGTAACTCAACTTACCTTCGGTGGCTAACACCCGACGGTAACACAATTTTACCTCCGTCGGCAGCTAACATCCGACAGTGACACAACTTGACGGCTAACATCATCCCCCCCTTAAGAAAAGTCGTCTCCGGACTACAACAAAATGTCCGGGACAAAACAACAAAATGTCCGGGACAGAACAACAAAATAGGAATGATGAACTACTAATGCTAAGACTGAGAAGTAAAGTGGGGCAGAGGAAGCGTCCCTGATGAGGAAGCATGCTGCTCCGCTGGAGGAACTGGTGTGGTGGACGATCCCAATTGAGCCCGAAGCTCGTAGACCTGTGTGGTCCGAGTCTGCAACTGTGCTTCAGCTACCATCTGTAACTCCAAGGCAGACTTAATCATCATGGCAGCCTCCAACAGTTCCTTCTCCTTTGCCTCATTCTCTGCCTGTGCTACTACCAACCGTTGCTCCAGAGCCGCCCGTGCTACCTGTTCAGCCATCAACTCCTGGGTACGCTGGAGTAAGTCTCTCTCTATTGCCTCCAACTTGGTGCCTAGCTCCTCCTGAGCTCTCTGCGCGGTCACCAATGCAATCTCACAATCAGACGAGACATACTCAAATCATCTCAATGCGTAGTACCCCTCCCTGAATGTCTGCTCCAACTCTCGAACCAGAGATGCTGCCTCACTCTCAATGACTGGCGTAGGAACCGCCCAAGTAGCCAACATCTCAGCAATCTCTCCATCAGGCCATAACTTCTGCTCAAAACAAGCGGCAAATGCTACACCACAGCCTACTCGAGCAAAGGTTAGGAGACGTCTCAAATCCTCAACGATAGCCGCCACAGCTCGGGACTCTACTACAGCCACCAACCGACGGCCTCTAGTGACCATGTCAGCTAAAAAGGTCTCCACATCTTCTCCTTCCAATGCCCTAGGACCAGTAAGGACTATTGGGCGCACCAATTCAATTCCACAACGTGCCTCTCTGGCCACCTCACCCCTTGCCACAGCCTCGTCCTCCTCAGAGAAAGGAGGGAGATCATCTGTTGCCACTCTAACATCTGCAGACTCGATACCAATAACCTCCTGCAGGTCCTCCCGTCAAGGAGAGAGAACTACTGCTGGTGGAGTCGGAACCAACTGAAACCATCGGCTAATCCAAGAACGCATAGCTCCCACCTGCACAGGGTCCTGAGGTGGTGAGGGATCCTGCAAGAGTGCCGCATCCACAGTCACTACAGCATCCGACCCAATCACTTCCATCCGGACCTGACCCTCTCCAATGTCATGAGTACCTCGGCGTTCTTCCGCTTCTGCTACTGCTACCTCCTTCGGAGGTTCAGGATCTCCTTCCTCTATGGCTGCTTCCTCAAGTGGTAACTCAACTAGAGGAACTGTAGAACTCGCTAATGGTGCCAAAGTTAAGTTGTGTATATTAGACACTTTGATAGAGATAATGTGGCTAAACCTTGTCATATCTTCAAAATGACCATGATGAAAGATATCAACTATCCTTTTAGTGGTACCTGAAGTGTCTGCCTTTTGCATTAAATGTGTTTTTCTTTCACTACTAATTTTTCTCTTCTTGTCAATATATTGTCTTGGTTGAGAAAATCCTCAATTTACCTCTCAAAATTTTCCTAAATCAATTCTAACTCCACCTTGACTCTTTGTTTGAATCCAATCCATATCTACATGGCTTCCCTCTCAGAGATTAAAAACACCTTGTTTTGAGCTGCATGACCTTGATTACCATACTATACTCCACTAAACTGTATATGTATGTAATGTCCCCCGTCCGGTTCTATGGGGTTTGGGATTGATTTCTTTTAATTCAATTGCTAGAGACTTCTTTTATCTATAACTTATACTCAATTTTTCTAGTTTGCCACTAATGAGTGTATTAGATAGTGACAATATTCCTTTAAAGAAAGATTTATCAATGCAAAGTGGCTTGTCTTGATGTTATGCAAGAATGACTCTTAATTTACTACTAGAGTCTTTGATACCAATGCCTTGACAAGGGATAGTTCATATATATAGAGAGAGAGAGGTATCGTCAATCTTAAGTTGGTAACCAAGACCTCTTTCAATAATAAGTGGCTGGGTGAAGGTTATCTCAATCCAATTAATATTGTTGATATGAAGTATTCCAAACAAGGATGATATATTGAATTTGAGAAGTACGGATCTGTTTTGAGTATTTGTTCTAATAAAATAAAGATCGTACTGATCTAATATCAATCACTATGTGAATATTATTGAATATAGAAATATCGATCTGACTTGATATATCTAGGGTTTGCAAGCAGTACAATTAGGACTGCTTTTATAGTGATCTGATTTAATGTAATGACCCTTACTATAAAGGCCACTAAAAACCCCAAATCTGAACTGTGGCAATTCGTCAAACACTTGGTATGCACTGAATGGTTTTGCTTGCAATGATGAGTTTCAATGTGTTTATTGTTTGGGCATCCAATTGCAATTGAGATAACAATACCAATATAGGAATGTAATACAATTAAACAACAATGCAAAGATCTCAAACTAGAGTATCAAGAGACCTTCTAATTCTGATTACAATTCTCAGAATATATGACTGTGACATGTAATAATCAGATTACCATGCAATGACCTTTTACCATGCTATAACAATGTAAACAGTGCCCTTGCTATGCATACCAATCCAATACAATGATATATGGTAATGACTGAAAATAATGGACTGATTATATGACTGTTGCAACTACTGAGATATGGCAACAATTGTATGAACAGTCACACATAACAGTGACTTACAATGCACACTAATATGGCAATATCAGATTACAAGAATAATGTTATATGAGCCTAATCTCTGCATTTACCTATGACTGATTACAACAACAAAATGATGCAAGTACAGTACATCTTCAGACATGTATTTTAATGACTGTCATATACAACTGATATGCAAGGTTTAGCATTCATTACTACCAACAAGTGCACCTGGAAACCGCCCCTAATATTCTGATTTGCAATGCTGATGAAGACCAATACCAAGAAAACCTAAATCGATCCCACACTGCCCCTGAATCTCTGTTATGTGCTGCACAGTACAAAGCCGTACCAGGCCGTACATGTACGGCTCCTGCCAAAAATAATTGCAGGGTTTTTAACACCCCAAACTGATATCAAAGTCACCGCCAAGAATGTATTAGTGCTTCCCTAAAAGCATAAAAACTATCTCCAAGTAGTTTAGGAGATATGAGCAAAATTTTGATTTCAGGCCCTGATATAGAAAATCTGAGAATGTACCAAAATGATCTTCAACTATCACCAAAATGATTCACCAATGCAAGAGGTGAATTCAAACCCTTATTCCAACCACAAACAAACCCTTTCAACAATTTCTCAATGAAGTACCAATGAGATGGCTGAATACCAACTCCAACTTGCAACCCTTCAGTAGATATTTCACTACCTCAGTTATGCCAATCTAGAGGAGTTATCGTTCCCAAAGATCGAATAGTATTTGTAGACCACAAGGCTACAAATTGCTTCACAATGAAGAAGTAGAAGAAATCCCAAATCCAAACATGTCAAAATGAATGCCCCAGCCCTCTATTTATTTACTTTTCTAAGAAGTTACTAAGAACTTCTAGAAACATCCAATTATAATGTACTTTATAATAAAATAACATTATAATAATAAAGTACATTTCTCAACTCAAAATTATAACAATGTAGGCCCAAATGTCTCATAACTGAATGTAGGCCCAACTACGACTGAACGTAGGCTCTACTACAACTAGATGTAGGCTCACTCTGGATGTAGGCTCCACTACAACTGCATGTAGGCCCAAACTGGATGTAGGCTCTGTCAGCAATATGCAATCAAATGATCAATATAATGACCCTCTCTCCAAACCATTTGCCTACGAGAGTCGATGATAGGCAAATCCGTCATGCCAAACGATGTCAGCCAAAATGGGGACATGACATTTAATGAATTTAGATATCAATTCCCATTCACTGTTTTCATTCTTAAGTCTTATTCGCTGATCTCAACTTGGTAAAAGACGAACCAAGTTCTATTCGATGCCCCGTTTGAATGAGTTTCAACTAGCTTTTATATCTTATTGCTGTTTGAGAAGTCATGTTGTATCCGCCTCCCTCCCTAACAAGTACCAATTGCTGGTTATGTTATCTTCAGTGATTAGTTTTCTTACGTAATGATCATTGCGCCCTTTTATTATGAACAATCTTCAAATGCCTCCTTGTAACAAACTGACAAAACTTCTATATGTTACCTGATGGCTACTATCTACGATGCTTGCTAAATGATTGATGGTCTTACTGTTTATCATCTCCGTTAAGTATCAATCTTGACTTAAATAAATTCATCCTTCAATGGGTATGCTTAGTATCAATGCCTTAAGCGGTGAATAAATCTGATCTCCGTAAAAGCTCACGATTGCGGGCTACCGTGACAAGGAAAACGGTGCTGTAAATCACCCAATTCACTCGATGACTCCCAATCATTGACAGCAATATCATTAAAACATTACTTTGATCGAAATTATATTAGGAACTATATATATATATGAAATATATATTTAATATTATTAATTACTTTATTATTGTTCATTTATTGTTGTATTATTACTGTTAGTTTATTCATATTTATATATATTTTAATTTTATTACTATTATTATTATATTTATTTTATTATTACTTATTATTTAATTATTATAATAATAATATTATTATTATATATTATATTATTATATTAATAGATTATGTTACATTATTTTTATTTGTTTATGTGAATATTAAAGATACAGAGAAGCGGAATTCAACATAACAAAGAAGACAAATACAAGTGACACAATATTTATCATGCCTACGTCCACACTGAAAGCAAGGAATCAGTTATATTAATCAGTATACAGTAAGATACAATCCATTGTTATTAATACATGACTGTACACAACCTTTTATAGAAGGCTGTTCGAAGAGGAAGAGGTTGGAGAAACCGAATGGTCAAGTAACTGTTTGGCTTCATATCCCAACAATCTCCCCTGTGAAGTCCAACCGACAGTCATGTACAACGACATCCCCTGCTGCCTATTCCGAATCTCAGTGTACAATGAGTCCTTGAGAAGATCTCAAGGTTGCCAAACTCTGCTCCAGCACACTCCGAATGAGCCTTCTCCAAATTAGATCGGAGTCAAAAACATCATTTCCGCCAATTTTTACAGATGTAAATTCACCCATAAATCTATAATCAGAATCACAACTTTGTAGAGATTCAAAGTACATTCCTTCATTCAAAGAGGAAAACACAACATTGTGCTCTAGTGATTCCAAAAAATATATCTCTACTTCGTTGGCAAGAAAACACACAACAGTTTTATGGGAGTCAAACATCATGGCGCAAGCTCCAGCACATGCCATACTTCTCTCCTCTCCAACATAGAACAGAGTATTTAAAAGATCACCTATATCTGACTCCAATACCCAGACATAAATTTGCCAGATCAAAAATTGTTCCCAAAAATCATCCTCTATTAGGAATGTCATGCTGTATATTAGAATGCAATTCTGGGACAGAAACTATTGTTTCCAATTTGATGTCATCTCACCGTCGTATGCTACTTCATTGGCAGCGATAAATGGAGAGTGTTTGGCGTTAGCACCTGCGGAAAGAGTCAAATTTGTGCTTAGAATTGACTGTCGCAGAGCAGAACCAATACGCTCGGGTGCAAGATTAGGGGTGCACTGACAGTCAACAGATCCTTGACCATTGTAACCCTCTCCAAACAAATGGTCTGCAGTTGCGGACTTGGTGTCACGGTGAAAAAACCAAGCATCACAATGGAGTCTGTGGTTCATGCTCCCATGCTCCTCTTCTCCCACCTCTTCCTTGGTTTGTTCGGAGGATGGAGTGTGACCAGAAACGCGGGCTCCATGAGTATCATTGAGCCGGCCTTGATCAGTCGGAGATTGCTGTAGAGAAATATCAGCCTGTAACATACCAATTTTATCGAACACAAAGATATCAAAACCATGCTTCTTGCTGTGACCTGAACATGGCATAACTAAATTCCCCAAATTATGAGCAGGGGATTTAATTGGTTGCATACTATCATGACTTCCATCCGAGCCATTGAAGGAATCACGGTATGTCTGAAAGCAAATGGTGTCTTGACCAGAGGCATACCAAGAGGAATCCCGCACATATTGTCCTGCGCGATTGACATTACCCTATTCATTTGGAAAATCGATTATGGCTAGCATATCCAGCAAAGGAGATGAAACGATGCTTGTTTCACAGTCAGCTTCGTGACTTGAGCAATGACTAGCATAAGGGCCCCTTGAACTATCAACCGCTCTTCCTTCACCCTTTGACCAAGTGGAATTCATTCGCCTTGGAGTTGTATTGATCACAGGCTGTGTGGGAGAGAGACGCCAAACTTCCTGACCTTCTTGGTCGATATACATGCCTCTCTTTTCGACTTCCACCTTCACTGTCACCTTGAGTAGCTCACTGCCAACGGAAGGAAGCACCTTTCCGTCATACTCTAGCCGTTCAAATCTCCTCTTTTTATTCCTCAACGAACTATCCCACTCCTCATTGAACAAATCTAATTTCCTCTTTAACCCAATAGTTAAAGGAATCATTTCAGCTTTCGTAGATGACAGAGAAAACGGAATTCTAAACTTTGCACATGGATAATTAATGCCAATCCCAATCAAGGCATCATCGTGCTCGACCTTCACCACTGGGATGACATCAATTTCCATTTCTTCAATCTGTTCAACATCAGCCTTATTCGCCTGAGTGAATAATTTAGGACAGTTCTTTTTAATATGGCCTCGCTCTCTACAATGGTAACATTTATTTTTTTAAACCTCAGCTTTGCAGTCTCTAGCCCAATGACCAGACTCTCCGCAATTAAAACACCTCCCAAGATGAGGGGATGGTGATGAAACCATTTTCTTCTTTTCAAACTTGCCTTTTTTAGGCTTCTCCGATTTCGTGTCAACACCAATAGCCAAGTTATCCTCATCTTTCCAGCCATCCCACCAATGTACATGGCGTTTCGTTTCAGCCTTCATTTGTACAATATTATTTTGTAACAAATCCAAATGGCTAAGAAACTCTTCGATGACTAAATCAGCTACAACATCTTCTTCCATCTCTGCTCAGCCTCACCAGGCTCTGATACCAATTGTGAATATTAAAGATGCAGAGAAGTGGAATTCAACATAACAAAGAAGACAAATACAAGTGACACAATATTTATCGTGCCTACGTCCACACTGAAAGCAGGGAATCAGTTATGTTAATCAGTATACAGTAAGATACAATCCATTGTTATTAATACATGACTGTACACAACCTTTTATAGAAGGCTGTTCGAAGAGGAAGAGGTTGGAGAAACTGAATGGTCAAGTAACTGTTGGGCTTCATATCCCAACAGTTTATTTATTTATTTATTTTTAATTTTATTTTTATGATATTATATCCTATGCTAGATAGGGAATATCACAATGCAGTGATGGATACATTTTGTTACTACCTGAACTTCTAACCAACCTGCCTTAGGGGTGAGTTTGCCAGAGATCAAACCAGGACTTCAATCCAATCAGTGCCCCTTTCTAGTTTTTCTGGCCTGACAGATTGACACCGGGAACCAATTATTACGCACCATACAGTAGTTGGAAAAGAAATAAGTTTGCATAATACCTATTTCAGAACAGATACATTGATGAAAGCAATCTATATGAATTAACTGGGCATCTTTATTAGCATAAATTGTTTTAAATGATAGCTAGCACATAGCTATTGAAAAGGTGGCACGCATTGTCGGGGCAGTGAAATGCTGCACTAGTTACCTACAATTAAAGCTAATACACTTCTGAATAGCTTATTGTAGATTTTGGCAGAACTGTTCATTTGTAAATAGTGTTGTAGTTCCAAAACTAAGAAGCTTACGCATAGTGCTTCCCGTTTCCAGTGGTGAGAGCATGGAGAATGCATTACGAGAATGTTGCAAAGGAATTAAAATTGGTAAAATTTTCATTCATGGGGATGGTGACAAGTGTAAACAAGTTAGTAGATTTCAAATTTCCATAGAGACCACTAATAATATTTGTAATTTTACAATTACCTTGGTATTTCTTATGTGCATTGTAGCTTCATTCCGCTAACTTTCCAATATTGTGTAGCTGATGAATGAGAATCTTCCAAAGGACATTTCAAACTGTCATCTGCTTCTCTTGGATCCAGTTCTTGCAACAGGTATGATCATTATTTCAGATACAATATAGACCTTATTAATTGGTCCATGTGAGTTGAGCAATCTTATTTCTGGAAATTAGAATTTATCAGCATAATCACAGTGCATAATGTTAGTTGGAACAGTTTTAGTGAAGAATATATATATTTGATATTTGTTTCATGCCAATGTGTTAGATTTGGAAATTTCATTTAAGTTGGTACGTTCTTAATGATAAGGGTAGCTGAATGCTTTGCTAGAATTATTTTAGCTTCTCCTTTCCATGGGTCAAGACTAGTTTCAACCAAACAACCTGAAGAATACATGGAACTGTACTCCCTTTATAAATATGACTTGTATGCCATATCCACATGAGCATCCATAGCTAAGTCACCAAGGGCTACTAGTGTCAAGGGAACTGTATCTGAATGTACATATTAATTGGTGAATCCAATGTGAACCTTACCTTGCCTTTTAGTTCGGTTAAGTTTCATCTTCTTTTAAAAAAATTCTCGAGGGTAAAATGTTCCATTAACTCCCAATATTCTCCTAGCTTCTAAAACATATTTGCCAAACTTACTCCCTACAAAATCCAAAAAGCAAACCCTCCCATCCCCACCATTGAATGCATCCAATTCAATGCCACCTCCAACACCCTCCAATGGAATGAATTGCATTTCAGATAGCTTCCATTATTCTCATATAAGTGAAACTTCGTGTGCCAAGAAACCTAGAGAACACCCCAATGCCCTTCTACACAAGACTAGATCTCCTAGCAAAACCACTTCCAATATTCCCTTTCCTGATAGAACCACCAAGGTCACTGACATTGAACATGGTAGCAATTCTAAAAGGAACCCTTCTGCCAAATAAAATTTTGACCCGCCGCTTTCCTCATCAATATCCCTGCTTGGCTCCTCTTAGAACATGCACCAGCTTCCATGTCCATACGATGACCAATTCTTTCGCATCTATCACCATCATTTCCCCAACATGTAGCACAATTTTAGGCCTCATTCCCTTTTCGATTACTAATCCTAACTGACCAAATACCACTCAAGCTCCTATGCAAATTATGAATAGATTACCCAACTCCAAACTGCCACCAACACCCAAAAGCTACAAACTAATTCTGATCTCTTAGCATATGTACCCAACTGTTATTATAATTTTAAATAAAATTATGATTAGTGTCAATCTAGGTATGACAGTCATCATAAAAACCAAAAGGAAAAATATGAAACATTCTTTTTAGATGAGACTTTTCCATGAACGTATCCATCAAGCTAGGGTATGCCTTATACAACAAAACAGGGACACACAATAGCACAAAAATTCCCCTATTCACAATCAGCAGAAGCTTCAATAATCTGCCACTAATGACGTCTTCCAAAGAAATTAGAATTTTTTCTATTTTAAAATGAGTTTTAATTAATTTTGTTATCAGTTTAAAAATGTTTCTTAATTAATTCTGTTGTCTTTAAAAGCTGATATAGAATATTTGTGGTATATTATTTTAATCTTTTAATTCTATGTAGCATTAAATATTATAAGAAATCAGAATGTTTAAAAATATATGTATATAAAATTATTTTCTTATGTGCAACTTGGAAATATCCTGTTCCTAGTAACATAGTATTCAGCTAAGATAGACATATTGATAAAACAAAGCATCCAATCTGCCAGAGTGAATAATTCAGCAAATCTAATGTGCTCAGAATATTAAATTTAACAATCTAGTATCTACAGGAAATTCAGCTGTTCAAGCTATTCAGTTGCTGCTGGAGAAAGGAGTACAAGAATCAAACATTATTTTTCTCAACCTTATATCTGTAAGTGGGTTTTTTTTACTGCCCACACCATGTTTATAAATTGTAACGGAAGCATCAGCCTCAGCCCTCCTTTGGCATATCCTACCACTGTATACATAGTTCTCTTATAAAACCAATATCCAGAAGCCCTCTTACAAGCACTCATTACTCAGACCAAGATGCATAGAATTTGTCGAAGAAAATTTCCCTGTTGGCAAACTAGCGTACCTGCCCCTTCCATCCTCTGTATGTGGATATTGTCTCGGATTAATTTGATTTCCCCACCATCTGTTTTTTCTTATGCAGTTAGAGTCAAGACAGCACATTGGAGACAGTGTACATTACGATTATATTGCTTTAAGTTCTTATAGAGTATTCTTGTGTTTTTCTTAAGATTGTTGGGATTCTACTTATTTATGCATTAGATACCCACAGTACCTTCATAGAAAAAGATCATATGTGAAAGCTTGGAACTAAAACGGCATAAAATATTGCAGGCTCCTGAAGGAATACATATGGTCTGCAAGAATTTCCCAAGGCTTAAAATTGTAACACTGGAAATCGACATGGCGCTTAATGAAGAGTTTGGAGTGACTCCAGGAATAGGAGAGTTTGGAGGACGTAAATTTGGTACAGAGGATGGTTCCCAAACTGCTTTAAATAGCATACCCAATGCAAATGGAACCGATGCATCAGTCTAAACAGCCAGCCAAACTCCCAATTTTGATTTTTTTGTTTAAATTATCTTGTAAGGGTCCTTAAGAGAATATGAAATTATAGAAAAATGGCATCGATCGCCTAGCAAGGCAAGCAGCATTTCTCGTGTCCACAATTCATTCAAGTACACGAGCTTTGGGCCACTGATATATTATTTCTTGAAACTGCAAGTGTGATTTTCCTAGCTTCCGAAATAACATGTTTTCCTCGACCATGGTCTCAGCATCAATACTTCATTTACAAAGTCTTCAGTTTTAGTATGATCAATTCCCAGCATAATTACTCCTTGTCAAAATTCATTTCGATTTATTAGATTTGAATTTTTACTGTTTCTTTGTGAATATCTTTTCTAACTCTGGCATTTTATTATTAGATCTCTGTTTTCATGGCTTGCTCCCAATTTTTTTATTTTATTATTCATAATACTGTTCTTGAGAGGAATGCTTAACAGCATGGTTCCGCACAGTTTCTGAGCTGTTTAATTTTTGGATTATAGTGGTATGATGCAATTATTTTATTTTGTTGGCCAAAGATATGATTTGGGAAAAAATAATAAATAGTGGAGTACCCATGTTTGAAGAATTGAAGTTTTTTAGTTACAAATATATCTTTGTTTAACATTTTTTATTCAAATTACATTATAGTAAAAAATTTATAATTTAAAAATTATTTTAAAAATAGGGAAATATAAAAACATGTAATCATTGAATAACAACTTTTTTAAAGCACTATCTACTTTTAAAAATTAGCTAAAAGGTTGTATAAGATGAAATTCTACATTTTATAAATGCTATTTGACAATCCTATTCCAAGTTGCAACATAAATTTTATATAAAGCTTTAAGTTAATGTATTGAATGTTGTAAAAGATTTAGTTAGTTTTATAAGTCATTTGCAATAAACAAATTATAAAGTGTATAATATTTATTCTCATCATATATGTCATGGTTGTAGTTTATTAAGGGTGGATGTTGCTGATTTTTCACTAATATTGCCATGACTCACTTTTCTTTTCTACATCAAGATCTCATTTTTATTTTAGATAATATTATAGTTATATTTATCTATTTTTGTTTTAGATAATATTATCGGTACATTTACCTATCATAGTGCTTCCATATTTTTCTTGGCATATCTCTTAGTGATCGTGACCTCCTTTGATCAATCCAATATGCATGCTAGCTAATTTATCCATGTAGACCGAGGATTAATACTTATAGGTCTATTTACTTAAATCTTATTATTGTTTTTAGTATTAGATGTGCATCTAGACTAAGTGCAAACAAACTTTAATTAGCATTATATGTGTGCTAGCTAATTTATCTATGTAGACCAAGGATTAATACTTATAGTTCTATTTACTTAAATCTTATTGTTATTTTTAGTATTAGATGTACATCTAGACTAAGTGCATACAAACTTCAATTAGCATTTTCTATTTTGATTTTAATCACATGTGGAATCCAATAGGCTAAAATAGGGGTTTTACCATCCTTGGAAAGATCCATGTAGTCCCAAACATATTTATTACCCTAGCTAAAGGAATGAAAACATTCGAACAAAGAGGTTTACTCGTGCATATCTCTCTTTCCTTGTCCATTTTAATATTTTGCTTGATTTCACTAGTTTAGGTTACTTTTTAGTATTTCTAAATTATCTAGTATTTCCTCTCTTTACTATTGTTTCATTTTCTCCAATTGTGACAAAAAAATATGGATTCGAAAGGATATTTCATTTTTACAACTTTTGAGGATGATAATAGAAGCTGAAACTACAATGCATAAGTATGATGACAACACATCGCGTGGATCACTACATAACACAATAGTGTTTGATGCAACAAGCTTAT
Source organism: Chamaecyparis obtusa (assembly GCA_027943335.1). Classification (NCBI taxonomy): domain Eukaryota; kingdom Viridiplantae; phylum Streptophyta; class Pinopsida; order Cupressales; family Cupressaceae; genus Chamaecyparis; species Chamaecyparis obtusa. Next base: position 605,303 of record BSBK01002171.1, on the reverse strand, counting down.
GAGATTGATTACCAAGTACTTCTTGAATCCCTATTTCTTCTTGTGAATTTGGTTTTACAATTTTGTTCATTAGATTCCAATAAATTTACATTTTTATAACTCAACTCACATCAATCATAATCTATTAGCAATAGTTTAATTTTTATTTTACAATTGCAAATAAACTCCCTAAAATGTTGACTTATCAAACGCAAGCATTCCATGTAAATAATGTAATATGTAGATGACTTGATGGATTGATATGTGATACAAAGGTATGTCTTTAAGTGCTTTCCAATAAAGTACAACTTTGCAATTATTCTCAATTCTACTTCTTGATCTTACCTTGTATATGATACTTACTAAAGCAGTTTTTAGCTACATTTTGTTAGTCGATCAACATGAGCTTTTACCATGCAAACCTTAATGGGACAATGACTATATTTCAAAAGGGCCAATTCTAAAGATAAAAAATGAAATTCAAAGAAGGCAAGTTAGGATGATTTATCAAAGATTCGATTGCATAGTTTTTTGAGTCAAACATATTGAATTGCATTCATGAATAGTAGTTCACATGAACCCACTTCTCATGAATCTGAATTGTCTAGCACTCGTTGCATCAAGGTGATGCTCAAAGGGGTGTGTTAATATTTTAGACCAGAAATGAAAATAAATGAACAATAAGATAAATAATTATCTTGGGAAAACCCTCCAACTTGAGGGGAAAAACCTGACCACCCAAAAATATCGCTTTATTGATGAATAACAAACTAAAGTGATGGTCTATATATATACAATGTCAAGGCTCTTAGTATTGTAACCATAAGACTCTTCATTTTCCAAATGTGTGTCTCTTCATATTTCTAAATGCATGTCTCTTCATATATCCAAACGCAATGTGAAAGAGCACCATTGTAGGTAATCAAGATATCTTCTGCAGCTACAAACATCACCAACGTGAAGCCTTGGGCTTCCCAAGAGGTCACTTGTATATGTTCTACTTCAATTCAAGCATACTTAACCATGAGGTTTCCCAAAAGATTAAACGTACTTAGCTTGTGAACTCATTTTTTATGCTTTCATGTCTTACTAATCATTCATTATAGAGCTCATTTAGCTCATCCATTAAAAATTTGGTGGTATTTTTTAAAGTGTCTCAAATTATTATGTTTTATTAGGATTCACTACATAGTTTTTTGAGCTAAACATGATGACACATATCTCATGAGTAGTAGTTCACATGAACCCATCTCTCATGAGTATGAAATGTTCACTTATCATTGATTGCATCAAGGTGGTGCTTAGAGGGTAAAGCATTGGAACTTCCCAAGAGGACACCTATCCTAGTATTAAATTGGTGTGTCCCATGGAGGGGGGCTTCCTAAAAAATAGAGTTAGAGCTATTAAGATTTTTTAGAAATATTTTAAAATTGGTGGTCCCATTAATTTTATTAATTTGAAGTGTTAGCAAAGTACATACAAAGGCAAAAACAAAGTAAACCAATTTTATTTTCCCTCCAAAAAATTTCGGCATTATACATCTCTTTTTTGTGGGAATTTAAACGTAGATGATTAACAAGTCATAGAAAATATCCCTAAGCTAGTGGGGCAACTTTTAGCCATGCCCCATTCTCACTTTGCTCAAGTATACAAATTTAAAAAGTAGGGATTCATGTTTTCTAGGAAAATATTCCAAATAATCTCGGTCAAATTAAAAAAAACTTTTCGTAAGACCCACTATTCCTTGAAAATAAAAGCTAAAGCACCTCATAAGACCACAACCTTAATTATACAATTTTCTTAAGATCAAATCTACTTAATTTGCTACCTAATTTAAAAAATATTTAATGTTGTTGTATCTTATCAACCATCTATTATAAAATCCTTCTTTAATAAGTTTTTAAAAAAACTTTTTTTAACTGTATCAAATTACCATATTTTATGAAGATTCAACTATATTGTATCTAACACATTATTAAAAATATGTGATTAGATATGACTAGATCATAAATTAAAAAAATATAAAATGATTGTTTTGAAAGAAAATAAAACAACAATTAAAAAGTATTATCGCACATTTAACATCAAAGGGATGTAAAATGAAAGTGTAGACTTCAAAGCATTCAAAATAACATAAATTAAAATTCTAATTTTGGGTTTTGGATAACTAATTACTTCACATAAAGACTACTTAAAACACCTTATCAATACCTTGCTGTCGGCGCCGACAAACGAAGGGGCACACGTGGGGCCCAAAAGATTTAACAATTTGATTTTTTCTTGTAAATGTGGACGTCGATTTTGTACCCTAAATTTCTTTTGGGAATTTCACATGGCCCCACACCATCATTGACATGTGCTCGATAAAAAATTTATGCTATTTTTTTTAATTGTTGGAAACATCATTTAAATTTTTGGGAATATTCAATACATTTTGTTGTATTTCTATTATAATATTAACAATATCTCATTCCATGTCATGTAATGGTCATTACATCTGTAATAATAGTATTGTGTGGACTGTTGTTTTTCTATGGAGGAAAAATTGTTCTTCTTCATTTTCTTAAGTTATTTCTTAAATTGTGGGTGAAATTTGTACACATTTTTTATGAGGGTTACTAGTTGTTCTGCTAGTGTGTTGCACATGGTTTGTAGTGGCCTTTCTTTGTGAGTAATTTGGTTTTAACTAGTTGTAAGTGGCCTATTTGACTTGTCTTTGTATATAGGGTCAGCGCTCATATTTTGTTGTTATTATATATATTTTTTTAAAATCTCATTGTTTGAAAAAAAAATCTATTATTATTTATTTAGATTATAAAAAGATAAATTCATAAGACCTTTAAAAAAATTATGGATAAGGGGAAAATAATACCTATTAAGTGATGATAAAAAGTAGCAAATTTTTGTTGTAATTTTGATTTAAATCAAGTTTGATTTTTTCTCTACTAATAAATGAAATATTAAATAGAAAAAATTATATATTTTTGAAAAAAAAATTCTACATTTATACAAGGATTAAATTAAATTAAAATATAATTAGTTAATAATAACATGATGTGATGATTGAAATCATAATTTTATGGTCCTTTTCACCATAGTTTAAACTTCTATTAGAGTGTTATTCTTGTGTGTTCTTATTGGATCAGATGAGGTTCCTTGTCTGTGATATTCCTGGTTCATAACTCCAATCAGAAACATTTACATTTCACTTACATAAATATTTAGGCTTGTAGACACCTAAATAATTCCCTAAGCCTAATCCATCACCATCACCTAATCCTCATTATGCAGTTCATTTCATCACCTAGTCTAATCCTCCTTCACTTTAAGTTCACACTTAATTAAATAATTTATATTATTTAATTAAACATCTTTTCCACCTTTCACTATAAATCAAATAAATAATTTTCCACCTATTATCCACCTCACCCATTTGACTAAATTGATTAAATAATATTATTATTTAATTATGTCTATATTCCCTCAACACAATCCATGAATAAATGGGACAAAAGAACACTTATTTTTGTCTTTCAACTATTCACTCCAACAAGCCCAAGAATATAGCCTCACTAGATGCACATGTCCTTTATTCCTCTCATGGTCAAAACAACTTACTAAAATTAGTAAGTCAATCCTAGTCATTCACATTCTACTTGTCTCCATCGCATCCCTCCATTCCTTCCTTGGCCCTAGGGAGATCCTCTCAAGAATTGTCCACCATTGATCTCATCTTCAAATCTTACCCATTGATTCATCCTTCCAAAAATCTATAAAATCAGGCATTCATATTCACTTTCCATCCATCATCATCTTACTAAGTGCATGTTGTCAATTTGGTTATCATCAAGCAAAGGAGCTTCCACATAACATCAACTGGAGCAAATATGTATAAGAGAAGACAATGAATATGCAAACCTACACAAGCAACAAAATTAATATATCTATATAATGCTAACGACGAATTTCTAACATGCAAATACACAATTGATTTTTTGTAAAGTATACTTTATGCACAACAATCAACCACTGAATACCCCACCCGTCTTTGTGCATAGAAATTAACTATTAGATATACCAAGTCATAATAAGGCTATAGTTTGTTTTCTTTTATAAAAGAAGATTATTCATAAAATATTACTTGGCTTATTATAAAGCTTACATGTGTGTAGGCAAATTATTTTTCCTTGAGTTTCATTTATATACATAGAACATGATTACACTTTTTTTTGGCTTTGGAATCTCATATTTTATATATTGACAACAAGTTTATGATTTCATAAATTAGTATGTTGATATAGGATTATATTGAACTTTTCTTCCAACTTATCTTTTTATGGTGACTTAGATATAAATATAAGAAACTTCCAACAAGTTTCACATCATGGTTTGGAGCAATTTGCATATATAACATGTTCTTTATTCAATAAAAATAAAATTAGATTTCTTTATATTTTATTTATTTAATAATTTTAAATATTTATGAAAAATCATTTTTAAATTTACTTATATACATTCAAAAATATAAACAACATAAACTAATTGTAAGTCTCTTTTTAATATTTTTATTAAATAAATTTGTGGATCTTTTTCTTCTTAATTTTTTTTCACATCATGACAATGCATATGAAGAAGGTTAATCCTCGTGAAACTATTAGAAATAATAATGATGCAAATAACATAGAGATATTCTATATTTTGATACACCATTTTGATGTTCTACTCAATTGAAATGTTTTTTATTAAAATTAGCAGTATAACAAGGGTTTTGACCCTTACACAACCACAACCCAAAGGCAACAAAAGTGTTCAACAACACACTAACAAAAAAGGCATTAGCAAATACAAAATAGCATAATACTAGCATAAAGGCTAGTAGCCCAGCTCAGGAGTGGGAAGGCAACTCACCCACAACATGTGGAGAAGATTGCGAGGTTAAAGAACTATTTTTCCTATGACATCTAACAATTGTCCATGCAATGTTTCCATTAGGATCCCCACTACAAGGGGAAGTAGCCAATGAAACTCTATTTGGAAAACTATCAGCACAAGGGGCAGAGTGTTGAGGAAGTTGTACATAGTTTGTTGAAGATTGGATGAGAGAACCTTAGCAAGAAGTGAAGAAGATTTGTCACGGCCAAAGGGGGTCGTACTAGTAGAAGCAAGAGCACCACCTAGATTTGTAGTAGGATCATCACCCAGATTTGAAACAAGAGCTTTATCCTCATTGTCAACCTGCGACTCTTTGTGAAAGGAAAAATCAGAGGTCGGGATAGTCAAATGTTCTTCTCTAGTGTCTTTCCACCAAGTGGCAGTGCCTTTATGCCTTAAGAGAGAACAATCAGTTTCCAAGTAGCCAGTAGAAAAATACCGATGACATCAAAATAGGATTCCGTCATAATCCATTGCTTGAGTCTCATGGCCTATCCCCAACTATGAGAACCACATCTCCAAGGAGAGGTGTACAGAGATCAATGTCCACCAAAAGATGTGCAAAGGAGGAGAGACCCATAATTGTCAGTCTCATCCACCTTTATGAAATGACTTATAGAATTTTCAATAGCCGCATAACAAGAGTTCTCCCAAAAGTGAAGGGGGAGATTGGGGAGGCAAACGCACATTGGACGCACACTAAGAGGTTCAGTAAGAGGGTTAAAGGAAACTATCCAGGGTTTGGCTGAGAGAGCATGATTCCCCAAAACCCACAACTTGCTTTGTACTCAATCAAAATGTTACAATTTCTCTCAAGAATGATTTTTTAAACTTCTTTGTTATATTTTTAAATTAGTACATTACATCATTGCTTCAAAACTCTCAAATAAGGTTTTATTAATGTTAATTTAATTCAAAATTACTATTCACTTTAATGATACATTATGCAAATGATATTTTATTAAACTTTTCACATCACATTTTATGTATAATCATATGCAAATGATATTTTATTAAACTTTTCACATCACATTTTATGTATAATCATGTTCTGTCCAAAAATACTTTAATTACAAGATTTTCAAATTGTCATTTCATACCAACTTTATTTGTAGTGTACGCATATTTATATTGTACTTTTCAACATATCTATCATATATACAAGTACAATTATTTAACCAAAAAATCATAATCAAATATATAATATAAAGAGTTTCGTCTAAAAAACACTCAAAATTAAATATCAATAAAGACACATAAAAAATACTTCTTAAATAGATAAAATAATTTTATCTTCTTTTTTCATGGAGGATTCACCCCTAGCGCTAGAGGAAGAGAATATTATTTTGTACTCTCTCACCTCAATTGTGACAAATGAAATGAACAAGAGGTTTTGTAATCTTATCTCTCTAGATGAATTAGAGGGGATTATTTTTTAGAGGAAGAAAAGCTCCTAGGCTTGATGGATTCCCAATTTAATGCTTTCAAGAAAATTTCATTTATTGGAGGTGTGCAATAATAGCAAAGAAATAAACAAACGTTGAGAGCTTCAAAATCTACATTTTTGGTGCTTATCCTTAAAATAGGAGTTAAATCATTGGATCTTTTCAAGGTCATTTCTCTCTACAATGTGGTATATAAGATTATTTCTAAGTTGATTGAAGAGAGTCTTAAATCATGGCTTAACAAGATCACCTTGAAGGAGCAAAGTGGATGTGTGGTTGGTAGACAAATTTTGGATGGGGTGGTTATTGTAGTTGAGGTCATTCACTCCATGCCAAAGTCAAAGGAGAAGGATATGTTCATTAAATTTGATATGGCCAAAGTGTATGATTAGTTCAAATTCTTATTACTTCAAAGAGTGTTCCTAGATTTTGGGGTTAGTCATCATTGGATTAATTGGATGATGAGTTGTGTCACTTTTGCTTCTTAATTTTTGATAATTCATTATGAGCCTTCAACTTTGTTTGGTGCCTCATGTGGTCTATGTCAAGGTGGCCCTATATCACCATGTTTGTTCATCTCAATGGTTGAGGGTTTGGAACGATTATTGAAATGAGTATAATCTCAAAGGTATGAATTGGCAACTGACTTTGGTGGTGTGGCAGATTCCACTTATTTTATCTACATCTTGAGGGGTGAAACAAAGTTGTCTATTATCTAGCTAAATGGCCTTTAAAGAAAATGGGTGATCAAAATATTGGTGAGTTCTAGGAGTGGTTATCCTTGGATTAATCCCAAATTTTAGAGAAGTTGATTCTTTAGGGTAGGCTTGTTTAATGGGTTTTACTTTTGATCTTGTCTATCATGATTTCCATTTATTTTGTTGTTGTAATTGTCTTGTTGATAGTTGTCTTGGGCCCTTAGTTGGGTTTGGAGTTAGTTCTTTATTTGACTTGTAATGGTGGACTCTTGTTGAATAAATAAAATTTTTCCCTCTTTATTAAAAAAATGATCATATAAATTAGATTATGCTTAGTTTAGAAATCTCCTAATCATTTTCCTTATTTTAGCTTCAATTTTTTTAGTTGTTAGATCCTCTATTATGATGATTCTTACTTTCTATGTAGATTAAGAATAGTTTCTTTTGTTATATCATTATTTGCCACATGTGGATACCCAACTTTTCCATGGGGAAAATTTTTGTGTGGTAAGATTTGTATTAGGGCTTCCTTTTTAATCAAAATTTGTATTATAGGTTTTTGTGTTATAACTATAGGTCATATAATCATATTTCCCTTTCTTTATACTAGGACCATCATTTTGTTTGTCACTAGCAAGGTTCTTTACCATAGAATCTAAATAATTATTATTTACTTTTTATTTTCCTCTTAAATTATAGTCATCATTTATTTCCAAGTAATTGTAGTCATGGCCAACAATTTTGCATCATTTCAAGAAAGGTCAACTCTTTTTTATTTATGATGTATCATCTCCTTTAGTTGAGAATAATCATATGAGGAAATTTAACTCATACTTCTTAACTAGATGTATGTAATCACTCACAAAGATTTATTGATTAGAATATTCAATATTACTATCATAATCATCGACATGTACACCTATCCATTATATTATCATTTTTGTATACATTATAACATTTTTCTTCCTAAATATACTTATCCTTTCTTAATGATGGTGTGTGAGGCATGTAACATGATTCACACCAAGGTACATCCCCTTATCGACCATGTATATCACTTCCTTTTAAATGATTGTGAGTATCTTTTCAGTGAATATATTGGTTAGGGTGTCCTGGATTTGTATTGTGAGAACATTAAATTTGTTGGTTAGTGTCCAGCATATCCCCTTGGGATTTGTGACATGGTTTAACAACCTCCTATGAGATCCTTAACTGGGATGGTAGAAGTTTTCTAAACAAATGTATCTTTTGGAGAAATGGCCAGCTCAACTCCCTATTAGCAGTATCAAAGTAGGATTGCACGTTCGAATCTCGTCAAGTAATGTTGAGGAGATTGTTGGTAAGTGTCCAACATATCCCCTTGGAATTTATGATATGGTTTAATAGCCTCCTATGAGATCCTTAACTGGGATGGTAGAGGTTTCCTAAACAGATGCATCTTTTGGGAGAAACTACCAGCTCAACTCCCTATAAGAAAATTGGCCTCTTAAATGTATCTAGATGGCCTCTTAAATGTATCTAGATTATAAGAAGGTGAGATCTATTTGACTTGTACAACCATAAAATAAAATTATAGAAACACTTTATCATTGCTTTTAACCAATCTTTTTAAACCACTCATCATTTTGTCTACTTTATCATAAACAAATTAGGGTTTGCTTGATAGAACCCCTTAAGATAGATAAATCTTTACATCAGTTTGCTTAGGAACCTTGCCTAAACTTTGATGGACATGCTTCTTTCTCCTAAAAAGGAGGAAACCCATGCTGAATTCAAAAGCATTCCAGTACTACCAAGCAGATAGCTTCATTAAGCCTTAAATGACAAAGAACTTGTCGTACCCATATGAAAATTTATCTTATAACAAGTTTAGAGCTAATACCTATCGTTTTTTAAATGACAAGTCATGTTGTTTATGTCTTTCTATTCATAGAATCAAGATTATGGCACAATTCTTTAAGTCACTTCTTACATCAGAAGATACATATGCAAAGAGTTAGGTGACGAGCACAATTATCAGCATGCATGCCATCTAAAAGGGTGAAACTAGAATTCTATAATGTATTCTCAGGCACGTGCTTGCTTATCAAAGATCCAAAGTCCAAGTTTAGAAAATGAAGAGCAAAATCCAACATCTTTCAAAGGTGCACTCCAAACTTTCAAACATGCCTGGATGCAACAATCAAAGGAAGTCGGTTTCAATTCAAAGTCTGTCATACAAGATCAACGAAAAATACTCATTGGTGCATCTAGAAGGGATGATTATATAGAGTTCAAAAACATGAAACGATATCTTTTGCAGTCAAGTATACAGGCAAAACAAGCAAGGAAAATACCCACAAACTGATCTGCCAAAAAATTGTGTGCTACCATGTGCCTGTCAAAGGCATAAAAACAATTTTTTTTAAGTTCCAGCACCAGCTACCTGAATCGCACGTGGACAAATAATAAACAGCAGAAATGCAGAAATGCACTCCTACATGAGGAAACATCAACTTCAGACAAAATTCTTCAGTGGTCAGACACGTACTTAGAGATGGGTGCGCATTTCACACTTCAGAAATCGGTTCAATATAAATAACTGGGGCACACACAATCATGCTACACAGATGCGTGCACATGCAGGAAGAAGATAAGATTTCATCGTGTATAGGCTAGCATGTGGAGAGCAGGTGCAGGCATATTTTAAGTGAAAACAAACATTCGCATCAGGCATGCTGTACAAAGAAGGAATTTATAAAGAGGCTACAATTTAAAGTTTAATACATCTTGGTATGTGCCAGTCCCTGAGATGCAAAGCCAAAAAAGTCTTTACCATTGAAGGCGATCATATATATATCATTGAAATGTCTTATTATTCTATAAGAAAATATGAGTTTATATAAATATTTTTTCACTTATGAGTTGAGGATTGAGGGGAATCTGTTCATAAAAATTATTCGATTGTAGCCTCATTCCTTATATCATACTTCTAAGGTTCTAAATCTTAGTGGATGATATAATCAAGAAAAACATCATCACCCTAGCCAATTGTGCTCAATCAATTGAATGTCCATTAGAAATGTGCCTAATTTTAAAAAGTAGAGTCTCTTTGCTTTTTACTCTTCCACATAATAGAATAGAAATATTTTTTTTAAAAAGTGATAAGAACTTGTAGAAATAGATAAAGATTTTCTTGAGTGCGAAGTTATTGTTGTGAAAAAGTCAAATTCGAGGGATTGGGATTGAGATGAGAGTCAATATATATATATATATATATATATATATATATATATATATATATATATATATATATATATATATATATATATCTATGTGTGTGTGTGTGTGTGTATCTATATATGTATGTATATATATGTGTGTCTGTATGTATGTATATATGTATGTATATATATATATGTGTGTGTGTGTGTGTGTGTGTGTGTGTACATGTATATATATATATATATATGTATGTATGTGCATATATATATATATATATATATATATATATATATATATATATATATATATATATATATATGTATGTATGTATGTATGTATGTATGTACATGCATACATATGTATATATGTACATGTACATGTATAAGAGAAAATATAAGTTTATATTAATATTTTTTCAATTATGAGTTGAGGATTGAGGGGTGTCTAATTGTCAAAATTATTTGATCCTTGCCTCATCCCTTATATCATATCTTGAAGGTTCTAAATCTTAGTGGATAATATAATCAAGAAACATATCATCACCCTCACGAGTTGTGCTCAATCAATTGAATGTCCATTAGAAATGTGCCTAATTTTAAAGAGTAGAGTCTCTTTTCTTTTTATTCTTCCACATAATAGAATGCAACAAGGAAACAATTTTTTTTAAGTGATAAGAGCTTGTAGAAATAGGTAAATTCACATATTTAAAAGATTGTCTTGAACATGAAGTTGTCATTGTGGAAAAGTCAAATTTGAGGGATTGGGATAAATATCAACAAATTCAATGAAGGCTATTAGATGCAAGTTATCAAAAGTGGGTTGCTAGAGGTACAAAGTTTTAAAGTTTTGTCATGATCAAGGGAAGGCTTCATTATAATCTTTAGAATGTGTTAAAAATAATTTGACCATGTTTAGCTGCCATCAATTTTTAATATAAGAGCATATATTTAGAAAAATGTTTGACTATTGTTTAGCTATCATCATTTTTTAATATAGCATACTTTAGAATAGGCTATTTTTTTCTCAAACCCACTATTTATAGTTTTTTGTTGCTCTCATGGACTTCGATTTATGGTCTAAACAAATAGTTATTTTAGATTATCTATCTCATCATGCAATTTAACGGATGATGATAATAATTTAATTTGTTAGTTAAACTAACAATCTTATGTGTCAAATTATAATTAGTCGACAAGATAACTAGTAATAAGACTTGCATGTCATGTAAGTATCCATAACTAGAGTTGACTTTTAGTTAGTTTATTTCATTTATTTTCATGCATAGCTTTGTAAATAATACATATAAGTTTTATTTTGCATTCAAATTATGAATGACAATTCTCACACCTACATATTATTACAGTGTCTAAATTTGTCAATTATTAAAAGTATTATTGTTATTAGTGATTCCTATTCACTCAATTTGATATTCATAATTATGCTTATATTTCTTATCAATATTTATTGACATGTCTTTTATGTGTTTTGAGGGTTAAATCACTATAGAGAATTTGTAAGCTTTATATTATGGGTGAACTCAAAGGTGTAGATTGTAGCTTTGTGCCAAGTCATGCATTTAACTTTTATAGAATATAAAAGGTTATACGTTTTAGAATCTACTACGTAAAAATGACATATTTTATAGATGCGATTTCTAAGGAGTTCAGATAATTTTCAAATAGAAGAGAAAATATTTTAAAATTTAGAGACTAGGGACAAGAGACAAAATATGTGCATGTTAAAATGGAGAGGAAGAAGAAGATTTGCATCATTTAGGTGATTCAAATGAGTAGAATAAGTACACCGAGGACTAGGGATTTTGCTTACTTTACCTTATTAGCACCTGATTTTGAGGTGCTTCTTTTTTACTCCACTTTGTTGTATGATTCTGTATTTGTCATTGTTCATCCATTTGTTGATTATTGATTGGGTCTACATTTATATGTGTCTCCTCCTCTTATACATTCTTTTATGTTTTGCTACAATCAATCACCCAAGTATTCATAATCATAAATTAACTAAGTGAATTTTGCCCCCATTTTTTATTCAAACATTGTTATTCAATTTAATTGGGGTTCTAAAATGATGTGGGAGCATCCCTCTCTCTTTAAGTTTTGGTTTTCTTTTGTATAGTTTTGGTAGATTCTTATATGATGATACAAAGTTCATGTCAATATAGCAACAAGAAGACTAACACACTATGTTGGGTACATAGTTAATGTCACTACGATGACGGGAAGACAAACATATTGTTGGAATTTTAACAATTTTTGTTGTTGTTTGTTCATTGTTGGAAGTTAAACAAATTCTCAACGACCTCCTTGGTGGATATAAGGGAAGTTGATAGTTTTTTAAAGGGGGTTAGTTCTCAATTGAGTTGAAAGGAAACTTATTCAAAGGGAAAAGATGTTCGTCAAAGAACAAGGATATGCAAGTTGACAATAAATACATATATTGATGTGTCAAGTAATTTTATTATTTGGAAGTCTGGGTATTGGAGTGAATGAAAATCTGATTCTTGAGGGGGAATCAAAATATTATGCAATTTTGATAAATGTTTCTTTGAAGATTCAGTTGTTGATAAAATTATGTTAAATTTCTAAACTGTCATATTCCTGTCTTTTATGTTATTTTATTTTCTATGTATGTTTATGTCATTATATTATCAGGAGGTTTGCTTCATACTGGTATTGGGTGCCATCATAGTGAAAACCTAACATTGAAGTCATGGTTCTTGTTGTCGGGATATTTGAATGTACCGGTTAATATGTTAATTAGGTGTTATGTTAGCCTCAATCATTAGTGAGTGAGAGGTAAACTATTGCGTCAAGACATTCAGTCATGGCCCTTCAGGTAGTTTATTTACCCTCTCAGAGGATGGACATGGGGATATTATGGTATTATCCTTATGTTGTAAATGTACTTGCCAGTCTAGAATAATTAATGAAAGCATCTATTGTTCTCTGATATATTTTGTGTTTATTACATTTCCTATACTATGTCTGTGCAATACTAAGTTTACCCCAGTGGGAAAACATCTGGCATCGTTGCCTAGACATAATCAGGAAGGGAAGAATTGGATGGCCTACGGGCACTATGGATCTACTAGTTGGTGAGATTAATCCAGAGGCCGACGACGCGTGTACGGAGCTCTACGAAGGAGAAGACACTACAATGAGGAAATCACTCAATTGAGAAAGTGTTATAATAAAATGACATGAATGAATAAAAGTGCTTTTTAAATGATGTGTTGATTATTGCCTATGGAGAAGTGAGGAAAGGGTTTATGCCCACTCAATTGAATAAAAATAAAAATTTAAAGAAGGAACTCGAGGAGGAACAAGTTGCTATAAAATTTGTACTCGCACAGCACCAAGCCGAGCGAAGGGAGAGATTCAGAAGATGCGCCGAAGGACTACCGAAGGGAGTAAGTGAAGGCAAGGGTCTGGAGGAATCTGATCGAGAGGCCAGAAGAAGTGATGAGGACCACCTGGAGGAAACAAGGACCTTATTCAGGTCCTTAACCTTAACTCCATGAACGGAAGCAAGAAAAGCCTGAAGGAAGGAAGAAGAGGAAGCCGCACAAAGGGAGGCTCAGGATACCAGTGTCGCCAAGAGTATCAAAGTGACAGAGGGGCACGGGGATCAGAATAGCCCACTAGGCTTGGCCAGTTCCAGTAGTTTGGGGACATCAAGTGGTACAGTACCAAACATTTTTGGGGGTACCGATACCGGCAGTACCATCCCAGCCTATAACACAACTGGTGCTGCAAACACAATCAACACCTAGAAAAGTAAACATGACGACTAACAAAGAGAAGCTGCCAAAATTCCATGGAGATGGAAAGGAAGATCCAGTATGGCATTTTCATACATGAAAGACAATCTAGTTGGCGAATGGAGTTGTCGACCACGTAGAATGGGTGAAACAATTTCCTGCCACACTCAGAGGGGTAGCCATCGATTGGTACTCCGATGTGGACAAAATAAAGGTGACCACTTGGGTCGACCTCAAGAAAGAATTCAAGAAGGAGTTTCAACTCTTGAGGGATGAAAATGAAATTGTTTCTGAGATATACGATACAAAACAAGGCAAAAAAAGACTCTGTGGGCTTACAATCGTCGTGACGCAGCCAAGGGATGGTGGATCCAATTAAGGATAGTCCAAACCTTGTAGCTTCATAACAACACAGCAGAAATACACAACACAAGTAAAATTATTTCAATAGATTTCCATTAACATGCCTGGCTATAAGGCCTTCCAGGTTAGGGCCAATTTACAATAAAAAATAATTCTGCAAGATCATCAAGATCCAATACAACACCAACTAGTTCAGCTCTAAAAACTATCAGCAACTAATGGAAACCCTAAGGCAGATCTAAACTTGTGCTCGCAAGCCACCAAGCAATCTCCTTGTCTCCAAGTGTGCAAACCACTAGCTCTTCTATTACAAACTATTAGATAACAATCTGATCTGCAAGATCCCACGAGAACTTTTACACAACTTTCCTAATATGCTACCCTCAGATCTTCTCTCAGAACCTCTGATCTAACTGCCTAAAACAACTACCCAAACACCCCTTAAATACTAGTCATCAACCTCATGTCAGTTGGATGAAACCATTAACTCCTCCTAACAAATATTAAATGCAATACAAGTCGGCTCTCAAATAGCCTTACAATAAATAAATCCAATATGTCACCCTGTAACAACAGCTACCAACAATAAATGCACCAAGTCAGCCCAAAAAATCACACAGAACTCCAGTCGGTAAATCGGAACAACCGAGCACCAGTTAAATAATCGAGCATGCCAAGCATCGCCAAGCACCAATGTCAACCAAGCACCATAGGCATTGCTAAGTAACACTTTCACCAAGCACCAGAGATTACCTAGTTCCTTCAATGACCAAGCAAGTCTTTCCTTGATAACACATAGGTATGTTCTCCAAATTGATCATTCATTCTCTCAAGATCTACCAACTCAAATCGGCTACCAATACTCAGACTTCTCCGACCGAGTGTTGTATCTAGCATAGGCATCAGGGAAAACTTCTTGTCATCCTTCTCAACAGTAAACACATTCTTCACACAATCATACATAGCTTTGCAATCATATTACCAAGGTCTACCAAGTAATATATGACAACTATTCATCTCCACGATATCACATAACACAAGATCCTTATACTAGCTAATCTGAACATGAATAAAGCATTTTTCTCTTACTTCTAGAGCATGATCATCTTGCAACCAACCAATCCTATAAGGATGTGGATGTCTCATCCTATTCAAACCAAGTTTCTCAACCATGTCCTTAGCAACAAGGTTATCAGTACTACCACTGTCAATAATAATATCATAAAGTTTACCTCTCAACTTGCACCAAGTCCTAAACAAGTTACTCCTCTAACAAGGTTCCTCCTTCATATTGAGTAATGTTCGTCGAAGTAGCAAGTTCTCAGATTCAGGTTCATTTGCAATATTTTCATTCACCACAGCAGTTCAACGGTCACCAAGCTTCTTCTGTGTGCACTCAAAAGAATGGTGTCCTTCACCACAGTTATAGCAAGTACCCTTAAAGATAACTCCACCTGTCTTCTTCTTCAGTTCTACAAGTTTCTGTTCATCTTCTGCAGTCATCAATTTATCCTTCACCGAGTGATCAATCTTTTCCTTCCCTCGGGGATTACTATGTTGTTTCCTCTTTAACTTATATTATGCCTTCAGAGCATACTGATAAGCATCTTCAATAGAATCAATCTTCAGCATACCAAGCTCATCCTGAATTTTGAATCTCAAACCATTCAATACATACTGAGCTACCTTTTCCTTACCAAGCTCTCTGTGCCCAAACCGAATAGTAAGTTAGTATAACTCCTTGGTATAATCTTCAATAGACAAATCCTTCTGTTTCAGATTCTGCAACTTCTTAAACAAGTCAAGCTCATAGTCAGCAGGTATGAGCTTAGCTTTCAACTTAGTCACCATCAACCTCCACCGATTGATCTTCATTTCACCTTCATCTTCTCTATCTCTTTGTAATTCTTTCTACCAAAGAGCAGCATGTCATTTCAACTTTGTCTATGCTAATCTCACACAAAGAGGATCTTCAATTTCTTCCAACTCAAAGAAATCTTCAAGCTCACCAATCCAATCAATCAAATTCTGAAGCTTCAAAGTACCAGAGAAAGTAGAAACTTCCATTCGGTAACTATTACTCAACCGAGCTCCAGATCTAGGCAATCAAGCAATTCTATCTTCACCAAATCTATCACTCCGGTCATCACCACTAGATCCAGCAGGTTCAGAGTCTTCAGTAGCTTCCTCATAACCATCTTCAGTACCAGCATTCTGAGGTACACCAACAACAACTCTCATGATCTTGGTGACCATGTCATTCTTCATCAACTCCATCTCAGATCTAAAATCTGATTTCACCTTCTCTGTAATCCTAGATTCCATAGTATCACAAAGATCTGCAATCACTCTAGGGTCCAATCTTCTCAGAGGCATCCTTAAAGATAAGAGAAACCCTCTACAACAAACCCTACACCGACCACCTTGTGACAACCTCCAAGTTGTATGAAAGTCAGATTGCAACCTGCCACCTCACACAAATAACTAGGGAAAGATTTCACATGTTCAATGCTCTGGATCTGCAACTCAAATCATACGATCTCTTCGCCCACAAGATCAACTTTGCAAGATCAGCCTTGCTAGTTCAACCTTCTCTCCACAAGATCAAATCAACTCTAATACCACCTAACGCAACAAAGGGATGGTGGATCCAATTAAGGACAACCCAAACCTTGCAGCTTCAGAACAACACAGTAGAAATACACAACACAACAATTGTTTCAACATATTTCCATTAACATGCCCAGCTATAAGGCCTTCCAAGTTAGGGCCAATTTACAATCATAAATAATTCTGCAGGATCATCAAGATCCAATACAACACTAGCTAGTTCAACTTTGAAAACTATCAGTAACTGATGGAAACCCTAAGGTAGATCTAAACTTGTGCTCGCAAGCCACCAAGCAATCTCCTTGTCTCCAAGTGTGCAAACCACTAGCTCTACTACTACAAAGTATCAAATAACAATCTGATCTACAGGATCCCACAAGAACTTTTCCACAAATTCACTAATCTGCTACCCTCGGATCTACTCTCAAAACCTCTGATCTGACTACCTAAAACAACTACCCA
This sequence comes from Chamaecyparis obtusa, assembly GCA_027943335.1. NCBI lineage: Eukaryota > Viridiplantae > Streptophyta > Pinopsida > Cupressales > Cupressaceae > Chamaecyparis > Chamaecyparis obtusa. The sequence goes on along the minus strand of BSBK01002171.1, from coordinate 587,832 downwards.
AACACCCCTTAAATACTAGTCATCAGCCACAAGTCAGCTGGATGAAACCATTAACTCCTCCTAACAAATATTAAATGCAATACAAGTCAGCTCTCAAATAGACTTACAATAAATAAATCCAACATGTCAGCCTGTAACAATAGCTACCAACAATAAATGCACCAAGTTGGCCCAACAAATCACACAGAACTACAGTCAGTAAATCGGAACAATCAAGTACCAATGAAATAATCGAGCATGCCAAGCATCACCGAGCACCAATGTCGACCAAGCACCGTAGGCATCACCGAGTAACACTTTCACCAAGTGCCAGAGATTACCGAGTTCCTTCAGTGACCGAGCTTCCTTCAATAACCGAGACTGTCGATTAAGGCTACAATCGAGTAACACCGGCCAAACACACACCTCCCATGTAGATTCACTGAGGACCAAGAATTCCCTTGCATCATGTCGACTAAAGGAGTTAGTTGGAAAAATGGATAGCCAGCCATTGGATGGCCTGAAGAAAATATGGTTCATGGAGGGCCTAAAATCTAACCTATGGAGTAAAATGAAGATAGTGCCCCCCACCTCATATTTAGATTCCTATAACCAGACAATGGACTTGAAGAGAAAATAGAAGAGCTCCAAGAAGAAAAGAAGAAAGTCCTCTTCCAATGAAGATGACACTTCAGACAATGACACTGGCAGTGATGGCGAGTCGAAGAAAAAAGGCATGGCACTCCAAAAGGAAATGGAGAGAATGACTAAGGAGTTCAAGACCATGAAAGGGGGGTACCAACAAGGGGGAAGATGACATGTGGTGTACGAACTGCAAGGCAAGTGGCCATACAAAGGGTTTGTGTCCCAAAAAGGCATTTTGTGACATTTTCCAGATCATGGGCCATTCCACCAAGGAATGCTCATGCAACATGAAGGTGAGGAATCAACAAGTGATATTTACACAAGAGCAACCATCTACATCAGGGGTAGAGACTAAAAATAACTCATCCTTGGGTAGGTACAGAGGTTGACATGATGGTGAAAGGGCAATAACAATAACACCAACACATGGAGTCGAATAGAATTTAACTCCAAGGGTCCGCCGATGATCCAATGCTAAGCTTGCAATCAGTGAGGCCACTTTGCAAGGGAATGTGACAAGGGTGACACCCCGTAGAAGCTCTACTACTAGTCTGGTCCTGGAAACCATGAGGATACCAACTATCCAAAATCTAAGGTCAACTTGCTCAACATCGAGGGAACGAGATGCGACGAGGGGATACTAGCCATCACATGATCACAAGTAAAACAAGGGGCATGAGAGGGTAAGGAAGAAATAGAGAAGGCAATGAAGGGACAAAAATAAACATGGGAGATGGCTACCACCTCGGGCTAGAGGGAGGCAGAACAAAACATTCTAAGATAAATGTTACAGGTAGAGGTACTGGTGAAACTCTAGGACCTCCTTCACACCATGCCTCACTTGGGAATGACACTGTTGGGGAACTTGACCACACAGCCAAATACCACACATACAGACATTCCTGGAGGGTTCGTAACTGACCCTATGATACTTTTTGTAAATAGAGGAAGGTACCCAACATTCATCAAGATGGGCACCCTTGGCACCATCCTGACAGAGACTATAGTGGATGGAGGGTTAGGAGTGAACGTCCTTCTGAAGGATTCATGGAAGAAATTGGGAAAGCCAACCTTGTGTCCCCAAACCTTCAACTTATTGGGCACTAATCAATAGGATATCAAACCCCTCAGAACATTAATGGCACAACATGTCACCATTGGCTCACAACCATTTGTACTAGACTTTGTGGTAATACCTTTGAAAAAGAAGGGTTACGATGTCATTCTGGGTTGAGGGTGGTTGCTCACGGCAAAGGTAAGCCATAATTGGAAGAAAAACACCCTCTTGATGGAGAATGGGGGGAAGGAAGTTCACCATCAACCTTCACACCCTGATGGTGAGTGAAGAGATAGCCTCTTCTTCATACTCAGAATCTGACAGTGGAAATGATTGAAGGGATGAAGGAAGGGATGGAATGGAACTAAATAGTGAAGGTGTGCTAAGATTGGGGGAATACTCAAGGGATGATGCAGATTCATTGAACGGTCTCTTCCACTAGAAAATGGAGGATTGTGAACTCTTCTAACCAACATGCAATGTACTAACTATTGAGGAAGTGCCATAAAAATTTCCCCCAGAGTATGGTGAATACAAGGAAGGGGATGCAAAAGTAAGAAAAATCCTAATGCATAAATTTGATAAGCAAAACCCCATGAATTATAAGGAGTCATCTATCAAACCAATGAATCTGGCAGAGGAAGAGGAAACTAAGATCATTCGTGTCAGCGATGATTGGAATCCTAAGTGGAAGATCGTAGCCTTCAAAATCTTTATTCTCCTTCTTTTGTACAAGAAAGAGATTGTGGTCCCTGTAGAATTTATGGTTCCAAGCCTTTGGATCGCCATTCAAAATAGACTCAGCAATAGGGAAAGCTTGAGGGAGTGGTTACACACTCTGTGAATAAATTAGATGAAAGAATAATGATAGCACAATGGGTAACAAAGGTCACACAATAGCAGAGGTGTTCCTCTCCTGGCTAGCTAGTGTTGAAGTACAATGGAAAGCATGAGATTAAGCTAGGAAAATTTTGGAAAGTCAGCTACGATGAGGCTGTCAGTTGTAGACTCTCGACATATTGGAGATACATGAGGCCATCAATGGGTCCAAATTGAAACCTTACCCAAAGAGGATGGACTAGAGAGGAGGGATAGAGCACCTGAGAGGATGGAAAGGGACTCGAGAGGTCAGGCGGGCAACCTGAGAGCTATCCATACGAATGACCACAGAAGAATTCAAATGGTAAAACAAAAAAAACAAAAAAAGGACACCGTTGGCCATATGGTGAGAAAGCGACGATGAAACAAAAGTCACAGTATAGTACTGACCATACGGTGTATAAAGGTCATAGGACCAAGTCATCGTACGATGGAAAAATAAAATCACAAGTTGATGCACCATATGGTGCAAGAGAAAGACAACTATGCGGAAGGAATTAAAAAATGTAAAACACCATACGGCACAAGAGGAGAGAACACGGGTTAGACCATATGGTCTGGAAAAAGGAAAGAAAAAATGCATGTGATCGTATGATACTGTACATTTGTATGAAGAGCAAAATCTACCAGATATAAAAGGTCGTACGGTGGCAGCAACACGAACGTAATAGAGAGGCACATTTAATAGACCATACAATAGAGGATGAACTTCATGAAATCAAGTCCATATAGAGGGAGGAGGCTCATACGGAAAGAGGACACGGGTCGTACAACCAAGGAAGATGACTGTATGGTGGAGGAAAGAAATAAAGGAGCCACGGGAAGAATAGTTTATATAGTTCATATGGAGAGGAACAAAATGCAGCTAAGAAAGGTCAATAAAGAGAGAGGCATATGAAAAAGAGAAGCATCAACAGACATGGGAAAATTTTGAAAAAAACTACATAACGTATTTATCAAGACGACAAGGAGTGGCAATAACGGGGGAAGGTTTTGATAAAAAAAAAATGACAATAGATAAAGAACCGTTGAATAGTATATGGCACTGAAGGGAAGGACATAAGAAGGTTGGCATCGGAAGGAAATCACAAAAATGGTGTACCACATGGACTTATATGTGTGTTTGAAGGTGCTAAATTGGTCTTGGCGGTGGGGGCTGGTCATGGTGAAGGTAAACCACAATTGGAAGAAAAACACCCTCTCGATGGAGAATGGGGGGAGGAAGTTCACCATCAACCTTCACACCCAGATGGTGAATGAAGAGATAACCTCTTCTTCAGACTCAGAATCTAGTAGTGAAAAGTATCAAAGGGATGAAAGAAGGGACAGAATGGAACCAAATAGTGAAGGTGTGCTAAGATTGGGGGAATACTCAGAGGATGATGCAAATACACTGAACAGTCTCTTCCACTGGAAAATAGAGGACTATGAAATCTTCTGACCAACATGCAATATACTAAGTATTGAGGAAGAGCCAGAAACATTTCCCCTAGAGTACGGTGAATACAACGAAGGGGATGCAAAAGTAAACGAAGTTCTGATGCATAAATTTGATGAGAAAAACCCCATGAAGTATAAGGAGTCATCTTTCAAACCAATGAATCTGGGCAAGGAAGAGGAACTTAAGATCATTTATGTTGGCTACAATTGGAATCTTGAGTGGAAGACGACAGCCTTCAAAATCTTTATTCTCCTTCTTCTTCTTATGTACGGGCAATAGACCATGGTCCATGTAGAATTTATGGTTCCAAGCCTTTGGATCACCATTAACAATAGACTCGGCGACAAGGAAAGCTTGAGGGAGTGGCTGCACACTCAATAAGTTAGATGAAAGAAGAATGATAGCACAATGGGCAATGAGGGTCGCACAATAGCAGAGAAAGATACGTTCCTCCCCTAGCCAGCTAGTGCTAAAGTATAATGGAAAGAAAGAGATTAAGCTAGGAAAATTTTGGGAAGTCAGCTTCTTTAATGTATCTTCCTACACTTGATTTTTTAAGGGAAAAGTTTTAAGTTATTTCTCATTCTATTGATCCACTATAATACTTGTTTCGTACATTTTATTACATGTTAAATACCTGAAAAATGTCATTTTCTAGGTAATTTCATGTTATTGTTTTGACAAGAAGCCTACATAAATTTTTTAACATTTAAAGTTTGAGCAAATGTGTGGGAGTGGGAGCCCACCTATGATATCAAAGTATAGTTGAGTGAGGATTGTTGACATCAAGTGGTATCAAAGACTAAAAAGTCTACGAAGAAGTTGAGAGTCTCAAAGATTTGACAATAGAAGTTATTTTTGTGCATATAATCTTGGAAAGATATGTGTGTTGTAGATTGACAAGTTTATGATAAGGGTTATCAAAAGGCTAGGCATAGAAAATAAAATAGAATCCCTTGTTGAGGTATCACAAAGATGAAAGGGAATATAGAAATATGAAGTGGAAAACCAAGAAAGAAAGCCTCAAAAAGAAGGACAAGAGGGAAGCCAATATGGCAAGTCGAGATTTAGAGCTTGCAAGAGAAATAGAAAAAGTAAGAAAATATTTTGAGATGTTGGTAAAGAAGTGTCTTGAGGAAAAAAGGCCAAGATTATGTATGGTGTCAACCAATGAGGAAGAAGGTGAAATGGCCTATAGAATTTCTTGTAAAGAAAAGAAGGAAAAATATGTTTTCCTTAAGAGAAGAGGATGAGAGTATGATGAAAATTTTGAGGGGTTTTAATAGCAACAAGTTTCTAAGAGTGTAATGTACACCATAAGTGGTGAATGAAGTTCTCATTGTGGAGAACAATAGGAGAGACAAGAAAGAACATGGAGAAGAAGTGCAACAAGAAGCACTCATGAGAGGAAATAAATAAGATATGAAGGTGTCAATGAAGGAGGCACTCATGGAGACATGTTGGTCTCTTGATTTATTTGTTAATGTCATGTTTAAGTATGTGTTTTCAAGCATGGGAAGCCTTAAAAGGAAATTCAATAATTAGACCTCGAAGGTGATGAGAGAAGGGGAAATTCAAGCTCTTATAGAAAATATGGAGGATGAAAACAAGAGGAGACAAGTTGTAGCAGTATTCCAAGAGGACATGAGGAAACCATATGCACAAGAGGCACTTTGTAAAGTATCTAAAAATGCAGAGGTTGGTGTTGATATTTTCCAATATTATAATGATGAATTCAAAGATGTCCTAGAGTTGTATGATGTATTAGAAGATGTTGTAGATGAATAAAAAGTAATTTATAAAATGGTAAAATTGACAAGTAAAGACAAGAATGAAAAGGAATTTGGACAGAAGCCTATTGCAGAGGTAAATAGAGAAGTGAGAATGTTGATCTCAGTCATATATGTGGAAATAAGAATATAAATATGCAAGTTAAAAGAGAGAAGAGAATTGAAGAACTTCCAAAACTTGTTTGGGGATCATGGTTATAGAATACCAAGTTGGCAAAAGAAATCAATTGGTGAAGGGTATAAATTAAAGTGTAGATAAGAATGTATTTTTTATAAGGATGGTGCTAACAAACAAGTGCAAAGGATGAAAGACATTACAAGGACTAATTGGAGATCAGATTCTAGGGTGAGTTAGAAATACTAAGAGAAAACTCTTACAACACCTTTACTAAGAAATAACTAAGAATTTATCCACATTAGGAACATTATGAAGGCTTCACAATGTGGCGAGATAGCCTTGATGAAAACTCACTTACCCAAGACCAAAATAAAAGAACAAAACGCACCAAAAAAGGAAACAACAAAAAATAGGGAAGAAAACACAAAAAAAAAAATAAGAACTAACTACTATGATTAAGTTGAATAAGTGCTTCGCAAAATATTTTCATTTTCTCACTCCTTTTCTTCCTTTAGCAATGATGGTCGATGTTCAAGTGACATATATATGTAGGTGCAAACAAATATAGAGATTTGATTACTAACTCTAATTACAAGAATCCATTATGAAATGGTGTGATTTATTCTTCTTGTTCCTAGGTCCTCCATGATTGTGATGGTAATCCTAACCCTTTTCTCTCAACTAGTCTAACTAGTTAGCATAGTGGTTTGCCTCCTTTTTTAGATGGGAGCAGTCCATCTTCTTCCTAGCACTTTTTTGTTTCTAGTGTTGCACATGTAAAAGTTCCTTCTCCTATCAAGCATGTAAATTCTATTTTTCATCTCTTTTCCTAGAAACCTAAACCCCTCTAGTCACCCCTTCTACTCTCTCATTAGTGTCTGGAAGTTGTAGTTTTGATGGAATCCCCTTCCATTTGCACTAGTCAATACTAGTTCAAAAGATTAGCATTGGTGAATGTATTTCACATAGAGAGGAATATTTGATGGACAATGAGCTCATATGAAAAAAAAATTATCACATGGCCAAAGCTATGCGATCTTTATTACTAGATTTATTGAACTTGGGAAGAAGGTTTAGAAGAAGAGCTCATTATATACCCTTGTATCAGGGTTTTTTTTACCCTTGAAGTTTATCCAAAAGAAGAAAAATAAATTGTTTTAAATAATGGTCTATGGAATTTTCATAAGGCTTTCCTATACATCAAACCATGGTTCTCATCCTTTTATCCTTACACAAATACATTTAGCTTATCTTTGGGTCGGATTACCTTATCTACTTATACAATTATGGGATTGGAGTGTCTTCAAGCCATTGATAATTATCTATGCAAGTTCCAATTGTGCATGATTATGTGTTTGAATAGATCTCTCCAAGGGTCTTATGACTAATATTTCCCTAAAAGTGTGGAGTAGGCATTGGAGACATTTTATTAAATTTGAAATAATTTCTTTTAGATGCAAAAAGTATTTCTCTATTGATCAATATACCCCACAATGTTTAAGATTTAAAAATCAATATGCAAGTAAGAATTTCTTTAGTGTCACACCTACTTGGTGGATAGGGATCGAATACCATCAAACCTGACTCCTACAAATGATCAATATGCTTCAAACTTCACATAAGCTCCTCAAAAAGACTACCAAAAACCAAATATCTCTTCTTTATTGCTTAAGAAAGATACAAATTTTGTTGACTCTCTACTAGATCTTAACAACAAATTGTCTGCGCTGAATTCAAAATTTTCTTAAGAAAAAATAACATTTTTTTAGTACAACCAACTCTAGTAAGTCTCCCTTGTCAAATTCTATTTCAAAGGAGAATTTTAAAAGTCTCAATATATCTTTAGAGAAAGCTCGAAATCTAGTTGGTAGTGAAGGAAATTCTTTTTGGGATATTTGCCAAATATCAGTTCAGTCCACCAAGTCAGAACATGAATGGACATAAGTCAATAGGAAGAAATACCCTCCTTCAAAACCAAATCTTTAAATGATATTAAGATCATCAAAGTAAGGAAAATGATCTATTTTTTATCCCCTTTGTTGAACTACAACTGATTTGGAATCTGATTGAAGAATCTGTGATTAAAGATCACTGAGGAGTTGTTGATTAGATATGTAATTTGATTAAATTAGTATTATGTTGTCATTGATGTCAACTAGTTTGATAGCACTTATCTTGTAAGTTACTATACCAAGACATATGAAGAAAGGTGAAAAAAATGAACAATAGAGAAATCTACATGAGGAAAGATGTACATGATAGATGAGGATAAGGAACACATTGAGTAACTTGTTGATGAGTCTATGACTTGATGATATTGACTTTATTATGTTGCATTCATCTATGATGAAGTATAGAGCTGAAAGACACAAAGCAGTGTTGTCAATAAATGAAGCATTTCTAGTATACACCGACGGAGTGTAGTGTATGTCAATCGTAGTATTAACCGAGTAGTGTTCACCGACGCATTTCTTTGTTAACCGAGTGGAAAAAAATGAATTAAATGATTAGTTTAGCCAATAAGATTGATGAGCTGGCAAGAGTATAACATCGAGGTAACAAATAATGTTTGTTACACAGATCGACGGCTGACGAAATTAAGGAAAGATATAAAGGATGAGAATCAAACGTGTTATTGACAAAAGTACCGAGAAAGTTTGAAGCAGCAAAATCTATGAATGTGGTTAAGCGGCAAAATCTGATGCTAGAGAAGAAAATGATTTACTTGTCTATATAAGAGAATGAAATTTCTTTATGAATGATGCTGCAAGAAGTAGAAACTACAAGAATATCGTGTGAACAAGGTTTTCATGCATTCTAATCATACTGGTTAGTAAGAACCGAGTTGCAAAACAATTATTGAGCTATTGAGAGCAATTACCGACGGACAGTAAGTTGATACAGTGTTGAATCTGAAGTGAAATATTGATCAGAAGGATTTGTATGGACTGAATATTGATTTGTAACCTGCAATTGAAGTTGTATTAAGGCAGGTCATTTACTATTACATATTTAACCACTATATATAGTCAAAATCTCTTAACCGAGTGGACTCTGAAAGTCTTATGATGTATCATTCATAGAATGAACATTGTTATCCTGTCAACCCCATAGTGAATGCTAGTTGGACGATAACTTCTAGTCTAAAATCCTCTAACAAGGTCACACCTGACAGTGTGTTTGTAAACCTTTAACAGGGTTGGGTCTTAACCGACCTCACTTCAGAAGAGTGAACAATTTTGGGTTGTCGGTCCCAAGTGGTTTTTCCCTTTACAGGGTTTCCACATTAAATCTCTTGTGTTATGTGTTGAGTGTGATATTTTTTTGTTATCATTCTTTACATGTTACATGTTAGATTTGATCGGTAACTCTTATAGTATTTGACTGGTAATCGGTAAAAGCACAAACAGTGCAAGTAGTTATTGTTTACCAAGAAGTAGAAATTGAAGAAATAGTTTTGAATTATACATTTTGTATTGGGACACTGGATAACTGATTCACCCCCCTCTCAGTTATTCTAACACCCTTGGTTCTCACAACCTCTTCAATCATTATTTCCTCTACCTCATGACAAGGTGTTGCATCTTCTAAACACTATCACCCTCACCTTGTAGGGGTGGGAATATTTTCCTATGATGCATAAAGTTTTTATTTCAAGAATCCTAATCAATTCACTATATAGTTTGGAGAATTTTCTCCAAACTACACTTCATTATCGTAGTCAACCCTCATGTAGTTCACATTTTAAACTCTGAACAACATGGTAACTAGCACTATCAAGCTTATTATGTAGTTCAAAGTTTATTCTTCAAACTACTTTCCTTCCTCTTTATTTAGTGTAGGGTGGAGAATTTCTCCACACTTTATCTTCTATATGATACAGCGTAGTTTGAGTTTTAAAAGTTGAGCAACACTTGTCCCTCTTCTTTAGTTTAGGTTAAGTTTTAAAACTTGAACTACATTGTTATTCCCTTGGTATAATTAGGAGAATTTTCTCCAAACTTCAAGTTTTGATTTAAACTGCAACTTATTTCAAGATGTTAGATCCTTCTTTGTGTAAGAATACCATGAATTACAAGTACCTCAGCGTGTTCCCAACAACCTTCATGACATCTACTATTGCCAAAATAAAAAATATAAAAATTGATCACATGGACATGTTAGAATTCTTGATGAGGATCAACTAGCAACTAGTACCTTCTAGCATCCATCCAATCCTATATATAAATATTCATATAGTCCCTTTATTTTTAATATTTTCCCATGATCCTAAGTTTATCTTAGCAAAAATTTCCCACTTTTATAGATAGAGTAAGAGCATAAAAGATATAGATGGTAAATTGGTTATAAGGCTAGATGAGGATTTCTTTAATAATATTTTAGATGCCTAGACATCAATGAGTATGTTGATATCACCATACAATCAATATAATATTGTTATAAAAAGAACTCTAATAAATGTAGGAAGAATATAAACATGAATTAGCTCAAAAAATCTAGGCCTACAATTACAAGGTGGCCAAAGGCTCTCTATCATAGCGACTTCAAAGAAGAGTTCAATGATTTGATAATCCTTCTCAATAGGGATAAAGGTATTCCTAAATCTAATATTTTTTAGGAATGAATTTATCAATACATTCACATTATTAGAAAGGGAAATCAAAAAATATTTTGGGGAAATTAGATTAGTGATGTACTTTTGTGATCAACTTTCAAAGGTGTGAACTACCTTAAAATTCTATATGACCTCATACTTAGTATATTTGGTCACATCAATGAGACATTTTCCATATTCAAATTCAAAGGGTAATAGAAGGAAAGTCCCAGTATATCAATAGTATCCTTACTTAACTTTGAAAAAAAGTATCAAACACTTTATGAGAGTTAATTATGTATTTTTCTATTCATATTTGTGCATGTTTGACAAAAATAAAGAAAAGAAAAGAGTTTTAGATGAAGCATGGAAGCTTGTCAATAAGTTTGGTTGCATGTTTTTATAGTTCACCACTTCACATATATCAAAATAGGTTATTTTGAGGGATTCCATTATATGCTCCCTAGGTATCCTAGTGATAAGATTATGTTGATGGAATTAGGATAGAAAATCATGATAGTACATAAAAAATAATTATAGGCACATAACTATGATGAAATTCAAAAGTAGGGAAGACTCTTACTATAGGGGCACAAAGGATAAACTCAAAAAGAGCTACACTTCTTTACATATGATTGAAGATATATGGATTGATTATAGGATAAAAGAAGATGTAAGTTGGACTATAGTTGGATTTCCTTAGAACAAATTAAAAATATTGATCTTTCTAATATTCTCAAGGATATGGAAGATGAAGACGATATCCTGGATCGTGCTTATGAAGAGAGAAAGATTGCTAATACCCCTCTTCCTCCAATTTAGTGGTCATAGATGGAACTTTTTTTTGTAAGGGGGAGATTTTGATCCACACTTTTGAATACCAATACTTGGATACAAAAAAAAAGGGAATAAATTTGAAACCCTTTAACACATGCTAAAAATAGGATATTGCAAGACTTGTTGGTATGAACACTAAATTGAAGAAAAACAAAAATGAAGATTCCTTTATTACTAAGAAGGTAGCTATATATAATTTTATAATAGGTAAAAATAAGAGAAAGGATCAAGAAGGAATATTGACTCATAGTAAGGAGAAAGGATAAGAATATCTAGAGGAAGAACTATAAGAACCTCTTATCACTTTAGAATGTGAATCTACACTAGAGGTTACTCTAAAGGTTTCCACTCATGTCTATGTTCTAGTACCTTCTCTTTTCAAAAATATAGAGTCTTTATAACCTATTGTATATTTTTTTCCATTATACCTACAATATCAATCTAATATATACATTCCTAAATTTCCAATGAGTGTATTTTAGACACCCCTTATGACAACATTGAGAATTTTTTGGCACACTTTCTTCTTTCTGTATCTTGGTAGAGGTGTCTACATCCATGTTTTATGCCACAATAATAGACTTTAATAATATTATGACTAATTATTTTCAAAATGTGTCATGTGGAAGTCTCACCTATAGTTTTGACTCATACTCCATCAATCTTAACCACCATTGTTCAAGAATAGGTTACATCCATACAAAATATGGTTACAAGTGCTAAAGGAGTACTTCTACCCTTCCTCCTCGATTGGATTCAATAACGCCAAAGAGAAATAAATCAGGCATCTCTCAAGATGACTTGATTTTTTCCAACTTGTTCTAATAAAGCCAAAGGTTGCAAAAAGAGCCAAAACATTTTCAAGGGTAGTGGTTGATCAATCAAAAAATAAGTATGTGGAATTGGATGTGCCACCCCTAGATATAACTATTGAAGAAATTTGGGTTTCAAATTATGTGGTCAAATGGATTGAGCTTGGTCAAAAAATGCATGAAAGTGCCAAAGAATATTTTTAGGCATCAATGGATGCATTGGTTGAAAGGTATGAAAAAAAAAAAAAATTTCAAGGATCAACTAATGTAAAGCTTAAGGTGGAACAAATCACTATGGTGATGTTGAAGATAGATAAATATTTTAAAGTGATTGAACCAATAGCTAAATCCATTGATGATGATTTCATTAAAAATTCTAAAAGGATTGGTGCTCAAGAAAGAGCAATGAGTGTATGGATTGATGATTGATTCCACAGTGCACTCATCTTTTGAAATCTTCCGTTGAGATGTTGGACAATATGAACAATGTCAAGTTTGAGTTAGAAATGTGCTATCATAGGACTTTCAATTGCTAGAGAAGGGTCTTGATGCTTGGTCAAAGATAAAATATTTTAAAATAAAAATGTTGGTTGAGAATGGGATAATATCCACCATGAAGATATAGATTGAGTACCTAAAAGAAATGAAACACAAAAAGGAGGTTCTCAAAAAACTAATAAAAGATTTGCAGGATGCTCATGAAATAAGTATTGGAAAAGGGCTATATATCACTATCAAAACCATAGAGCTTCCATACAAATATCTTGATGAGAACCAAAAAAAATCTTCCAATAGATATAGTTATCCTAGATTTCGCATCACTAATTTCGACAGAGGTAGAATCAAAGGATTGTTTAGTGTCTACAGTTGATAAGTTAGTGGGTTTTCAAGTGAGTATGGATAACTTGAAGATCATTTTTAGTAAACATAAGAATTCCTTCATCATCATAGAGGAATCCATCACATGAGTTAGATCTATTTCTAGTTATACACTAGGACTTGATGATTTTGAAGTGCAAGTCACCTTGCAAAGATACAAAGACTTTCTAGAGAAGAATGTTGATGGAAAGAATGTGTCTTTGGATACTTATTTTAATTTTTATGCTTTCCATTTATGAATTTTGTGATTTATTTATAGAATTTTATATGTTTCTCTTGTAAAAATATATAGATAAAAACATGACAAGTCCAAAATCAAATCGGACTATGTTGTTGAATAAGTCAAGTTAGTTGTAACTTTCTATTTTTTGATCTTAAGCATTCCTCTATATATATGAGTGAGCTCTACTATAAATATTAACTTCTATCTTATGCAGCAAAACATTACCAAATTGAAGAGCATTTTGAAACTTTTCTTTTGAAGTATAAATAAAAAATTCAATCAATGAACAGAAGAAAGCTTGCATCCAATCTGTGTCTTGGATCAAATTGTTATGTGGTGGGATTTTTCTTATTTATTTCCTATTACATTATCTTGAATGTAATTGAATCGTAGTATGGTGTGGAATCATTTTATTAAGAGGTTCTCTAAATCTGATTTTGCAGTCTTTGAGTTGAATTATTATATTTGGAATTTGTGTTATGTGTATGAACTAAAAATAATTTGAAGACTTTGAGTTGTATATTATTATTAACATTTAGTTTATTGAATAGTGGCATATGTTTGAGAATTTGGGTTGTTCATATACTACATCTTTGTTCCTTCATCTACATAGGAAGTAATGGAAGACTTTTCACTTTCATGGACTTTTTTATTACTAAAACTTGTTGATATCTCTATAGTTATTCTTTTGTATAGTTATATTGCATATCAGTATTATTGCTCCAACTGGTATTTTTCACTAGATTATATGTGATAATTATCACAGGATTGTAATTGATATTTGTTGTAAATGGAAAACATATATTCTATGAAAAATAAATAAGATTGATGTAACACCCCATGAATTTTTTAGTGTACGCAAGCTTAGTTAAGAACTAGTTGTTATTAGTAGCAATAACAAGGGAGCCTCCCCTTTATGAGACAAGAGATTTAATCTCTCATATTATGGCTGACATGACCATTTTGTAAGAAATCGGTTGATTTAGTTGATTACAAAATATTCACCCAACACTTTATTACATACCTTTTCCAAAGAATCAATATTCTATAGGGGAAGCCTCTTGAGAAAAATGAGCATAAGTGGATCCAAATTGCTAATGTAAACTTGAATTATAGTATCAACAAGCATGATATAGCGGGCTTAAAACTTTTGATGCATCCTATGGAATCAATGATTAAGTATTGTGAGAGGCTCATTAGCCTCTTTTCTACATGATCCAAACTAGTGATATAAGAGCAGAGTCTATGTACACCTTGAATTAGTTCACAAACTTCATTTCAAACTCTTTTAATGAGATAATAGATCCATGGGGTAAGTTCAAGTGCTAATTATATGAAAACTCCCCTAAAGTGTATAGAAATAACTTGTAAACATCTTCATGAGCCACATCCTTTCTCTTAAAAAGTTCTTTGCAGGATTGCACATGTTCTTCAGTAATAGTAGAATTGCCATAAACGAATTTTAAAAAATTGTTTCGAGGTTCTTTAGAAAATCATGAAATTGTGGGTTTAAGTTCAATTATGAGCTCTATGCATTGGAAAAATAGGTCATTTGGGGAGGTAGAGGTGGATTTGGAACTAAATGTTGAACTATAATAGTAGGGGGTGTAAAACTCAAAACTGGTGGTTATTATTATTCCAAATGTGAAGTTTCTCCCCTACTCTTGTCTTTATCACTTATGATTTTTTTATGATGAATAAGCTCCAAAAATTATCCTTTCTTGGAGTGGATCTAAGGATCCTCTAATATCTATTAATAACAAAGGAAATGTTGTGTTCCAAATTTTCACACTTCAAGCTCCCATTCTAGTGTCAATTCTATTGATCGTAGTGCTAGCATGATGCGACAATAAGAAAAATAAGAATAAAATCCCTCTCTTAAAAAGTGGAATTCACCACTCCATGGTTGTAGAAGGATAGTTTACAACCATGTTGGATAGGTCAATGGTAACAATGTGAAAGTTCACAAGGAAGTCTTTGCTATTAATGAAGTGAAACTACTAGATTTTTAAAAAAATTAAACTCTTTTTTTTGTTGTAGAAAACTCTCATTTTTAGATTTTTGAAGATAAAACCTACATTGATCAAATCTGAAAATGGAAACTATATTTCTAATCTAATGTAACCATTATTTTCATTGAAATTGCAAATGATTTTCAATGAAATCAAATTGAAATTTAAACTAACATGGACAATGATTTCTTCAATGAAAAATTGTTGTTATAGACAATTAGATTAGATTATTAAACCATGTAAATACAAAGTTGGATTTCATAATTCATGTTAAACATGATGCAATCATCAAAGGAAAATCAATTAACTAATCATTCCTCAAAATTTAACAAAATCACAAAGCCATTACCCTTACACAAATGCAAGATGAATTTTTCCTCAAACACACAAGTAGGTTTGATCCAACTAAGATATCAAGCACAACAACTATGCATTCAATAATAACTAACTAAGAAAATTCATTGAGCAAAACCATGGAACACATAAATGGTTCTTGAATTTTATTTTTATTTCAAACTCACAAAGTCAGTAGTTTTCATACATTGAGATTGCAATACCACTTATTGTCTATGATCAGAAAAACAATTATCAACCCTTATTAAAAAAAAAGTTAAAGTTTTATGTAGTTTTTACATTATAAATTGTCGCACTCATAGCTAGGAATTTTGGGCATTATTTTGGGTCAAAATAAATTTAGAACAATAAATAAACTATATGAAACTACTTCTAAACTAAAGAATAATGATGATTTAACTCTTTCATGTCATTTATTACAATGATGGGGCTTCATTTTCATCAAAATGTGCCCTAGAATTTTGGAAATCAATGATTAATTTGGTTGTGGAAGTGAAGCTCAACTAAAACATATTTTTGGATTTATTTGGATTCTTCACCATTAGAAAATTTTTGTTTTTTGCTAGTTAAATCTTTGGGGACTTCTCCAACTTTATTCACATCCACTTGACATTTATTTGAACCTCTAAAAATAGCAAAAAAAGGTACAAAAATGTGACTACTATTGTTGGGTGTGATTTTTCCTTTCCAACAACCAAAAAACATATCAAACTTAATCAAAACTACACTCCTCTTATTTACAAGTTTGCAACTAATTTCAAGAATGCTTGATTTAAATCATTTACCATTGCATTGATTTCATCTATATCAAGCATTTTTATGTATTTGAGGGTCACTTGTTGATACATCTTGAAAAAAATTAGCTTTTTGTTCTTCTCCTTGAACTAAGGGAGTTATTTATTCATGCTAATAGTTTCTTCACCCCTACCATCCAATTGATTGATTCTTTGGTGAAATCTCCATGGAGGGTGGCTTTGAATTCATGCACTATGGTGTCTATATCCCTCATTTTATCTTTGTCTTCCCAAAAATTGTATGATATATCCTTTACAAAATCTTACACACATCAAATTAAAACATTTATATTCTCCCTCCTTTCAAAGATTTTATCATTTATTTTCTTGTACCATTTTATAAATAATTTTGATTTCCTTTAACCATACAGTAGGTAGGCCCACATATTTGGGCTCAAAATTTCTACTTTCGGAAGTTTGTCAGAGCTTGTACTTTTCATAATCTTCAAAATTAGGAGATAGTCATTCCACATCAAAATTGTCTCTTCATTTCATGTCCCTACATCCCCTCTTGTACCTATATTATATAATTTTTTCATCTAACCATCCATTGATTGGTAGAGGGCCAAAATGGTTCTTATTACTTCAACTCCCATTTCTCTATCTATTTATGGCATTCAACAACTCCTATAAAAAAAGGAGTCATATTGGGAAAATTGACCTCCAAAATATAATGCAGCTTGGAGACTTGAAGAAGAAGTTGAGGCATCAATTGGGCCTCTTCTTTTGTCTCTATATCTTTTGAGCTACTTTACTTAGAACTATAGTTCTTATTTTGTACATTCTTATTCTTTTACATATGTTGAAAAATGGTTGTGATAGCCTTCTACAAAAGTTCATTTCCTCCTTGTGTCAGCATACCCAAATCTATTTCTTGTATTTGATAATATTCCTCTAGAACGTATTCTTATAAATCATCTACTAGAGATACTACTATTTGGGCTTTCAAGTTCCCTCTTAAATCAGCTATAGCCTGAGATATTTTCCATACTTTTCTCCTAGGTTAATAATCTCTAAAGGCATCATCAAAAATGTGAGGTCTTCTACTTAAGCCTCCTTGTAGCTTTGTTTTCTTTTGTGTGCAATATGTAACAAACATACATGAGCTATGTGAGAAGTAGAAGGTCTTTATGTCCCCATTTAAAAAATATTTTCTCCTCCCCCCTCCCCCTTCTTCATGTCTCGGTGGGGATGCATCATGGCTAGGAGAACTTGTTTGACTTCTTGGGGAAGAATCTTCATAGCTAGGAGGAGATGTATCCCACATTTCTTTATACCTAGGAGGATTTTCATCATGTTTAGGTTCTTCTATTTTCTCCCCCTTATATGTCTCCTCTTATTGATTTTGCACTCTTTTAGGAGTTGCCTCCTTAGGATGTTCTAATGATTATTTTAGGAGATTATCATATTCTTGTGCTAAAATAATTTTGTGTGAGGGATATCCCCTTCCCCTTAAACTCCCAAGTCTATTTCTCCTAGCATGGCCTATAAATTGTCTTCATCTTCCTTATTGAATTGTTCAAAATTGGAGCAAGTGTCTTTTATGTAGGAATCCTCACCTACGGATTTTGATATCCACACTTGAGAAAATTCTTCTTCCACCTATTTATCTACTTTAGTTATTTATCCTCTTAATTTATTTCCTTCTTCACCTCTATTCCAATGTCAAGAGTTATTTTTTCTCTAAATTATTCTATTTGCACCTAGTTGGAGGGGGTTTTATAGACTATTCTATTACAACTTCTCATTAAATAAGAACCTATGATTTAGTGTTTATTGAAGTTCTTCTCCCCCTCTAGAGGGAACCTCTTCTTCCCCCTCAATCCTTTACATTTGAGACCCTTTCTTCAACCTCATAGACCCTAGGATGATCCATTGGTTTATTTTTTCTAATCTTTATATTTATTGGCTTATGGTTAAGCTAGGAGGGATTAGTGGAGCATAGTATAAGTAGTAGTGGCAAGAGGAGATGAGGTAGTATGTAATTTTCCTTCTTAACTAGTAGAGGTAGTAGTAGTAACTTTTTCCTTTTCCTTCTCTTTTTTCTACTTTTCTTTTTAGATACCACCCTAGCATATCCTAAAGGATGTGATGGAGGAGGTGACCTAGGAGTCATTTTCCTACTCTTGGAAGATCTAGGATTATTTTTAGGCACTTGGTCTACATCTTATACTTTTGGCATTGGATCAATTTTGTATGGCCTAGCAAGAAAATCTTGTGCATACTTTAGGACTTCGTGGGTGAGGTAGTTCATTTCCTCTCTCTCCAACTCATTGAAATTTTCATTGAATATGGCCCAATAAAAGACCCTATTGTGGTTGGAGGGTGGATGTAGCTTATATCCACTATCCTATAATTTTTATTTTTAGTACTCCTCTTGAACATCTACTAGGGATAAAAAAAATTTATCTTGGAATTTGGATTAGCAAGGGATACTCTTGGCTTGAGCCCTTAGAATTTTTCTTGCAAAGCCAATATAAACACAAGGTATGAGGTCATGTAGAATCTCACGTTTTTCTTGACCTGCACTAATTTTTGATGGAGGTTATTACTGATCACCTTCCCTAAATTAATCTTTTCCTTCCTATTCAAATTGGTCTTCATGAACAAAACCATCCATGGTTCTATTTGTTTGGCTTGTGAAAGATCCACTACTTTACTAAGGAGAGTGACATATTCCTTGGAATCCTTGTGGAGGTATGTTCAGTGTAGTTTCAACTTATCAATATTCTACCCCTTCTTGGGATTCTCTAACATCTCCACATTAATAAACCTTGTACAATCCTTGTCTAGATGACAATAAGTTTCTCAAAGTGGAATGGTCACCTTGGCATACATGTCATATATTGATATTTGTAACACTTAATAGTATCTGTGGTGATGTCTAGAATCACCTCACCCAATTTTCCATAAAATTTCCTCTCCTCAAGTTAATAGTTCTCAATACATGTCATGATGAGGTCAAAGGGACATAGGGAAATTAGCAAACTAGCTCATGTACAAGTCTGGAGTTGATGAGGAGGGTAGCCTAGTATGACCTTCCCTAAGGATTATATATCATACTCATGAATTCTCTTTGGTCCACATGACCTAGATTTATGTCTATAATCTCTCGGTGCTTGTTCCTCAGCTTGAAAGGTGAGATGTAGCCTTGGAATTTACACTTCTTGAGTGTTTCACTTTTCATACCTTATTTTGCACAAAAAAAATATTTAAAACTATAAATCTATCTTATTCACCTACCTACCTACATAGAAAGAAAACAATCTAATGGAAAAAAAAGAATCAAACACTAAATACTAAGACTTCATTCATTATACTCTCCATCCATACTTAGAAAAATTATGGGATCAAATATTTTGGGATTTTAGGGGGTGGTGATACCCCCAAAACTATCAACGACCAAGGATATGAGAATCCCTAATGGCTCATGTTAATAATATTGTAAAGGTGTCAGCCCTTTTTGGGGATCGGGGATATCACTATCCCCAATCTTTCAAAGGTTAAGGGCGGTGACACCTCTGAAAGGCAATTTGGGAAAAAATGTTATGGGACTAGCCCTTAGATAGAAAACAAACTTTCAAGATTAGGGATGTTGGCATCCTTGATCCTTTTTGGGGTTAAGTATGTCAACATCCTTGATGAGATCATTAGGTCTGATCAACAAAGACTAACCTTTTAGGTGTTAAGCATTACCATGTTCATTTTTAGGGAATTAGGGATTAGGGACCCCTAAACTACTTTGAGTGCTTTGATCCCCAACACCACGATCAGTGAAAGACAAAAGGTCTTTTGGGGATCGAGGATCAATGTTTTCAAATTAAAAAAAATTAAACTTAGCCAATTTTGACACAAGGTTAGCATTTTGACTTTATTTCAAAGAGTGGGTTTTAAAGATTCTTGTGATGATTTTTAGGCCTAAGATAGGGTTTTCTCCTATTTTGTCTCAATTAAGGAAATGAATTTAATATGAAGTTTTGATACCCTAGGTTATCACTCTAATGCTCTAGTATTTATTTAGAAGTTAGAAATCTACTGCTAAACCCTAATCTAAACATTTCCCTACTGTGAAACTTGAATGCCAAGTGGTGAAGAACATAAAAACAACATAAGGTGATGAAAATTGTGAAAAAAATATGAGAAACACAACAAACATAGGGTTAAAAGTACAAACCCTACCTAGAAAAAATGAGGCTAGGGTATGACCAATGAAGGGAGAAGCTACACACTCAATGGTCTCATAGTGCAGGAGGATACAAGGTATGCTTGTTTGAACATAAAAATCACTTAAAAATCACTCTGAATTCACAAAAAGAAAGGTGCATATATGAGAAAATGAATGCCTTTATATAGGCACCAAGGGTCAAATGACACCAACATCCATCAACTAAAATATTAATTTTTTAAGGTTTACAAAAATTGCAAACCTTAGGGGCATTGAGGGTTGGGTTTTTAATGGTTTCACATCTCCACAACATCTTCAATCCCTCTACATCCAATCCTCAAGGACATAAAACTAACAAAGGGAAAACAAGTAAGATCAATGATCAAGATTTTAGGGGTGTCATGTCTATATGAAATCTATGATTCTCTAAACCTTCGATCAATGAAAAGAAGACAAAACTAACAAAAGAAAAATAACACAACACAAGAAGGGGGTTTCAAGGATTAGGATTTTAGGTGTGTGATGTGTCTTTCTAAGAATTTTCCTTAAAAACAAAGAATGAAAATGCCAAGACCTAAAATTTCCATTGATAGCACGAGAGGGACAAATATGATATGATCAATTAAATAATTCAATAATGATAAATAATGAAATAGATAAAAATTAAATTGAATAAAATTTAGATGAGCTTGGATGTATAGGCAATATATGATAACTAGGATAGATTCAAATGATAACCTATCAACTAGATAAGGTGTAGTCACATGTCCACCAAATGTGGATCATCTTCCATTGTACATCAAATTATGTGCAACATCTACAACAATGAGAGGATGATAATGTTATAAGAGCACTACAGGTGGATCTCACACATAAAGAGGTGTGAGATGTCAACTATCACCACCTAAAGTAGAATTTATCCTACACTATTTGCTAAAATAAAATGCAAACTCCTAGGTGTCTCAATGACAACTAATATGCAAATGCATTATCCTAAGTAAACTTAAGTAAAGTGTAATTAGGAATATTGAATTACAACAACACCCCCCTTAAGTACAACTTAGGGGAATGCAATTAAGCTCACAAAGATAGATAACAATGCCTGATGGGTCATGACCACTATGCCACATTAGGTACCCATGTACAATATGCAAGAGAAATGCAATGCAATCTCTCATAAATCTGAGAAAGAGGGAAAACCTCATGGGAAAAACCCTCCCTCGAAAAGAGAGATAAAACAAGATACATGGATGGATGGAGTAATCAAGACCCCCCCCCCCCATTATGACATACATCATGCATATAAAATCAAGAATGCCCCCCCAATGGAAGGAAACAAAGAGAGATGATATCCCCCCCATAATGAATGATCCCCTACATGAATGGTGAGTGCTTGAAGGAAAAACAAAGTCCAATTCCTACAAACAACATTTATCCCCTTGGGAAGAAGATACACCGAGTATATATGCAAGAAGGCTTCCCATTATGGATAGGAAGAAGGAAGGGGAATCCAAATGAAGCATGATGTCTCTGAAGTATGCCCATGTGTCTCCATATCCTTGGTTGATGAAGATGTTATAAACCAATCAGGAACATATCCAATAGAAGGCTACAAACAAGGAACCAATGGTAACTAATCCATGTAAGAAGTTGGATCAAACTCCAAAGACAAAGATGCCTCCTCAAATGAAGAAATAGGAAGAGAAGAAAGGATTCCCTCCCTCAATGTAGAATGTACACCCATGATAGGTGCACCTGGATCAATGTAAAAATTGCACCAAGAAAATTGAATGATGTTCCTCCTCTTAGGAAGAAACAAGGTCATATGCATATAAATGAATCCACCCCAATCACTAGGAAGAATCCTCAAGATGTATGAAGTCTCGGGAAATTGAATAGGAATTTCCAACATATAAGTATGATCAACTTTAACCATGCAATGTGACATCTCAAGTGAAGTTTGAGAATCGTGAAAACCAATCTCCAAAGACTCAAATGTCTTCTCTGAAGTGAAAGAGATCTCCTCCAAATGATGTATCAAAGGATCCACAATCATGTCAAACTTGAAAGAAGGATCAAATGGAGAATGAAGATGAGGGTCAGAGTGTTCCCTCGCAACAACTAAAGAAGGATCATACTCAATGACTGGTCAGAATAATATCCTAGGAACTCCAAGGATTGGACATCCTTTGACAGTGATTCATTGCTTAAAATTGTCACATATCTACTTAGAACATCATGCTACACTTCATTAAATGTATCAATCCAGGAACATGAACTTGAGATGATGGCTGTAAGGTTGATGCTTTGGTTCTCTTCAAGAGTCATCACTACTAAAGTAAAAGCTATTGCTACAGGAGATTTATATTGGAAACTGAAACTATAGATTAACTCTCAACTTTGAAGGAAAAACTTAACAGTAAATAGATAATGCTTCAAAGATAAACCTATGCTGCAGGAAATAGTCCATGGTTCTTTTACCAGTGGCTGTAGGAGCAATAGTGCTTAACAACTACAAAGAAACTTAACTGAATCCTACTTAAACATGAATAGGGAATTCACCTCCCATGTGGGCCCCCACAAAAGTATGAATGAATTACAACTCAGAGATTGAAATCTGGAACTATCATATACTCATTTAACAAAACATAGATACAATATGGAATATCAAAGTATTTCACTTTGTTGTTGAATTACAGTATGAATTCCTCAAAACATCTAACTAGCTCAGAATCATAAGTTCCAGCTTATTTAAAAGCAAGTAAGAAAATAGAGCACCAACAAACTATGTCCTTCATTACATAGCATAACAACTTCAGTTACAGGAATGATAGCATCATTTATGCAAGAAGATAAGCCACATTTAGTGCTTCAAGAATATAGGAACACTTAGTAACTAGGTTGACTTGATCTGAAATAGCAACCACAAGGTTATGGAAGGAGTGGAGCTATGATGAATTCTGAAACAATTATTCACCTTAAAAGACCCGCTCATCCTTGAGTCCATGCTCCTTGCTGACTTGTTCTTCTCCTACAAAAGGTTAGCATAATAGAATCCACAACACAAATCCAAGGCAGAGATTATAATAAGTTTTCCTATTTTAACGTAGCCTTGTCACACAACTGCAGGAACACTACCCATTAAAGCTAGAGAAGAAAAATACCATATTCTATCATTATATATATATATATATATATTCAGTCTTGTCCCTTAGTTTCAAAAGTATCAAATATACATATGGCTAAAGCTTAGAAACATAAAAGTATGTATAATGTTCATGAAAAACCATAAGATATTTAAGTTTGAACTTAGAAAATCATAAACAAAACATCCCATAAACTTGACTCATCATTCCCCCCTAGCTTAGCTATTTGCTGGTCCCGCAGCAAATAAATTCTTCAACTGGCTGTCAATCTATAATCAGTAGTTGTCCTTTTCCCAGTACCTCCTTCTGCAAGACTCCAATAGAACCCCTTTGTTTCTATGTGTTTCTTCCACCTGTCCTTTTCTTTCTTCATATCAAAACTGTCCAAATTTTTTGAGTTTGCAAGTAGAGGAGACATCAGTAATGGAGGCTGAAAGGTTAGTGGAATCCAAAAACTTTCCCTCTCTCTTTCCAAGGAAATATACCAAGGTGCGTGCTGGGTTGCCATAGCAAAGTTGAGAGGTGAATGTGGTTCTTTGTTTCTCATCTCCCTAGAAAACTATTACAGCGCCACTAAATGGCATTTCTAGCCTCAGGCAATTCAAAATCTACCATCTGTTCATATGCATTAAATGCTTCATTTCTCATCGGATAGATGACCTTACTACTTGATTCAGAGGGGGCAATTCTTAACCAATTATAATAGTAAGTTCGAGGATATTTGGCTTCAAGCCTTAGATACAAGGGAATTTTTGGCTCCAAATCCCTATACACTTTAGCTTGAGTGTCCCAACTAATTTCATTTTGTACCCAGGACATAAGGGCTCTAAGTTGAACATCCCCAACATAAAGCAAGGGATTCCAAGTTGTCAGACTAGGTGACAATACTCCTAGAGTTAGGGACTGCTAGGTTGTGGAGATAGAGTTCACATAATAGATTTTGAATGGCTATAGGAGAGCTATGGAAGGCTTGAGAAAACTGAGTAGGCTCTTGTAATTAGGGAGATTTGTCCTACATAATATAGGTCATCTGATAGTTTAACAGTTGTTCTTTGAGAAACAAGGCATAGACAAGTGAGGGGGATCTACAACCCATCAGGTCAGGAATTAGAGATGTGATTTTATTAAGTTTCACACTCAGCTATTCTATCTTTTCTTCCTGAACAAGTGTTTCCTAGTAATGATAGTCTATTACCCTATTTAATTCTTTGCGTTACTGTTTCCACTGCTCTCTCTCAGAATTTAATTGCTTAGACAATTGAAAGATAACAGATAATAAAAATGTTGAACTAAACTGAGCCAACATAGAATTCATGCAAGAATTTTCTATTATTTTAGGAACAGGGGACTTACCATTATTTGCACTTGCCTTCTTCAAAGGATCTATCCAGATGATCATAGCCCTCTTGGTATTAGAGCATTGTTGAGCCACTAAGGCTAATGTATCTAATCCTTCATTCAAAATTTGCTCTACTACCTTATTCACAAGGTCTGCATCAATATCTGGGTTTTCTTCATAGGGACTCTTTTCTATTGTAGGAGATTCTACTGTAGGAGAGAACATTGTGTCATCTTCTTCCCTGATGTAACTATTAGAGTCATCACTATCTGAATCATCTTCCTGAAGATTCCTAGAGGTTGAACCTCTCCTCTGAAACACATAAGCTTGCTCTTCTAAGCTAGAGTCATCACCAATTATGATGACTTCTTCATTTACTAGCTTATCAAGAACCTACTTTGTTTCAACATTGGGAAACCCCTGAAATGTTTCCTGCTCCATAATCTCAGTCCATTGTTCTTCCTGTTAAGAAGTTCCAGGCTGTACTTCAGCTTCTTGTTGAATGTTTCTATCCTCATCTTCCTTCTGTTCAGATTCTTGTTCTACATTTGGCTCATCAACTGGAATCTCTGCAATTGCATTTGACTTCCTCCTATTACTTCTCCTTAATGGAGTCCCTTCCTTCTTTTCTAGAACTTTCCTTTTTCTGGAAGTGCTTGTGGTTGCAGGATATGCCTTAGCCTACTGACTAGTACCAGGGTTAATTTTATTTTTCTTGTGCTTTGGGGAAACTGTTTCCACTACAGGAGCAACTTCAGCCTTTTCTGCAGAAGTCTCAAATTCCTCTTCATGATTTGATCTTAAAGTAGATTAATGAGGGGAATTAGGGGTCTTAACCCTAGATTTCTTTTTGGATGAAGAACATTGTCCAATTTCAATAAAAAATTTCCTAGCCCCTTAAGCAGTTTTAATCCTCTGTCCCACTCTATGCCCAATTGGTTTTGGGGTTGGTTCCTTAAACCCTTGTAGCAAAAATTCATCCCAGGAGATTTCTTACTGCTCCCTTAAGGCTTTCTCAACTATTAATTTGATTAAACAGTGATGTGAGATGGAATTGCGTTTACCCTCCTGAACTAGAGTGGCTTGTTTTGACAGAATGCTAAACACAAAACTAGGAACATTGATAGGCCTATTGCCATGCCTTAGATAGCTCAAAAATTTAAAGTGAATGGAATGCAGGAATGAATGCCACCCTTCGTAGGTAAAATATCTAATGACGTGAACCGCACATTGCCTAAATGGTTCTGGAAGAGATAGTCTAAATGTACCTTGTTTCTGGTTAACTTTAAGCTGTGGGTCTGAATGTAGAGTGAACTAAGATCTAGAAGTAGTTGGATCAAGATTTTCTACAAATTCCTCACCTTCCTGTGGTAACCCCATAACTTCTACCAAAATTGCCTGCGAAAATGGCACCCTCAATCCTTTGACTATTGCCACACCATCTTTTAAAGATTTAAGAAACTGAAGTGCAACTTCGTCATCCTAGCTGGTTAACTTCTTAATATAATCCAACCAACCCCTTGCCTGAAAGTATGGCCTGCAGGCTTGGTCTTCTAGCAAAACATTATGCACAGTGGGCTCCCTGTGAATGAGGTCACCCCCCATCTTCTAGTTTTTAAGATACCCAAAAGAGCCAAAATGGAGTTGCAGGAGATAAAAAACATACAAGAACAATTTCGAACAAGGAAGCGTAAAAAGACAGGTTGCAGGAAGATTCCAAATTTGGAAATTTCTAGCAGTGCAGCTCAGGAAATGAGCTCATGAGTAATGCAAATGCAAATTATCTCTTAACTTATCATAATTACTCATAAGTACTTTCCATAGAACTCGTACTTGACATAACTTGCCACCTTTACTTCATATGTGCGAAATAACAATGCAACATAATGATTTGCAAAAAGTGTCAAATCATGACAAGAAATGCAAGTATGATAGGATAAAAGAATAAATATAAAGATTTCATAAACATAATGGCAAAAAAATTGATTAACTTCCCCCCCAGCTAAAATATTGCAAGTGGTCCCACACTTGCAATGGTGACAAGGCATACAAAAAAAATAAGTGGAAAACAAATTAAAATTGCATACCTTGAAATGTGTGCTAACCTGAATGGCTGCTGAGGTGGCAATTTTTGCTATCCATAAATGAAAGAAGAAATGAGGTGGATGGGTGATAGACAAGAAATAAAATGGAATTTTTTTATGGAGAAGTGACTTTCATTAATAAAGTGTTTATTATGAAAGTGACAAGATCTTCTAGAGTGAGGAAGGCAAATGAGCAAAAAGCTCATTACGAGTTGCTGCAGGAAGTGTGTCGGTAATGGCATATGAGAATTGTTGCAGGAACTTGTCCTTACTCTGGGGTTTATGATATAACTTCAATATGTGACAATTGACCAATAGTTTGAAATGAACTGGATCAACTGTGGAGAGTTGAACCACTCCATTTGGAAAGACCGCAATAATCTCATATGGTCCAAGCCACCTAGTTTGGAATTTCCATGGGTTATGCTGATACTGAGAGTCATAGAGGAGTTCCCAGTCACCTACAAAAAAGACTTTTTCCTTTACATACTTGTCATGCCATTGCTTGCGCTGGTGTTGTATCAATTTTGTGTTGTGCAGGGAAGATTTTCACCACTCATCAAGACCATTCAAACTTAGTATATATTCTTGTTGTGCTGTAGTGAGATCCATCCCAAGATCAAGAGCTGTCCTAAGTGTCTTATGTTTGAACTCTATAGGCATGACTACAGAGTGACCATAGACAAGCTCAAATGGGGTGAAACTAGTTGTAGACTTACATGTAGTTCGGTAAGCCCAAAGTGCTTCAAGAAGTCAGATAGCCCAATATTTCTTATGGATGGCTACTATTTTAGTGAGAATAGACTCCAATTCCCTATTGGTAACTTCCACCTGGCCATTAGCATGGGGGTGATAGAGTGAAGATTTACCATGCCTGATGTTGTACTCTTCCATCAGAGCAACAATTAAATTGGAAGTAAACTAAGGTCCTTGCTCGGACTGGATTTCTCTTGGTACCTCGAATCTTGTGATGAAGTGAGCTAAGGATGAACTCATAAAGGAAATTTGCAACATTTTTATCCCTTGAGTGCTTCATAGGTTTATCCTTAGCCCACTTCATAACATAGTCAGTGCATACAAGGATATAGGATTTACCTTGTGAAGAGGGCTCAATAGGACCGACAAAGTCAATCCCCTATCTGTTAAAGGGTGTGAAAACTACCTATGGCTGTAGGGGCATTTCATCTGTCTTAGTAGGTCATCCCATGCATTGGCATTTGTCACACATTTTGGTGTACTAAGAAGCATCTTTGTGTAGATTGGGCCAATAGTAACCTGTAGTCAATATTTTCAATGTTGTTCTTTTGGCAACAAAATGTCCACCACAAGGTTCATCATGACATGCCTTAAGGATATCATAGGTTTCATCCTCTCTTATGCATCTTCTGGTTACTTGATCAAGACCAGTATAAAACATGAATCCAGAAATCCATGAATAATTAAAGCTCTTTTCAATCAACAATCTTCTTTCTTTAGCAGAGAAATGAGCTGGTGTCTTACCAGTGGTGAGATAATTAGCAATATCGGCATGCTAGGGATTGTGTGCAGACAGCAAGAAGAGATGTTCATCAGGAAAACTATCATCAATGGTTGTAGGATCATTAGGTACATGCAACCTA
Source organism: Chamaecyparis obtusa (assembly GCA_027943335.1). NCBI lineage: Eukaryota > Viridiplantae > Streptophyta > Pinopsida > Cupressales > Cupressaceae > Chamaecyparis > Chamaecyparis obtusa. Next base: position 559,065 of record BSBK01002171.1, on the reverse strand, counting down.
GAAATAAAATCAACTACCACATTGGTCTTACCAGGTTTATCTATTATGGTAATGTCAAATTCCAACATAAGAAGCAACCAGCAAGCCAATCATCTAGAGATTACAGGCTTGTTCATGAGATACTTAATAGTAGAATGGTCGGTATGCACATAGATCTCATATATAGTAATGTAGTGTCTAAATTTATTCAGGGCATAGATGACTGCAAGAAGTTCTTTTTCAGTGACAGTGTAATTAAACTCAGCTCCCTACAAATTTTTACTGATAAAGTAAATTGCATGCTCAACTGAGTCCACCTTCTAACCAAGCATAGAACCAATAGCATAGTCTAAGGCATTAGTATGAATGTGAAAAGTCAATCCCCAGTTCGGTCCTCTCAAAACCGATGCTATAGTGAGTACTTCCTTCAGCTACAGGAAGGACTTTGCACAATCAAAATCCCAAGTAAATTCAACATCCTTTTTGAGCAAGTTATACAGTGGTGCTACAAGCTGACTAAAATCCTTTATAAACCTTCTATAATACCTGGCACGTCTGAGAAAACTCCGCACATCTTTTTGTTTTGCTGGAGTAGGTAATGTGCTAATCACTTCAATCTTGGCAGGGTCCACTTGAATACCTTTTGAAGATATGAAATGTCCTAAGACAACCCCTTCTTCCATCATCATGAAGCACTTTTCACTATATAAAGAGAGGTTATAATCATGACATCTCTGAAGAAATTTCTCCAAATTTTCCCTGGCCTCATCAAAAGTATGCCCATATGTGGTAAAGTCATCCATGTAAATCTCCATGCAATCAGCAGAGATATTTGAGAATATATTGTTCATAGCTCGCTGGAAAGTAGCAGGGGCATTCCACAACCCAAAAGGTAGCACTGAATAGTAAAATGTGCCCCATGGGCAGGTGAATTTTGTCTTCTTGTGGTCTTTAGGGGCTATTTGTGTATGATTATAACCACTGAATCCATCCAGAAAAGAGAAGTATTTCTTTCCAGCCAGGTTATCAAGGACTTGATCTATGAATAGTAATGGAAAGTGGTCCTTCTTAGTGGTTTTGTTAAGCTCCCTGTAGTCAACACAAACTCTCCACTTACCTCCTTTCTTAGGTACTATAACAAGAGGAGAGACCCACTGACTATCAAAAATGGGATAAATGAATCCAGCATTTAACAACTTTTACAACTCATTCTTAACTATATCTCTTAAAGTTGGATTAACCCTTCACTGAGGTTGGCGGACAGGTCTACAATTAGGGCTGATATAAATTTTGTGGGTGCAGAGCTTAGGGTCTATGCCTTTCATGTTAGTATAATCCCAAGCAAAGGCTTGTTGATGTTCTTTTAGAAGCTGCAGGACATTTGTCTGCTGAGAGAGTGTCAAAGCACTGTTTACATTTAACTCCCATCCTGGGCTGACCTCTAGCTTAATGACCTTTTCTGCCATGGATAGCTAAGCAATTGGAATAGACTCCATTTCATGAGGCAATAATGTATGAAGTAATTTTGAAGTTTTTGAATACTAAAAAGCATTGGAAGGTGGTAACAGAGTTTCAAGAACACAGTCCTCTTGGGAACACACTTGGGATTGCACTCCATACTCATTCATGATAATGGAGGAAATTATTTCATCATCCCCCCTAGAAGCTAAAAATGGTTCCCTGGATATCATCATTAACTGGTGAATGGAATTGACCTCAAGTTTAGTATCACCCAAGTCTGGCCAGATTATCTAGTCATCTTGCAATAGGGGTTGAGCTAGAGAATATAGAGTCAAATTTTTGGTGTTGACTCCATTAGATATAGTCATTTTGCCTGATCGACAAGCGATATAGGCATCTGTAGTAGCTAGCCAAGGCCTACCTAGAATTATTGGATACGCTCCCATGTTAGCCTTTGGAGAAAGGACAACAAAGTCAACCAGATATTCCCAAGAATTTAACTATTACATCCTCTACCATTCCATCAGGTGTAATAGTGGAACTATCAGCAAGCTGAAGGATGGTTGGAGTTTCCCTAAGACCGATGATATGCAACTAAGACATTACTTCCTTGGTCATGACATTTATGGATGCACCTAAGTCAACTAGAGCATTTTGGACTTGTATTCCTTGAATGGTGACTATGACCACAGAGCTACCAGGATCAAAATACTTTGAAACTGCCAATTTCTCCAACATCATATCAAATAATTGGCCTAGGACATGTATGGTTTTAGGATCCTTTTTCTTCCTCCTAGGTTGTTTAATACAAGCTTCCTTGATGGCTTTAATGTATGTAGGCACTTCCTTTATGGCATCCAGCAGTGGTATTTTAGCTGTCATTTGCTTTAGTTGGGCAAGCAAATCCAACACTGCTTGATTTTCCACTAGCTTATCTTGTTTCTCCAACCTATGAGGAAATGGGGGTTCTTGCACTGTAGGAGTAGTAGGTTTGACTGGTACCTTAGTTGGCTCTAGTGAGGTATCCTCAACTTTGGTTATGATAGGCTATTGTGGAGGAGTAAGGGTTGTGTTAGACCTTAAATGGCTATTATTCAGGTAAATAGCATAGCTCTGCTACTGTGTTGTTGGTTTAGCATTGTTGGGATTAGGAGTAGGCTAAGCAGACAACTGAGTCTGTTTAGGGGAAGCAGTGTTGGCTGAAAGAGGAGGCATTAGAGCCTATTGCTGAGGTGGTGGCATCAAATCTTTCTAGTTTGATTGGTTCATCCAATTGTGTGGTTGTTGCCACCCCTATTGGGGTTGTTGCCAGGGTTTCTCAGGTTGTTGCCAACCCTAGTGAGACTACTACCAACCTTTTTGGGGTTGTGACCAACCCCACTAAGGTTGCTACCATCCTGACTAAGGTTTTTTCCAACCTTGGTGAGGCTGCTGCCACCCTTGCTAAGGTTGTTGCCAACCTTGTTGAGGTTGCTGCCAACTATTAGACCCACTAAATCCACTATGTTGTTGGTTTTGCCATGCATTATTACTATTAAAATTTTGAAGAGGATCTTGGGGAATACCTAGAGTCTAAGCCCATGGCCTTCATTGGGCAACATAGAGCACCTCTCTATTCTCATCAATGGCTTTGAACTCAGTAGGCATAGGTTGGGACTCTAGGCTCGAAACAGACTTACACCGATAATTCTTTTTCTTCTCCCTATAGTGTGGACAATACTCTGCTAATAGTGCATCAGCTTCATCTTTCTTTCTCCTTGCCTGCATTGTGTCCAACTAAGTAGCGACATCATTAATGATGTCTTGCTTGAAATCTGACAATATATTGGATAGCTCCATTTTGGACACACCTGCACCGTTGGACTTGTGAGGCAAGGCTCTTAAGCCTCTTCCTTTCTTAATAGGAGCTCTATAATAGTTCAGACATATACTCTTTATGTCATCCCAAGTCTCCTGGGTAATGTCCCCTCCTGCCATAAGGTCAAGGGCCTCTATGCTTCCATCATTCACACCTCTCAAAAATAGATGCTTTTGAGATTCTTCATTTAGCTCATGTTGTGTGTTACGCTGTAGGCTGAACATGAATCTAGAGACATAGTCTTCCAAGGTTTCATCTTCCTTCTATGACATTTTAAATATGTCATCTCATTTTAAGTCCCCTCCTCTACAATAATCTTTGTACTTATCAAGAAACATGTTGCACATTGCATTCTAATCTGTTACAGCATCAATACCCAATCTCATAAACCATCTTAGCGTAGCCTCCTTTAAAGTGGAAGGTAACAATTTGAGCTTATGGTCATCAATTTTGTAGTCATAGCTTCGGCAGAGGACATCAAACTCAAAGAGGAAATTCTCTGGATCCTCCATGATGAGTCCATAAAATTTAGGAAGTGCAGCTGCAGGAATGTTCTTCAGATTTTGGTTACCTTGCTGAGTAGGAATAGGAAAAGGGAAGGTAGGATGAACCATTACATTATCTAGATATTCTAGGTGAGAAAAGAGGGCATTTAAATGGTAAGACTCTTCGGATGATGGTGGTGAAGGCAATTGATCATAGGCATCAGCAAACACATTCTTAAACGGTTCTTCTTCTTGTGGGTTTTCTAATTGGGGTTCCTCAAGTGTTGGATTGAAAACCTCAAATGGTTTTTTCTAATTAAGGTTAGGTAGGAATCACCCAAGATGATCCCTATGTCTATTCATGCAAAATTATGTAGAATGCAAACTAACTTAATGACTTTTGGGTCGAACTAAATTGACACCATCTCCGGCAATGGTGCCAAAAATGACTGGTCAGAATAATATCCTAGGAACTCCAAGGATTGGACATCTTTTGACAATGATTCATTGCTTAAAATTATCACATATCTACTTAGAACATCATGCTAGAGTTCATTAAATGTATCAATCCAGGAACATGAAATCGAGATGATGGCTGCAAGGATTATGCTTTAGTTCTCTTCAAGAGTCATCACTACTAAATTAAAAGCTATTGCTATAGGAGATTTATACTGGAAACTAAAACTACAGGTTAACTTTCAACTTTGAAGGAAAAACTTAACAGTAATTAGATAATGCTTCAAAGATAAACCTATGCTGCAAGAAACAGTCCATGGTTCTGTTACCAGTGGCTACAGGAACAACAGTGCTTAATAACTTCAAAGAAACTTAACTGAATCCTACTTAAACATGAGCAGGGAATTCACCTCCCATGTGGGCCCCCACAGAAGTATGAATGAATTACAACTCAGAGATTGAAATCTGGAACTATCATATACTCATTCAACAAAACATAGATACAATATGGAATATCAAAGTATTTCACTTTGTTGTTGAATTATAGTATGAATTCCTCAAAACATCTAACTAGCTTGGAATCATAAGTTCTAGCTTATTTAAAAGCAACTAAGAAAATAGAACACCAACAAACTAGGTCCTTCATTACATAACATAACAACTTCAATTACAGGAAGGACAACATCATTATGCAAGAAGATAAGCCACATTTAGTGCTTCGAGAATATAGGAACACTTGGTAATTAGGTTGACTTGGTCTGAAATAGCAACCACAAGGTTATGGAAGGAGTGGAGCTATGATGAAGTCTGAAACAGTTATTCACCTTAAAAGACCCACTCATCCTTGAGTCTGCGCTCCTTGCTAACTTATTCTTCTCCTGCAAAAGGTTTAGCATAACATAATCCACAACACAAATCTAAGGCAAAGATTATAATAAGTTTTTTCTATTTTAACGTAGCCTTGTCACACGGCTGCAAGAACACTACCCATTAAAGCTAGAGAAGAAAAATATCAGATTCTATCATAACATTCATTAATATATATATATATATATATATATATATATATATATATATATATATATATATATATATATATATATTCAGTCTTGTCCCTTAGTTTCAAAAGTATCAAATATACATATGGCTAAAGCTTAGAAACATAAAAGTCTGTATAATGTTCATGAAAAACCATAAGATATTTAAACCTGAACTTAGAAAATCATAAACAAAACATCCCATAAACTTGACTTGTCACTCAACAAAGAGAAGATGAATGTCATCAATGGTGTCTCCCAAATCCTCAATGTAGGACTCCACAAACAAGTTTGCAATGTTTGTCAAGTAGTCATCCCAAGGAACTGAAATAGGAAGACAAAGAATATCATGTTGCGCTAAATCAAAAGAACCCATGGTTGTATGAAGGAAAACATCATTAGGAATAATAGTGGAAGCAATCTCAATAGGAGAAGTAGGAGCTGCAACTGGAGGTTCTAGACCTTTTGGCAGTGGAGGAACATGAGAATCTCCATACATTTTCCAAAGAATAGTCTAAAGATTAGGAATAGTCTTTGTTTGATTTTCATAGTCATCAAGGGAATCCATAACATCCATATCCATATTCCAATACATAACATTAAGAAATTTTGTGTAAGACTTCCAATCGAAAGAAGGGCTAGTAGGTCTACACTCATACAAATAGGGCAACATGTTATGCTCACTCAGATGAGCAAGAACCAATTCACTCCATTGCTTATAGTTTCCTCTTGTCAACCTAATTAAACCATCCATGATGCACTTCTCACATGAAACAATGAGATCAAAAAATAATGAACCCCCCAAAATGCAATAAAACAAATAACCCCCCCAAAATAGATGATCTTGGCACTTTATATTTAGTGTGTGTACAATTTCCACTTGCCAAAATGGACAAAGTGGATTTCTGATTTTGATGTTTACAACAAAAAATATGAAGCTATAGTAGACTCAAATAAAATAAGACACAAGACCACTCAAGGATCTAATAAATTATTAGTGCTAAATATAGGCCAAAATGGACCAAGCATTGAAAGTACTATGTCTACTCAATTTTTTTCCAAACTGATACCCGATCTTGAAAGTAAACAAAAAATTATGCACTTTCAAAAAAAAAATAGCACCTGAAAATGTGTCCATATGAGCTTGAACAAATCCTCTAAGATGTAAAAATTAGGGTTTGCAATTTTTTGAAAATTTTAGGAACAGAGATCAAGAACCCCCTACACCATTATGTAGATCATGAAATTTTACCCAAAACCCAAAAAAAATTGTTCAAAAAAAGGAGTCTAAATGACTAAGATATTGTTGTTTGAAAATTGTCTCTGATATTATTTTTTATGAATCGTTGTCGTCGCACCTCCAAAATTTAAATGGCTTTAGATTTGTCATTAGATGTCCAATTTGGATGAAACAAAATTCAATTTAAGGGTTTTTGGACCTTCTCAATGTGATGCCAACCTCTAATTTGCACCAACAAGCTCCAATTTTGACTTGCAACAAAATTCTTTCAAAATAGGTTATACAATGACACTCCTATGGCTCTGATACCATGTAAGGATTTGCCTAAGGCAAAGAATGAAAATGCCAAGATCTAAAATCTCAATTGATAGCACAAGAGAGACAAATATGATATGATCAATTGAATGATTCAATAATGATCAATAATGAAATAGATACAAAATCAATTGAATACAATGTAGATGACCCTAAATATATAGGCAATATATGATAACTAGGAGATATGCAAATGATAACCTATCAACTAGACAAGGTGTAATGACATGTCCATAAAAGGTGGATCATTCAATTTTACATCAAAGTATGTGCAACAATGAAAGGATGATAATGTGATAAGATCACTAAAGGTGGATCTCACACATAAAGAGGTATGAGATGTCAATTATCACCACCTAAAGTAGAATTTCTCCTACACCATGTGCTAAAATAAAATGCAAACTCCTAGGTATCTCAATGACAACGAATATGCAAAAGCATTATCCTAAGTAAACTTAAGTAAAGTGTAAATAAGAATATTTAATTACACCAACAGTCTTCAAGAAGCCCGAAAGTCTAATCAATGAAATCTTAAATGAAAAAAGACTAAAAAAGAAGGAAAAAATATACCAGGAAAAACAAAAAAGAGGGGTCCCCAATCACTCAATTAAATAATTGGGGTGTGATTTGTTGTTGGAAATAAATTGTGTAAGCTACTAAGACTACACCTTACAAAATTATAACTTTAGGCAATGTCTCATGAGATTTTTCTCTCCTCTCAGCAATAGGGGAGGCTCCCTTCTTACCGTAGATGGATTCAATAAGAACTTAACTGAAATTTAAAAAAAGAGCGGTTCTCCTAATCAATTCCTCTTTTTTCAAGATGATTTGCATACAAGTACTACTTTCTAACTTAACAAAAAGTGTCTTATTACTACAATAATACTAGTGACCCTAGAGTTGACATAAGAACAATATCAAGGGCAACATCTTTCTTTTTTATATTTTTGAAACAAAATCAGGAACCCTAAGTCTCATGTGCTTGTCTCGTGAGGATTCAAGAAGAACAACCAGTAAGGCACAAATTCTCTTACTAGATACTCTCAAATTTAATAAAAACACTTACAACCGAAGCCCAAAGTCTTCAGCTCTAAGTAATTGTAGCCACTACTATCTATCACAATTTTTCCTTCTGCAGCACAAAGTCTTCAAAAGTTTAAATTGGCTCGCTCAAAGTCTGCATAATTGAATCCAAATCCCTCTTGAATCAAAGCATTAAAACTCATAATCAACTCAATAAAATGTCATCAAATAACAGTTTGAATTGGCTCAAAGTCTCAAAATAATTTGCCCCTTTTATTGAAAACAATCTGATTTATATCCAAGCACAAATTCTTAGAGTGGACAATACAAACTGACAGAATTTTCTTGCCTTTCCAAAAGATGATTATTTACAATGAGCTCCCTCCTTTATATAGGAAAATATTAGAGAGAAAGGTGGAGAAAGAAGGGGGAACCCTTAACCACCTTGACTTATTCTCTAACTAAATTTTAACTAACTTTGAATTATTCAATGCTATTTAAGGCTTAAGCACTTGTAACATGATTACATGTTACAACTTCGAACATGATACTATCATATGCAATTACATCTTGTTATTACATGTAATCTATCAAATAAAAATTACAAATACATGATGAAAATATTCTAAGTGCCTGACAAGACACGACTTCTATTACATCATTATTTATTGGTCTTCATGTTGCTACATGATTTCTAATGGTTGATATGCTCTGACTTGGTGAAAACATCTTTATCTTGAACAGGAACCCACATCCTTGGTTGTCTTGTACCATTATGGTTATTTCTTGAAAAGCACATTTTTTTCTTTCCATCTCTATCTTGGAAGCATTCTTTCTGATTGTAGTCTTTCGAACCTTTATAGGGAGAAAGATCCAATCTTCTTATCTATCTTGTGTTCTAATTTGATTCACTTGATTCCCTCAAACATGAATTTATCTTAAGGCTGGCCTTTGAGTTCTTCTATGTGATTCCTTTTCTCTTTGTATCCTTTCTCTTTCATCACATTCCAATCTTTCTCTAAGCGCTCTTTCAATTTGTTGTTCAAATTCAATACCAACTTCCTCTTCTTCCTCCAAGATGGCCCGAGCAACTGAATAGTGTCGTCGTCTTCTCTTTGATTCCAAATGAAATCCCCTAAGTCTAAAATGATATCTTCATGCCTTATGTTTATATCCAAATCTTGTTGCACAATTGGATCTAGTTAGAATAGGAAGGCAACACCATATTAGATCATTCTTTCATTTTTGCCTCTCACGTTCTAGCCTTTCTTGATTCTCCCTTTCAATCCTTTGGACCTTTTCTTCTTCCTTTTCCAATGTTGGCTAAAAATTCTCCTGACATGGCAATATGAGATGCCTAAGTAGCTGTGACATGAAAATTCCAAAACATGAGTACATCTTCATGGGATGGATCCATTTTAGGTATAAGTGAGGTTTTTTTTTTGTTTTGTTTTTTTGTTTTTTTTTGTTTTTGTTTTTTTGGGGGGGTAAAGTAAGTGACTAGAATACTTGTGGACATCGGAAGAACAAATGGATTTGGGTTAGATTGGCTCTTGTGTGGTGAGAAAAACCAAAAATGTGTTTTTCAAGGGGTATTACATATGAGGATACCAAGTTTATGTGAGAAAATGAAGCATGGATGGGTCCATTGCATGCTTTTTGATGCAAAGGAGTGAGCTTGGGGTATTGTGAGCATATGAAGATAGCTAGAAATTATGGGAAAGTGAAAGGATGAATGGGTTTTAGTTCAAAAATGGTAAGGAAGACCCAAAAATGGGTTTTTTGGAGGTGATTACATATGTGGACAGTGAGAAATATGAAGGGAAATATGTATGCAAATGAGTGGATATGATCTCTACTTATAATGGGACTAAGAATTTCCATTAAAAGTGAATTGATTTGACCACCACCATGAGTTTTAAATCATGTGGCAATGGTTAGGAAGCTATAAACAAGGCTCATGTAACTAAATTTTTGGAAGGAAAATGCATATATGGATTAACATGGACTCGTTCTTCTTTTCATCATAGAATGAGGTTTTTAGTCCCGACTGCATATGCAAGCAAGTGGAGACTCTTGCATATGCAACTTAAGAATTGAAGATAAAAGCAGAAGGATCATCAAAACAAATGTAACATGTAAATCTAAAATAGAAATGAAAACTTGCATGTTAATCAAAAATCAAAACATGAACTTGAAAAGAATTGGGGAAGAACTTAAGGAAAAATTATCTCAACTCACAAGGAGAAGTCTTGCCAAATATTTGAGCAAAATCTGAAATAAATCTAAGAGGATTTTCAGATTTAGACAAGATGAGCTCAAAAGATCATATATAGACTTCAATCCTAGTCTTAATCCTCTTATTTTGGAGAGTCAATATGCAATACTTTCCAAATGGGAAGAAAAGAGAAACAAAATGTAAGAGAATAGCAACAAAATTGACCATTTCAAATGCATATGTAAAAGCAACCAAAAATGGCATCTAGAGCATCAAAAATAGTTTAGAAAGGATGAAAAATAAGCTACAAATGAAATATAATGACCAAGGACTCACCTTAGAAGAAAAACATTGCCAAAAATGAGTCATTTTTTGGCAAAAACACCAAAAAGTGTGCCCTAAATAGGTTGTTTTATAAAGAACATCCTTTCAAATCTACACTTTTGAGTAGCCAAGAATGATCCTTGGGAGATTTAGTGCAAAAATGACCCTACAGGGAGAAAAAATGATTAAGTTTTGACCATGAATCTTGTGATTCTTTGCTTCAAAAGCTTGTTTTTCTAAAAAAAATGCCCGAAATAAGTGGGTTTTTGCAAGTCAAAAATAGATGTTTTGTTCTCCAAAATCGCCAGCAAAGGAGTTTTGATCAAAATGCATGTAATAAAGAGTAATGACGGGCTTTTACAAGTCCAAAACACATGCTTCAATGGTTAAAAACATTTTTATATATGCATTTGCATATAAAAATAACACTCTATACCTTAAGTGATTAAATACACACTTTTTGAGTGCAAATACATATTTCAAAAGACATGTATTTGTGATGCAGGAGCATCCTGGGTGTAAGAGAAATCTTGCATCACCCAAAAACATTTCTATTTTTTTGAATTCAATAAGGGCTATCTTGTGCAGAGCTGCTATTTATGGAAAGTTACTATTTTTGGTAATTTTTTGTATGTGCTCAGAATGATCTGATTTCTTTCTTGGAGGTTCATTTTGGTCATATAAGTCTGCCAGTAAAGTTTCATTGCCAGATCAAGTGTATATTGGAAGATATTGAAGATTTTCGGTATTGGCAGCAGGGGACAGAAACTTTTAACTCAGTTTTGAAGGCTTTAGAGGCCCCGGATGAGGTCGAATTTTGGGCTGAATGAAGCTTGCTTAATTCAAGCGTTGTAGAGCTCCTCGTGCCCTTTCCGAAATGGGGTTACAATAGTCAATCGGGTCAACTGGTGATGACTTATGGTCTTCGGAAGTTGGGTCACCTGAAATGGCGGAAAATGATTTTTCTTCAAAATTTCTGTTCGGGTTTCAAAATTTATTTTGAGCCGACTATGATGTAATAAAATGTAAAATAAAAATAATTCTAAGTTTGGTCGGCCTTATTGGCTAAAATTCTGGAACCTTCCCAGGCGGTGGAAAATTGCCTATATAAGGAAGGCTGTATTATTGTCTTAGGCAGTTCAGAATAGTTCTGGGTAGTAGATCTGGGTATTGATTCGAGGCTTTGTCCTACAGAATATTGTAAGGGAATGCCCATGTGGCTTTGCATATTGTAATTCTGAAAGTTTGTAATTCCACATTTGTGGAGATAATAAGAAGCCAATTTTCTGTTCTTGCATATTGTTGTTGTTTCTCTATTTCTGTTATGTATTTGTGGTATTAAGGGGAGCACCCTTCATCAATTTGGCTTGGAAAATGCCACTTTTCACTTAATTTATACATACGGGATTTATAATATCAATTGCATATGTAATTGGGCTTCAAAAAGCCACCTTTTCACTTAAGTTATAAAACATAATATGTAAATACATATAAACAACTACATTTACACATGTTTTAAACTTAAATATATGCAATCACATATAAAAAGTTTGTTATAGTGACTATGGGACTTAGATTTATTGGAAGTGGGATTTGAAAAATGACTTGCATGTGGATAATATGCAATGAATGATAAAAACTCTATTTTTATACTCTTAAGTGACTAAATTTATTTAAATTTAATCTATTGTTACTATAACAGATGGTGATGATGATGAAGACTGACCAAGATCAGAGGAATACAAGATAGTAGAAAAGTTAGATCAGTTATTGTCTTGTCATTTATTTCAAGAAATTGATTTCTGGTTTATATTATGTTTCCATATCATTTAGTATATGATATAAGTTGAATGAGTTAAGAAGAAGAAGAAATGAGATGTTGTGAAGTTGAAGAACTTAAATAGGCAACTGATACAGATTGGACAATGTTAAGATTATGTTGATATAATTGTTTTCTACCTAAAATATGATTATACCAAGTCAATAAAGCATGGTAATGAAGATTTGACAAGTCGATAAGCAAAATTATTTTGGCTACCGAGCAAGAAAAGTCACTCGGTAAATAGGAAAAGTTATTCAGTAAGAGCAGAGTATATTCTGGTAAAGGAAAAGGAACTCAAGGCACCGAGATAAGTTAATCAAAATTCAGAGTTATCCACCAAGCAAGGAACATATATTAAATACATTGATTAGGATGACATTAAATGATTAGCTATGATGAGTTGGAAGGTTATGATCAGCTTCTGATCATTTGGATGTTTTTTACGCATTCCTTGATGATTATGAAATTTATACAGAAGGTGATACTATAGGATTATTTTCCAAGTCATTGGAGGGTTATGCAAGAGAAACATTTATTTCATTACCTTCACAGAGCATCTCATCATGGGCTAAGTTTGAACAATGGTTCCTTAATGTTTTTCATGAAAGGGATGAAGAAAATGAATACATTGTGAATCATGACCAAGAGGAATCTTCTCAATAAGGAACAAATTTCGGATTGGTTGGCTACTGAATATCAAAAGTATGTGCAAAAGAATAATTTAAGTTTTTCCTATAATCATTGGGACGGGCATGATTACGTGATATTTGATGAAATAAAACATCAAAAGAATGAACCGTTTGATGAAGAAAATATGTTTATTGATGATTTTGAAAAGTATAAAAAAAATTTAGGATATGGACCATTAATCCATTTTGTGAAATAAATGAGATCTCTCTAGACTATGAAAACAAATTGGAGATAATGTATGAGCAAAACAAAAATTTAACAAAAAGGATTGATGAAGATGTATTTGAAGATAACTTCAATCAACCATATATGGAGAATGATAAAATCATACATGATATAAGTGAAAGGAGAATCTTACTTCAACAGATCTCTTGTGATAATCAATTACATTGGGAGCATAGAGATAATTATGAAGAACATGTGAAAACTAATTTGCATAATGTGGTTCAAAAAGATATTTTAAAGGGAATAATAAAAATTTACCAAAGATTTTTTTGCAAAAGAATGTTGCATTTGTAGAAAATAAATTATACAATGAAGGGAAAAATTAGATTTATGGCATTCAAATTCCTGATCATTATTATGAAATTTGCAATCTTCTTCAGTCTCTATGTGATACAAAGAAGGATTTGGAATATAATGAATCTTCAACTAGGCAAAGGATACATTGGATAAGTGATTACAGAAATAGAGGTCATCAAATCAAATACAAAGGAAGTTACAACAGTTTATTTCCAGTTCAGATGACACTGATGGCATTTGTCCATAAAGGGAGTCATGATCAACTTGTTCAAAATAATGATCTGAGCAATAGTAATATCTTCACAATGATCTTGTTGCTACTTGATCAAAACCAAGTTTTTGATAGAGGGAAGCATTCAGCCATTTTGGGCAAGGATTTGTTTCAGGAAAGTGTCATTTTTTCTATTTTTATTTATTTCATAGATTAAATTTTTAAGCATTTTTCAGTGTCTCATTTATTATCTTTTTATTTTAATTTTTGTTCAAATTTCCTAAATATGTTGAGTATGGTATTTTATTTTTATCTCTCTGTATGTTACATTTTATGCATAATAGAAAATGGAAAATCTGATATTCTGCAAAACTTTTCACTACTGTTGCTCCCTCTTGAATATGTGGAAATAGAAATGAAACAAGCCAAGGATAATTGTGTCTTCAATTTCAAGTAGAGGAACATAAAATATTTTTTAAAGGGAAAGAAACAAAGTTTTATAGATGTTCAAAAAATGAATCACGTTTTTATATTTAGGCTCCAGATTTGAGGCCATATTTTAGCAACAAATGAGTATTTTTACATCTAAGATGACTCCCAAGCATTTTCCCATAACCAGAGAGGAATTTTGTGGCACTTCAATGTATTTGTTGGGATACCGACATGCCCAAAAATGCCCAGACATTTTTAAAAACGGCCAGCAAAATTGTATTCCTGTGAAAACTGTTTGAGCCATTTTTCGGGACTGTAGGTGTGTGGAAAACGATAACTTTAAAGTTAAAATGATTGCCCCAGCCATATGCCTCAACATGGGGGACATTTTTACAATGTTCTTAATTATTTTGGAGTGTCCATGAGCTTAGAAACAGCCCAAATTTGTAAATGACGGCCAGCAAATTCTGTAATGGCAAATGAAATTATATTGCCAATAGACTTGATTGATATGGAGTCTCTAGAGCCAACCTCATAAGTATACCAAAATATGAGTTGTCTTGTAAATCATAGGTTTAAGAAGACATAAAAATTATATAAGTGGACAACATGAGCAGGTTTTTTTTCATCACAGTTTTAAAATAAAAGGAAATAACCATGTACAACTTCCATATATCGATCTTAACATGTGTTTGAGGTGATCGTTCATACTGGCATCAAAATGACAGAAATATTAACAACAACATGGAGGATAGAGAACTGTGGGACCTTTTTGAGCAATATGGAGCCATACGTATGTTTTAGTTTGCTTGCAGACACCGTGGATTTATGATGATAGCCTATTATGACATAAGGTCAGCAAAAGCAGCTTTACGTGCTTTGAATAAGAGCAATATTGTCGGCAAGAGAATAAAGCTTGAACCTAGCAGTGCTAGATGTTTGATGCAGCAATTGTGTCAAAAAGAAGCCCCTCCACAACAGCAGTAGGGAACTACCTCCATGAGCAATTCATCATCAGGGCCAAATCCTCTTTGGGGGATGTCAAGTTGTTCTGTTGATAGTGGAACCACACAAACATTGCAATCTAACAATAGTGTCTCACTATATTTGTTCATGGAGAATTCATTACATGGAGCACCATCAAGTATTCCCCGCAGTTTTTTTTTCTCCCATTAGAGTTGCAAATGGAAGGGATATGTGGAGAAGATTTAAAGAGGTAATACATTTCAAATAACAGGTAAATATTGAGGTAAGAATTTTATTGTTTTGATATTTGGAGGTTAAAACATTATTAATTTTCCTTATAGCTCATTTATTTGAACTTTTTAAGGGGAGAATATATTTGTGTGAAATGTCCTTATAAGATCTATTCATACTTAAAAGTAATTTCTCATCTTATTTAAATTTTGCCCCAAATTGAGCACTCGATAAATATTTCACCATGGTTAATAGTGTTGATTTTAATGATTTTTGGTATTATATTAACATTATGTTTCAAGTGGTATGCTTCTTCTAAAGATAACTGGACTCTCACTACATCCGGGTATGAATGCACGTCCCCAATTGGAGCCACTGTTAACACCTAATTTTGCAGAACCAAAATTTGATAGGGAGTAGTTCAAAACTCAAATATTTTATGCTCTTTTATCCTGATTTATTACAAATCCTAATATTTACCATGCACTTACATATGGGGAATATTTAGGATAAAATACTTGAATAATTATCATGATTTTAAATAGATTTTTCAAATAACATAATTCTAAAATTTTATTTATATTCTAATGCTTTGTTGAAAGTTTTAAATTATAAATAATTATTCTTGTTTGATTACCTTAAAATAAATGAAATGGGGATGTAAAAATATTTTTATTTAAATAGTTTTGGAAAGTTTTTATAAAATATTGTTGAAATGAATCAAAATGAAAAGTTTTAATAAAAGAGGTAATTTGAAGTAAAATATTCATTTTAGGAAAAAAGGGTGGCAAGAGGGAGTTGAACACTCAACCTCTCAAACCTACCCTCTTTTCCTACCTCCCTACCCATTCCCTCCCTAACCAATTAGTCTATTGTTATTCCTTGAGAGGATTTGGAGTGAAATTAATTTATTTACACTTTCATGTGCAGGTGAGAAAATCAAAGCAATTGCAATTTTCACATAGGGATACAGAGAAAAAGAGTGGGGAGAGGGAGTTGAACACTCAACCTCTCGACCCACCCCTTTTTCCTATCCTAACTACCCATTCTACCCTAACCAATTGTGTTATTGTATGAACCTTGAGAATATGGGTAGAAGAGAAAAAGTTTATTTAGATCGTTTTCTACCCTATAGTAATTTTGAGAATCAATTATTAGTGTAAGAAAATGTGATTGAATTTCTTTTATCTTATTATTATGTTTGAATTGTATATTTCACCTTACTCGTTTATTGAAAATATTTATTAGGTGACTTAAATGCATATGCTTCTTTCATTATGTTTTAAACTTAATTTATAAAGATACATAATTAATTGAGGTTTTTTATTTTAAAATATAAAATTCTTAAGATGCTCTAAAATATATCTTAAAAGAATACATAAATATATTTTGATTAATGTATTCTTAAAATCTTGATTCATTAATGTGTTTTTTCAATATTCCTACTTTATGTTAATGTTTGAAAATAATGTGAAAACAATTGCTAAGGAATAAGTTTTTATGCTCTAAAAATATTTACATTTAGAAAAGGGAAATAGTAGGTTCTTCTTAATGTGTGTTTTCTTAAAGTAATTAATTTGCCCTAAAATCAAGATATATTTTTATTTCCATAGAATGAATTGTAAAGGCATATTTTTATTTTTACCTTGGTTATTTTGAGAACATTTATTAGAGTAAACTGCATAATGTTGGGGTTACTTTTTAAAGTTATCCTATTTCTAATATTAATAGTATTACCCTGTGTAAATCGTATTACCCTATGTAAATCTTTTGAGTTATCATTTTAGGGTAAGTTTTCAATTTTATTTTCTAGGGTGAATTAAGATGTTTATAACTATTCTACCCTAGATTTTAGAAACATATTTATATTTATATGAGGCAAATATTATTTCACATTTTGAAAAAACATTTTAAAAGGGAAATGTATTATGTTTAAAATCTGAAAATCAAGATTCAATTAAAACATAAAATTATGTTATCATTTCCTATTAATATATTGTTATGTATAAATGGATTTTAGGGTTTATCTTATTAATAGGATTTTTGTGCTTTGATAAATAAAATAAAAGGTACCTTTGATAATAATTATTAAACCTTATTGGTACTTTGCTTGTTTTATCAAAGAAACATTTGTATGCATTGCAACAAATGTTCTTATATTATGGCCCTTTTGATGATTTATTTTGATATATTATTTATTATTAAAACTAATATTTAATATAGGGATCATTTTAGAGATTTGAGAACATTATTAAATTATAATGAAGCCCTGAATTGAAAATCATTTAAGGTTATCTAATTTTGGATTTGGTGTGCAGGAGTTTTATATCATAAACAGGTGATGACAACCGAATCCAAAGATGTGACAAATATTATTTGTAAATGCGGGAAATGTTTTATTCCCTCAAACCATATATATGGTTAATGTGTTGTAATTATTTAGGATAGTTGTAGGATTAGGTATTTGTGAAAAGGCATGACCTTTCATGGGAAACTATTGAAATTAATATAAATATTGAGTCTTTTAACATTCAAAGGACAAGGTCATTAGATTAGAAAATATTTTTGAGAACTCCTGAGAAAGATTCGATTCACAACTGAAACTATGGACTTTTATGTACCATTTTTCAACATCTATGAAGATAAGTTCCATTTCTTTTATTTGTGGTTATTAGTTGTTTGTATGCTTTCAATTAGTCTTTCAGATATTCTATTAAATAGAGTGTTTCACTGTGTTGAATTTTCTGAGTATCGTAATTCAAAATTAATATATATAGTTTAAATATCAATTAAAAGATCTATGTATCTTCTCTTGTTTTTATCAGTCTCTTAATTTGAGTTAAATTCAATAAGATTAGCTATATAGATTGATCTGAATTATAAGTGAAGTGGAAGCCTGTGAAGTGATGGTCTTATCTTATTAAAGCAAGTTGTTTTAAAACTGTCTCTGATTGTATGTAGGATTGAAAGCATTTTGACTCTATAACCCGAATCTTAGAAGGCACTGATCTAATCTTTAATTGGAAATCATCACACTAAGTTCATTTATAGTTTTCAGATCATTAAATCATTATTTCAACAGCATTACTTTTAGTCTTTAGTATAATCATTTTAGTCAAGTTTTATAGAGTAGATATTTTTAGTAGATTTGTTGATTTCCTCAAAGGATCATTTACCACCTTTGGAAGAATTTTATTTTGTGCACGCAGTTGTGTGACATGGAGAATTTGATATTACAAAGGGAATTTAGGCCTACCAGCCTTGGCTTGACTAAGCCAGAATTGCAGAGGTATTAATTTGTACTTGTCAGTTGGCCAAATCTGAATCATCATTTTTGGGCACCAACAGACCTAACAATCTTATTGTAAAAGCTTTGAAAAATGTAACATTCTAAAGAGTGTTCAAAGTCCTTTTACTAGGCCACTCCTAACAGGGTGAAGATCCTAACAGATCTAAGATAAATCCCTTGACTGAGTCACACTTAATAGTGTGTATTGTAATCTTTAACCAGATTGGCTCTTAATCGGGTGCACTTCAGAAGAGTATTTTCTTAGTGGGTGACAATTCCCACAGTATTTTTTCCTAAATTTGGGTTTCCACATTAATCATGGTGTTACATGTGATGAATTGATGAAGGGTGCTCCCCTTAATACCACAAAAACATAACAAAAATAGAGAAACAACAACAATATGCAAGAACAGAAAATGGGCTTCTTATTATCTCCACAAATGTGGAATTACAAACTTTCAGAATTACAATATGCAAAGCCACATTAGCATTCTCTTACAATATTTAGTAGGAAAAAGCCTTGAATCAATACCCAGAACTATCCCGAACTGCCTAAGACAACACTACAGCCTTCCTTATATAGGCAATTTTCCACCGCCTGGGAAGGTTCTAGAATTTTAGCCAATAAGGCCGATCAAACTTAAAATTATTTTATTTTACAATTTATTACATCAGAGTCGGCTCAAAACAACTTTTGAAACCCAAACAAAAATTTTGAAGGAAAATCATTTTCCACCATTTCAGGTGACCCAACTTCCAAAGACCATAAGTCATCACTTGTTGTCCCGATTGACTATTATGACCCCATTTCAGAAAGGGCTTGAAGTGCTCTACAATGCTTAAATCAAGCAAGCCTCATTTGGCCAAAGTTTCGACCTCATCTGGGGCCTCTAAAGCCTTCAAAACTGAGTTCGAAGTTTCTGTACCCTGCTGCCAATACCGAAAAATTTTAATATCTACAAAGCTAGACTTGATCTGTCAATGAAAGTTTACTAGGAGGCTGATATGACCAAAATGAACCTCCAGAGAAGAAAATAGACCATTCTGAGCCTGAACAAAAAACTTACTAAAAAGAGTAATTTTTCTAAAAAAAATAGCTCTGGACAAGATAGTCCTTATTGAAGAGAAACCAGAAATATTTTTGGATGATGCAAGATTGCTCTTACACCCAGGATGCTCCTGCATCATGAATGAATTCTGTGAATGAATTGTTAATTTTTAAAATTTTATTTACTATTGTTGGTAAATAGTGAATTATGTTTAACCAAGCCAACACTGAGTTAATTAGAGAAAATTTTCTGAGGTATTTAGAATCAGGGATTACTGATTCAACCCCCCCACTCTCCATAATCCAAAAATTGGTATCAGAGCTAAGTGCTCTAAAGAGATAAGTTTGAAAGACTTGAGTAAAAGATCCAAATATGTAAAAGAGAGAAGTACCTAAACTGAACAATGAAATTTTCTCTACATGGTAAAGCAGGATGAGATTGTATCTATTTTGGATTGGTAAATCTACACTGAATCTTTTGGATAATGACTACACTCCTCTTCCTCCCAGACCCATGACAATTGATTAGATGAGAGAAAATAAGGAACACAACTTGGTTATGATAGAAATTATTTCTTCCCTAACTGATATTGAATTCAATGATGTTAAAGAATGTGCTAATTAAAAAGGGATGTGGGATAGGCTTACACTTATTTATGGAGGTGATCACCATGTACAAAAAGATAAGGTTGATAGTCTCAGAGGAAAGTATGATAAATTGAGAATGAAAGATGAAGAGAACATTACTCAATATAGTTGCAGAATCAAGAAAGTTATAAGTGCCATTAGAGATGTTGGTGGAACATTGACTAATGAAGAAGTGGTAAGTAAAATTATGAGAACTCTTTCTTCCAAGTATGCTATTAGGGTATCTTCTATTCAGGAATTCATATCCATACCAAATAATGTTGTTTCTCTTGAAGCCTTAATCAGTAAGTTGACTACATTTGAGCTTAGGAATTATGATAATAGTCTATCAACCATTGAAACTGCCTTCAAATCATCTGTGAGTATTGGAACTTCAAGAAGAGAAAGAGAGAATCATAGTAATTCATGTGGAAATGAATATGATAGTATCCTAACCGAAGAAAAAGAACAAGAGGATTTGGAAGCACTATTGGCTAAGAGACTGTCAAGAGATAAAGGAAAGTATAAAGGCAAATTACCCTTGAAATGTTTCAATTGCAACAAGATTGACCACATTGCATCTAGATGTCTTGACAATGACAAGAATGATAAGAATGATAAAAGGGACAGCTGACACCAAAGATTTAGAGACTACAAGGACAAAGGTAAGAAATCTTGTTACCTAGCTGAGGAAGGTGTAACTGATGATGAATCTGATGATACAAAAGAAGGATATGAAGTTGTCTATACTATTGTAAAGGAAGACTCAGATGAAGAAAAGTATAAAGATGAAAAAGAACTTATTTCTCATGTTATTAAAACTGGCCCATGGATTATTGATAGTGGATGTTCACATCATATGACTGGTGATATTGATAAGTTTGAGAACCTAGAAGAGTATGATGGAGGATTTTTCAGATTTGACAATGATGTCTCATGTCTTGTTAAAGGTAAAGGATCAATTGTATTGAATGAGAAGATGAGATGTAATGATGCATATTGGGTTAAATTTCTAAACTATAATCTATTGAGTGTTGCACAACTGAACAATATTGGTCACCAACTGGAATTTCATAATAGAAAGGTGAAGATTTATGGTATTGATGGATATCTGATTGAAACTGGTGAACAATCAAAAGGTAACTTATTTTATCTTGATACTAATGCAAATATTTTCTTGTGTGTTAAAGTTGAAGATGTGTGGTTATGGCATAAAACACTCTATCATGTAAATTTTGATAACATGATTAAAGAGAGAAAAAAGAATAGAGTCAAAGGTCTACCAAAACTAATAAAACCTGATAAAGTGATGTGTAAAGAATGTCAAATTGGTAAGATGACCAAATCAAGTTTCTCAACTAAGTCTTACTAATCTAATGATATTTTGGAATTAGTTCATACTGACCTTTTTGGTCCTATGAAGATACAAAGCTATTATGGAGATTGGTATTTTATTTTATTTTTTTATGATTATTCAAGAATGATGTTTGTTATGTTTCTGTAAAGGGTAAAATATGGATGAGGTCCTAGAACAATGGTTTGCACATAAAAGAGACCCCAAAGCCAATATTTTACACTTACATGAGATTGTATTGATATGGAAACTAAATGTAGATGATTAATATTGAAATAAAGAAAAAAAGGTACTTACCTCCGAAAAAGAATCGGTTGAAAACCATATCAAACAATCTCAAAAACTATTGATTTTCGCAATATTGAACTGAAACTGCAAGATCTACAAAACCCAAAAATATTTTCCAATTCTGAGGGTGGTCATCTTGACCCTCATAAAAGGTCAAAGGCTACATTTTTATTCTGAAGGTCGACTTTGATTTTGTTCACGGATCTCGAAAGTTCGGCGAAAAGGGTATCTAGATCTATACTTTAATTTGCTATCCTGCACCTGTACTTACAAGAAAAATGGTTTTATTTTTTAGGGGTAGGGGTTTGCCTTAGTCAAACCTCAATTTAGGAATTAACCTCGAAATTGAATTGAAATTGCTGGAATAAACAAAGTAAATGGAACAATTCACCTTGCTTGAGTTGAAACCCTTGTGGAGGATTCGAATCATTGAATCCAAAAGAATGGATGAATGTAGAATCAAATGTAGGATGTCTCCAATCAATTGTCTTTAGATATTCAACACCAATCTTGAATGGATCTTGAATTTGGAAGAGACTTGAATGGAAATGGAGGAATCTTCAACAAGAGAACTCCATAGAGCTTGAATCCTTCAATGGCTACTAATGGATCTCCTTGATGAATTGGATCTTGAATGCTTGAATGCTTGAATGTTTGATCTTCTTGCTTTCTTGCACTTGAGATCTTGATCATGAAAGTGGATTGAGAGAGATGGAGAAAATGAGAGAGGAAGGCTCCCTTTTATAGTGATCTAGGGCACAAGAGGGGCCTCGTAGAAAACAATAATTAAGGGCCCATGGCACAAAACTCTAGAGAGGTGCACATGGAGAGGAAATTAAATTAAAGTCTTGACACAAAAATCTAGGAGGGGACCACCCTTAATATAGAAATAAAATAATTATTTAAGAGCCTTGTCACAAAATTCAAGGTAAGGCCAACCCCAAAGTTAATTTGAGCATTAGGCACAAAACTTGAGAAAGGATAATCTCCAATAATAAATTAGGAATCCTATACAAATATCAAGAAAGGTCCACCTCATATTAATTTGATAATTCAACACTTAATTCAAGAAATAGTGGCCCCGAAGAGGGAAAAGAAAAAAATTTGATGAAATCCTGAAACTGGAAGCTAACCCTGAGGATCCCGAACCCTAGGGTCAAGGATGAGGTTGACCTTGACCTAGGTCAGGGTTGAGGTCATCCTTGACCTAGGTCAAGGTTGAGGTTGACCTTGTCCTAAGAGGTCGACCTTGACCCTGAGGTCAAGAATCTCAGGTTCACAGTCCAAAATGCTAGGAAGAAGTGGAAAATAAGGCAGAATAGGGGAAAAAGCCAGATCCAAGTCGAGTACCCATTCAAAGCATTCAACATGACCCCAAACCACTTACTCAGAGGGCTAAACACTCTTATCATGGAAGTGCTTCCATTTTAAGATGATACATTAAGCCCCCACTTTAGCAAGAGTATGGACTCAAAGCAAACTCTTGGTAAAGGAGATCACAAATAAAAAGATAATCTTATTGAAATCAAAGGGACAAAGGAATCCTCAAGCCCCCAGGGACTTGAGTCTTCATCAACTCCAAGATTGAAATAAGAGAGACATCACTAAAGAAAAGAGAGAAAAGGAGAGAGAGGAGTGGTTAGCTCACCCAGTAAGATGTGCGTATCTCACTGTGAACCACAAAAAGGATAGGATGGCCCACCAAGAAAACACTTGATAGTCACCCCATAATGTTGTGCACCTTATGGTGGCTTTGTGCATTTATGTAGTGCATCTTCTGATGGCTTTTATAAAGTACCCATGGATCCACCTTATTGTATCACCATGAATATGAAATGTGTGTCTCCTCAAGATTTAGCAACTTATGTGCATTATCTTCAAAAGATTTAGCATATTGAAAATGCGTGTCTTTTCAGGATTTAGCAACTTATGTGAGTTACCTTCCAAGATTTAGCATATTGAAAAATTTGAAAAATGTGTGTCTCCTTAGGATTTAGCAACTTATGTGCATTACCTTCAGAATATTTAGCATATTTGAAATTGGAAATGTGTGTCCCTTCAAGATTTAGCAACTTATGTGCGTTACCTTCCAAGATTTAGCATGCGACAAAACAAAAGGTTAGAACAAAAATACATAATATAGAGCAAGGGAGGCCATATATAGGCCCCCCTCCTTAAGATGGAAAAAATATACTATTTTGACATGTTAAGGAAAGAAAAGAACAAGGATAAAGCCTTCTTCAGCATCAAGACAATATCCATAAACAACACCCAGTCCAATCCAAGAAGGTCATAGCTCCTATGAGGCCATGGAAGGGATGAATGCAAAGAGATATCATGCAAGAAGTGAAAAAGTAACCCGTGTGAGGGATAGCACCCTATTTAGCTTCCAAGGTGAGAGATATACCAACCATGGAAACCCAATGTCAAACAACAAAATAGGTTGTGATCAAGGAAAAAGATCCTCAATGCAAACCAAAATTTTCATGTATGATTGGATATCACATAATAAATAGATATTGCTTAACCAAGGAAATAGGTGAATCCCGGAAAGATAGAAAAGAAGGAGATGACATCTTTGCCCCCCAAGTGTAGGAACAAGGATGGAAAGGGACCTATTATATTGCTCACAAAACTATTCAAGACAACGAGCCCCCAAGTATTAGGCTAACATTGTTTACATAATGTGGAGCTCCATAATAGGAACATAGATGTTATTTAGAGAAAATAAGATTGAAATACAACTCATTATCACATGATATATAAATAACATTAATATCAATGAGCTGCCCAATCTTATAATGTAAAGCTTGACATTCATTAGTAGAGTGATCATGAAATCTATGATATGAACAAAAAGGAAGAGTCTTCAAGTGTGGAATGCATTTCTTTTTATGTTTAGGTATAGTAATCATCTTAGCACGAAGGATTTTAGGAAAAAGAACTTCTTGGTCAAATTCCTTCACAGGTTCATCATGTCTTGAAGTGTTATTTGAGATGTTGTTAACATTGATTTGTTGTCGAGGATTAAATCCCAATCCATAAGAATGTTCATGCCCCCCCACCCCGTATGTAAGGGCATTTAAATTCCCTATTTATGCTTACCACATCCTTGACCATTAAATCCTTGTTTAACTAGGAAGTGATAACCAGGACCATAACAAGAAGCCATATCAAAAGGAGTCAATGGAGCTTTAGTAGTCACTGTGTCATCATTAGTAGGTTTGACAGATTCATTGTGGGTAGAAGTAGCGACAAAGTTATTACTAAGGGTAGTAGAAGTAAAAACTCATTCTTCAAATTCTCTTTGTTTCTTCATAAAATCAAGATCATTAACCTTATATTCTCCAATAAAGGTAGGATTAAAATCCAAGGTTCCCTAATCATTGTCAAGAAGAGCATTAGAGAAAGAAGGATTATTATTAGGAGTAGGAGTAGTGTGGATTTGAATATTCAAACAAGCATTAGGTGCATCATCCGCATGAAGTGTATACATCCCATTGTTATATATAAACTTGACTTTATGATGAAGGGTGGAAGGAACAACATGCATCTCATGCAACCAAGGTCTACCCAAAAGAAGGTTATAATTGAGAGGTCCAGGCATAACATGAATAGGTGTATTTAGGATGACTGGTCCTACTTTGATAGGTAAGGTAATGATGCCTAAAGTTTTCTTACCAATGTTATCAAAGCCATGTATAGGAACATTGTCAGGTTGAATAGTTGAAAGATTAGTATTAATCACTTTGAGCATGTCCATGCTACAAACATTAAGCCCAGATCCATTATCAATCAAGGTCCAACGAATGATACTTTTATTGATAGAAACAGCAACCATAAGAGCATCATATTGATTTTGAACTTCTTTAGAGGGTAAATCCTTTTGAGTAAATACAATTTCAGGAGGACCCGGGGTAGCATGCATGCATTGTAAGAAGTTATTGATGTTCTCTTGATTAGGAGGTGGAGTAGGAAGAGTTGCTAGAGCTTTTTGCAAGGCTTCATAGTAGGTAGGTGAAGTTTGAAGAAGCTCCCATAAAGAAATCTTGGCAGGGGTATTTTGCAATTGGTTTATCAAATCATACTCCTTGCTAGGAAGATGGGGTGGAGGAGGAAGAATAGGTTGGGAAGGTGGAAAAGAAGTAGAAACCACCAGATTAGGTTGAGGGTTATTCCTTGTATGATATGTGTGAGCTATCGAATCTTGATCATTAAAAGACTCCATAGGTTTTCCTTTGATAGTAAGGCAAGGACAACCTTTAACAGTTAACAAGGGTTTAGGATAAACCATTTTAGTTGTATCAAAACTACAAATAGATTCACAAGAAGGAAGAAAAGAGGACATCCTAGGAGGAGATGAGGTAAGATCTTGTTTCTCCATAGGATCATCACTAAAAGGTAGAGCATTAAGGTAATGTATATCATTCTCCACTAATGCCTCATCACTAGAAGGAATCTCAAATGGAGGTAAAGTGTCTATAATGTCATCTTCTTTCACTAAAATGTCTACATGTGTTTTAGAAAAAGAGTTATCATCATTTATGAATATTTCATCCATTAATAAATCACCCTCTTGAATCAAAGTTTCTTCATGAGGAGGGGATAAATCAATGTCCTTATCCAAGGGATCAATCACAATGGTTTCAAGAGGAAAAGAAAAATCAACATCCCTATCCAAAGGTTTAATAAAGCACTTGAACCACGCTTGAGATAACTTGTGCAACATGATAACGAATAAAGAAAATATAAAATAGATCTAGATATATCTAAATGCATTCAAATGAAATGTTTTTGTATTTTTAAAGAAATTTTGCAATTTTTATGTATTTTTTAAATATAAATGCAAGAGCATTAAATAAACCTACTTTTGTAAGCACAAAATGTAAATCTAACACCAAAAAGAAAGAGTTGTCATAAAATGGCTTCTCTAAAATGTATAGTGAAGGTGAACACACAAGGGAATACAAAGGAAGATCTAACACAATAGAGCATCTAAATCTAGTAAAGAAAGGAGGGTAAGTGTGTCGGGATCACCAAAATGTAAAGGGTAAAATATGGATGAGGTCCTAGAACAATGGTTTGCACATAAAAGAGACCCCAAAGCCAATATTTTACACTTACAAGACATTGTATTGATATGGAAAGTAAATGTAGATGATTAATATTGAAATGAATAAATAAAGGTACTTACCTCCGAAAAAAAATCGGCTGAAAACTCTATCAAACGATCTCAAAAACTGTTGATTTTTGTGATTACCGAAACTGCGAGATCTACAAAACCCAAAAATATTCTCCAATTCTGAGGGAGGTCATCTTTGACCCTCATAAAAGGTCAAAGGCTACATTTTTATTCTGAAGGTTGACTTTGATTTTGTTCACAGATCTCGGAAGCTCGGCGAAAAGGGTATCCAAATCTGTACTTTAATTCATTGTCTCGCACCTGTACCTACAAGAAAAATGGTTTTGTTTGTTGGGGGGTAGGGGTTTGCCTTAGTCAAACCTCAATTTAGGAATTAACCTTGAAATTGAATTGAAATTGTTGGAATAAACAAAGTAAATGGAACAATTCACCTTGCTTGAGTTGAAACCCTTGTGGAGGATTCAAATCCTTGAATCCACAAGAATGGATGAATGTAGAATCAAATGTAGGATGTCTCCAATCAATTGTATTTAAATATTCAAAACCAATCTTGAATGGATCTTGAATTTTGAAGAGGCTTGAATGCAAATGGAGGAATCTTCAACAAGAGAGCTCCATAGAGCTTGAATCCTTCAATGGCTACTAATGGATCTCCTTGATGAATTGGATTTTGAATGCTTGAAGGCTTGAATGCTTGAATACTTGATCTTCTTGCTTACTTTCACTTGAGATCTTGATCATGAAAGTGGATTGAGAGAGATGGATAAAATGAGAGAGGAAGGCTCCCTTTTATAGTGATCTAGGGCACAAGAGGGGCCTTGTAGAAAATAATAATTAAGGGCCCATGGCACAAAACTCTAGAGAGGTACACATGGAGAGGAAATTAAATTAAAGTCTTGACACAAAACTATAGGAGGGGACCACCCTTAATATAGAAATAAAATAATTATTTAAGAGCCTTGTCACAAAATTCAAGGTAAGGCCAACCCCAAAGTTAATTTGAGCATTAGGCACAAAACTTGAGAAAGGCTAATCTCCAATAATAAATTAGGAATCCTATAAAAATATCAAGAAAGGTCCACCTCAAATATTAATTTGATAATTTGACACTTAATTCGAGAAATAGTGGCCCTGAAGAGGGAAAAGACAAGATTTTGATGAAATCTCGAAACCAAAAGCTAACCCTGAGGATCCTGGACCCTAGGGTCAAGGATGAGGTTGACCTTGACCTAGGTCAGGGTCGAGGTCATCCTTGACCTAGGTTAGGGTCGAGGTCAACCTTGACCCTGAGGTCAAGAAGCTCAGGTTCACAGTCCAAAATGCCAGGAAGAAGTGGAAAATGGGGTAGAACAGGGGAAAAAGCCAGATCCAAGTTGAGTACCTATTCAAGGCATTCAACATAACCCCAAACCACTTACTCAGAGGGCTAAATGCTATTATCATGGAAGTGCTTCCATTTTAAGATGATACAGTTTCTAATAGAGAAGTATGATGCATTTCAAATGTTTTAAGTGGTATAAAGCTAGAGTTGAAAATGAAACGGTAAAACAACTAAAATGTTTAAGATTAGATAGAGGAGGTAAATTTATCTCTGATGAATTCACTATCTTCTATAATGAAAATGGAATCAAAAGACAAGTATCTACACTAAAAACTCCACAACAAAATGGTATAGCTGAGAGAAGGAATAGATCTATAGTTGACTGTGCTAGAACATTGTTGATTAACAAAAAGGTTGTACAAATATTCTAGAGAGAAGCCATAAATATTTTTGTCTACATACTCAACTAAGTATAGTTGAAGAAAGGTACAAATAAAACACCTTATGAACTCTGGTTTGGGCATACACCGAATGTAAGTTACTTTTAAAAATTTGGAAGTAGGTGTTATATATTGAAAGATGCTAGAAATGAAAAGTTTGACTCAAAAAGAGATGAAGGTATATTCCTAGAATATTCATCAAAGAGAAAAGCATATAAATGTTTGATCAAGGCTACTAATAAAATTGTTGAAAGTGCAAATGTGAGGATTGATGAATTTTCAAAAAGGAATGAAGAAGATAGCAAAAAGAAACCTAAGGATTATAAAAGATTTGTTTATGTTTAGGAAGGTAATTTGGTTGATACAATCAAGCTGCAATAAGAAGGAATTGAGGAGCAAGATGAGCCTCCACCAAGAGATGAAAACACTAATGAACAGTCTACTGAGCCTGTATTAGAAAATTATGTGAGAAGACACCACTCACCGAGTAAAATTATTGGAGACAAGATCACATGAGTCATGACAAGAAGTAAGTTGAAAGATAATACATGTTTAATTTCTGAGTTTGAGCCAAGATTTGTCAAGGATGCACTAGGAAATGAAGATTGGATAAATGTGATGAAAGAATAAATTGATCAGATTGAAAATAATAACACTTGGTCATTAGTACCGAGACTTAAAGATAAGCATGTGATAGGAACAAAGTGGATTTTTAGAAATAAACTCAATGAGAAAGGAGATGTGATAAGAAATAAAGCAAGATTAGTCTGCAAAGGGTATGCACAAGAAGAAGGTATTGACTATGGTGAGACATTTTCCCCTATTGCTAGATTAGAGGGTGTAAGAATATTGCTTTCATATGTTTCCTATAAAGGATTCAAAGTTTATCATATGGATGTTAAGTCTGCATTTTTAAATAGAATTCTTGAAGAAGAAGTGTATGTTGAACAACCTGAAGGATTTGTTCATAATTCTAACAAGGATATGGTATGTAAACTACACAAGGCACTCTATGGATTGAAGAAAGCACCCTGAGCATGGTATGAAAGACTGCACTCATTTTTAGTTAAGATTATATTTCAAACGACAAGTGATAACAACAATTTATACTTGAAATGTGATAGTACTGATAAAGTTTTGATTGCTGAGATATTTTTAATGATGTTATATTTGGTGGAAATGAGATAATGTCTAAATCATTAGTTGAATAAATGATAAAATAATTTGAGATGTCTATGATAGGAGAGATTAAATTATTTATCAGACTAAAAATTAAACAAGTTAAAGATGGGATCTACATAACACAATCAAAGTATATCAAGGAGATCCTAAAGACTTTCAATATGGAAGAATCAAAACCAGGTGGAAGACCAATGGTTACTAGTTGTAAATTGTCAAAGGAAGATGACACAAATGAAGTAAATGAGACACTTTACTAATTCATGATTGGTAAACTATAGTATGTTGTACATAGTAGACCAAATATTGCACATTCAGTTGATATTGTGGTAAGGTTTTCTGCCAACCCAAAGGAGACACATGTCTACAGTAAAAATAATGTTTAGATATATGAAAGGGACTGAAGATTTTGGTCTGTTATACACAAAAGGAGGAGATTTTGATCTCAAGGTATATACTGATGCTAATTGGGCTATAACTATTGATGACAGAAAAAGAACAAGTGGCAGAGATTTATTTTTTGGAGAAAGGTTAGTGATATGGTTAAGCAAGAAATAAAGTTTTATTTCACAATCTACTGTCGAAGCTGAGTATGTTGTTGCAGCTATGAATTGTTCTAACATTGTGTGAATCAAATAATTACTTGAAGTTATGCAAGAAGAGATTATTGATTTACAATTTATTATGATAAAACAGGTGCTATTAACATATCAAAGAATTTGGTGGTGCATTCAAAGACAAAGCATATATCTATCAAGTATCACTACTTGAGGGGTGAACCCACAATAGTGGGTTACACTTTTTTGCCTAAACGGACACTGAACTCTACATTTTGAAAAAAAATTTAAGATTCAAATGCATATTCTCGTTAAACCATTTGGAATCGGAAGATGAAGTCAATTAGAGTCTTTTAGGATTTTCTCTCTAGATTCTAAATATATTTTTTATTTTTATTTTTGAATTTATTTGATTGGTTTTTTCTTTCTCCCACGAAAACCGGTATATTGTTGAAAATGTCATTTTCAAAGACTTACATTGTTTTCATAGAGCATAACTTTTTTTCTAAAATAGATATCAATGTGATTCTTTCAAATTTAGTTTTTTAACATCCATATGGAGGGCATGAAAATTTTTTAATGATATTATCATGATTATTTCATATTTTATTAACATTTGAAGTTGACTAACCCGTAATTTTGAAATACCTTGACTACATAGCTTATAACTTGTTGTGTATTTGTCCAATTTCATTTTTATTTTTTTGGATAGAAAGAGAACTTCAATACCTAGGGCATATATATTTTTTAGAATTTTTTTTCTCTCATTTACAATTTTTTCATAAGTGTCAAACATAGAGGTAGACATACAGTGAAATATCTATGTTTAGTCAAACTAAAAATACAAAGTTATGATAAACTTAATATATATTAATATTATAATCATTGGAAATATTTTTATCAGTAGTACCTTACTACATAGATAAATTTTTTCAAATAGATTCATTTGATCTACCAAAAGATAAAGTCAAAGTGATTTTTTGTCAACATTTTAGTAGGTGCGAAGGAGACTCCATTTTAGGTATGAATGAGGAGTATAGATGTTATATCAATGTTTTTTTACCTAAGAGGCTTTGAGCTAACCATTTTTAATTAATTCCTTCAAATGGAACCTCTCAAGGATTAAATAATCATATTTTATTAAAAATCTGTTATTTCAGAAAAAATCAGCATGTCTAAAAAAGTGTAACCCACTATTGTGGGGTCACCCTGAGAGAACAAGTACAAGATAAGCATGTGGCATTAGAGTATGTGAATTCTAAAGAATAGATAGCTGATATATTTACCAAACCACTACCGAATGATGCTTTTGAGTATCTATGAGGTAGGTTAGGGGTTCTTCCCCTATCCAATGTTCACTAAGGCAAGATGCATGTTGCATCAATTCAAGTATTCAATAGAATATCTATCTTGTGAGTTGATGCTAGTGTTCACTCTTTAGGTGAAGCCTAAAGTTGTGAAAATGTTTATGCTCTCAATGAGAAATCTATACATTTGAGGTATGATTTACTGCCTAAGAAAAAAAAATTATATGTATTTGGCATTGTTGTCAAAGACGAACAATAAATCAATGATGATTGTAGAGGGAGAATATTGTTGATGCACTGATTGCATAGAGGAAGATGAAGATCAAGTAAATCAAAGAGAAGTTACATCTTAGAGGGAGTATAGGAATGACAGTGAAGTAATACCATCATCAATTGAACATTGAATATTGTTAGTGTTTCCATCAATGCAAAAGAGGGAGATTGTTAATCTAACCGATGGTGATGATGATGAAGACAAACCAAGATCAGAGGAATACAAGATAGTAGAAAGGTTAGATCAGTTATTGTCTTTCCATTGATGTCAAGCAATTGATTTTTGGTTTATATTATGTTGCCATATCATTCAGTGTATGATATAAGTTGAATGAGTTAAGAAGAAGAAGAAATGAGATGTTGTGAAGTTGAAGAACTTAAATGGACAACTGATACATATTGGAAAAAGTTAAGATTATGTTGATGTAATTTTTTTCTACCTAACATATGATTATATCAAGTTGGTAAAGCATGGTAATGAAGATTTGACAAGTCAGTAAGCAAAATTGTTTTGGATATAGAGCAAGAAAAGTCACTTGGTAAAGAGGAAAATTTATTCAGTAAGAGAATAGTATGTTTCGGTAGAGGAAAAGGAACTCAAGGCACCGAACATAAAAAATTTAGGCATTGAGTGAAGTTAACTAAAATTCAGAGTTATCCACCGAGCAAGGAACAGATATTAAATACATTGATCAAAATGTCATTTAATGATTAGCTATGATGAGCTAGAAGGTTATGATGATTAGGAAAGTTAGTTAGATAGATCTATGATTGGGAAGATTCATGATGATGATGATCTATGACTTAGATCTAAATGGTTAAAATAGAAGGAACAATTTTCAAGAAAGTTCAAGTTCTGAGGTCAAGAGAAAATATGTTACCGAGATCCAGATACAGTGAAAAAGTTTATGAAATGGATTGAATGAATGAGATTAATTAAAGGAAAATGTAATAGAGGAGATTAAGTGGAAAAAGGAAGTCTATGCAAAGGATGAATTTGTATGGACAAATGGCTGGAAAATTAAAGAGTTGATAAGTCACCGACTGAAGCAGTGAAGAAGGAACATAAAGATTCTAAGTCAGAAAGTAGAATCTGATGAAGTGTTGAAGTCAGTGGAAAGTGAAGGATTGAAGTGAAGATAGAAGAGTACACAAAGGATTTGGATATGCAAATATAGTTGCACGTTTAAAGGTCAAATTATTTACTGTTGCTTATTAGTATTTGTAACAAAGAAATCTCTTAACAAAGTAGACCTAATAGTCTTATTGTAAAATCTTTGAAAAATATAACATTCTAAAGAGTGTTCAAAGTCCTTCTGCCAAGCCACTCCTAACAAGGTGAAGATCCTAATAGATCTAAGGTAAATCCCTTGACCAGGTCACACCTAATAGTGTGTATTGTAATCTTTAACTGGATTGGCTCTTAACCGAGTGTACTTCAGAAGAGTATTTTCTTAATGGGTGACAATTCCCACAGTGGTTTTTCCCAAAGCTGGGTTTCCACATTAAATATTGGTACTACATGTGATGAATTAATTATGTGAATGATTTGTTAATTGTTAAATTTTATTTATTGTTGTCGGTAAATAGTGAATTTTGTTTAACTGAGATGATACTGAGTTAATCAGAGAAAATTTTCAAAGGTATTTGGAATCAGGGATTATGTATTCACCCCCCCCCCCCCCCCCTCTCTGTAATCCAATATATATAACTATAGTTTTTAATAAAGTAACATGGAAATAGACTAAAAAATCTAATTTTCATGAAAACATAAAAAACTATGGTCAAATCAACTCAAAATGAGTTGAAAATTAAAAATGGATGTCAAAATCCACTTTAGATATTAAAAATAATTTTATTTCATGTAATTTACAATAAAAAGCCCACTTTTGGAAGATTTTAAACAAGACATGCAGTGAGCCTGAAAAACCCCACATTTCCCTCTATAACTTGAGAAAGATAACTTCGTTTGAAGCCTAAGATAGCTTGAAATGAGAAAAATTCTAAGGGCTATTAACCTAAGGGAAAAAAAAGATTAAGAACTACTCAAAAGAAAGGGAAAAACAATGAAAAAGACATGAAGGTTACCAAAAATCAAGTGCTTGCAGTTAGAGATGCAAAACTCATTCTGGAAAGCAATAAGATGATTAACTTGATAGAAACCCTCAAAAAGGATGCATGAAACATGCAAAATAAAGGAAATTTCAAAGATGACAAATTGCCTCTACAACACATTATCCAACACATCAAAAACATAGAGGATACACCTACGAATCCATGAGAAAATTGTGTAGGGTTGCCCCAATTTTGTGATGTCAAAATTGAGGGAAATAGTTATGAGGCACAATTGGTACTAAATTAGAAGTTTTCCATTGTCACAAGGGCCAACAAGCAGATAGCAACAAAGAAAAAATCAAGAAATTTATTAAAAATATGGGATGCATGTCACAGTAATAAGCATTATTACTAGGCACCATCCACATTAATTTTCAAGTGTACCTTCCAAAGCTTATAGTATAGAAAACAAGATTTGGCAAATAAAACCTTACATTAACCATTAAAATCAAATAACTAATCATTAAGTCTATCCAAAAAATGTGATGGTTAATATATTTTTGAATCACATTAGAGATATGGCCAATACAATGGTAATCATAACAGTGGTACACCATCATCCCAATATGACTCCAATAGAGAATCACGCTTGCATGCCATCCAAAAAAGTGCCATGTCATCTCATGGGTTTACCACAACACAAAATCCAAATGTGGATCCACATCTATAGAAAGGATTGTGTGCCTCAAAAGAGCTATTATATCAACTTCTTTTCAAATGAAGTCATCATAACTATCCAAAGAAAGGGTCCTACAACTAGCATTCAAACATATGGTTACTAAATAGAAAAATATAACCCTTAATACCCATAATGATAAATAGAGAAGGCATCCAAGAAATCCAACCATCTATTTGGATAAACATATCTATAGCATCACCAACCTTATTCCCTTCTATGAAGGTGTGTTTCAACTAAAACAATTATAGGCCCATCACACATTTGTAAATGTTAATGAGTATATCTTCCAAGGACCATAATAGAGTGTTGGAACCATTCACAACATCAATAGTAAGTTTGGATTTTCCTTCCAAAATGAGAAGATTAATATTGATAAGGGATAAATTGACTCCTTAAAGAATATTTGTGCACTCAGTCTAGGTCTTCTCCTTTGAAGGCTCAACATATTTATCCACCCATCATGCAATTTTAAAATGAGTATGCCAATGATAACCAAGGTGGTAGGAATGTGACTCAAATGATCCTTCCATTTCCTATCTACAATTGTAAGAGCATCATTTTGATGTCATTCGAGCTTCTGCACACCTAGATTTTACTCTATTTTAACTCTAAACTTCAATGAATTAGTCTTATCAAAAAAAAATTATACATATAAACTAGCTTTCGTTGTATCTAATTCAACTCTCTTGGTCCCTTTGAGATTTGAGCTCAGTGAAACTACTATCATTCCACTCCCTTTTCATTTAATGCATGTCACCTCTGCACATGTGCTCCATCATCTTGTTAACTACCTTCATTAATCTTTTTGCCAATTCACCAGGTCACAATTTACCTCTAGCAAAATAGTGACTTTTCACCATTTCGCCACAATAGAGATCACTACTTGTGAAATAATGACCATTTCGCTATTTTTCCACAATGAAAACTATTGCTCGTGAAATAGAAAAATTTCTCCATTTATCAATAAGGAAACTTGACTCTCGCAAAATAGCGACAAGTTCATTATTGTTCAACTTAATGTTTATGGCTCAAGGAAATAGTGACAAGTTTTATATTTCACAACCTACTATTTTAAGGTCAGTAAAATAGAAAAATATGGTGAAAAAGAATATGTATTTCAATTTTATGTGATTTATGAAATGTATTGCAATGGTATTCATGGGAAATTATGCAAATAAAACTTCAGTAGCTTCAACCTATGGACGATCAATATATAAAAGATTGGTGATGACCTATGGAAGGGGACGAAGGAAGATGACTATTCAAAACTTTTTATTATTATTTTTTCTTAGGGAGCACTAATTTTTGCCAACGTTTATGGTCCCAACATGCTATTCAATGAACCAATCAAACTAATACTTGGGGACCAAAACAGAACCATAGTGGGAATGAATTTTCAAGAGTGAGGAGATAAGGGATACCATAGGCAAGAGTACCTCCTCCACCCATGTGCACATATATCTAGAGATAGGTGTCAAGATGATGATTGAAGGGATTTCTCCATCCTTAAGAGGTTGGTCAGATGGTTCACTATTAGCCACCAAGTAGGCACATCTAGAGGATTGACAACTTTAGTTGGGTTTTCCACTATTTTAACAATATCCTTAGTGAAGGGGTAATCAATTCCCACCTGCTATTGGGGATTCACTAGTCATTCATGATAATTATCCCTTGCCTTTGTATGGTGGATTGGATCTTTTAACTTTAGGGGCTATTTTTTTTTGGCTTTGTAATATGAGATAAGAGGGCCCAAATTGGAGCAATTTTGGTAGAAAATTAATGCACTCATGGCAAGATTTTCTCCAAAGGAGATGATCCAAACCATGTATCATGAGTTACACGATGGAAAAAATCAACTCAGATACAAGAATAGATAATCAACCAGCTATAACAAATCATCACATCATCACAAAATTAAATATTTAGATTAAATTGGCCTACAACATGCAGCTTGCAAAATTTTGATGTACATACCTGATTACAATAGAAATTCAAGTCTAAACCCTAGAATCAACCTCCTAAAGGTTATTCTTATCACTTAAAAGAATTAAGCCCCCTAACAACAATCAAATGCCAAAAAATATAGAACCTTCACATCGCATATGTCGGCCAAGATCTATCACATTTTCCAAGAACAAGAAAACTTAACATAGGAAAATAGGTCAGGACCCAAATCATAAGGATCTCAATGCCAAGATGTTGAAATAACATACAATCCAAGAGTAATGTCATCCAAAGACCAAAAAACATTGTGATATGCACCACAAAGCTTTGTTGATCAGGAAATTACTTTGTGAGATTGGAAAACTCCAACTGATTGTTAGAACATGAAGAACACTCTGGCCTGAACTTAAATCCCAAATATATCCACTATGAAGAATCTATTCAAGGTGTGAACCAAGACATAAGTAAAACATAATTCCTAAAACATACCCTGAGGTTCACAACTATAGGTGATTCACCTATAGGAAATGTAACCCAAAAACACAAAAACTGCTAATAGGAACAAAATTGAAAGGAAATCTTTTTGGGTGATGTAAGATTACTAACGACCCAAGGATGTGCCTACATCAAATACCCCCTAGTGAGAATAATATGTTCCATAAGAGGAACTTATGAACATCTTACATGATTTAGGACATAAATCCCATGCTCATTCTTAATCCAAATATCCTCTTTATCTACAACTTTCTTTCTCTACAACTCTACTCTATCTTTTTTCAGATCCATCAACTTAATCTATCTAGCTCTATCTCTATCATGTCTCACATTTGCATAAGGTAGCAAAGAAAATTTTCCACTACTTCTTGTCCTTTGTACATTTTATTTAACTCTTGTACAAGACCCCATTATGTATGCAACCAAGTTTTTATACTGCTCAATCTTACCCTTCTCTATTTCTAACACCTACCTATCATGAGATCTACGACCCTTCTTTAGATCCAAGTCTTCCTTCAACTTACCCTTTGCATTATGATTCTCAGGACAGTAACCCTTCACAATGCTTAAGTTATTTTCTCTCCTCCCTTCTTCCTCCTTCAAGGGAACCAAATTAAACTTGTGCCCATCCCTCTCTATTGTGACCAAGTTTCTTCTCCAATCATGGATAGCTCCCCTATCATATTGCCAAGGTATGCCTAATAGAACATGACAAGCACTGATAGATACTACATCACACAATACTTCATCTCTGTAAGGTCTAATGTTGAAATTCATCAAACATTGTTATTTCACCTCTACCATATGATCATATTAAAACCAACCTATCCCATAAGGACAAGGATGTTTAAGCCTCTTCAAGCCAAGCTTCTACATCATCTCTTTTGATACCAAATTATCACTACTACCACTATCCACAATAACGTTCCAAGACTTACCTCCTAATTTATACACAGTTCTAAATAAATTCCTCTTGTGTATAGGCTCAACTTCCTTCTTACTCAACATGAATCTCTTAAGCATAAGAGATTCTCCCATCGCATGTTTCACCATATTCTCTACAATTTCATCAGTAGTCTTCTCCTCATGTGAAATAAGATTCTATTTACCCAAACTTTTACTAGATCCTTCAGAACATTGAAATATCTATGTCATATTCCACCACACTTAAATCAAGTACCTCTAAAATCCTTTCTACCACTTCCTCTCCTAAGTATCTTCTAATCAGGTTCTACCTCAATAGTCTATTTCTATTTTCCATTGCTACTCACTTGCTTCTCCTTTCCTCTAGGATTAATTGGTTTCCTCATTAACTTATCTTTTTCCTTCAATGCATATTTATAAGCATCCTCCATTATATAAATTTGTGACATACTCATCTCATCCTAAATATTAAATCTCATACCATTGATATATCTAGCCACCTTCTCCTTAGATATCTTTTGGTGTCAAGATCTAATTATCATCTTATAAAACTCCTCAGTATATTCGTTCACACTCATGTCCTTCTGCTTAAAGTTTTGTAGTTTCTTGAGCAATTCCAACTCATAATCCTTAGGTATGAATTTAGCTTTTAATCTAGCAACCATCACCCTCCATCAAGTGATCTTTAATTCACCATTCTCCTCTCTATATTTCTATAATTCTTTCCACAATAAGGTAGAATGACCCTTCAACTTAGTCTGTGCTAACCTAACCCTCTGTGGATCTTTGATATCTTCAATCTCAAAGTAATATTCCAATTCACCAATCCAATCTATTAAACCCTTGGGATGTAAAGAACTAGAGAAAATAGAAACCTCCATTCTATGAATTTTAAGTACTTGTGTCATAGCCTTCAATAATATCTCTTCATCTATAAGTACCTTATTATCTACAGTCTCAAGATCTTCAACAAATTCTTCATATTCCTCCTCTGTCTCAGAATTCCTTTGTAATCTAGTCAAAGCATAAGATCTCATTATACATATCATTCTTAAATTCTTCCATCATTTTTTCTATCCTTCTAGGTTAATCCTTCTAGGCATCATTTTCCCAATCCTTAGGTGCAATTACCTCAACTTCGATGATCTGATTACAAGGTACCAATTGCCTCTGACTAAATGATCTCCTGAACACACTTGCAACCTACCTCCAACTTGATGATATGTTCACCTTTGGAATGACTTCAACAGCTCAACCAAGGTTATCAACTAGAAACAACCCTTCTATGATCCCCTTGTGCAAGTCATCTATAATTGTAGGTCAGATCCACACTCTTCCACCCACAACAAACACATATAGGGCTTTGCAAGCTCGAGAGCTCTAATCTATTAATACAAGAACATCAATCTTGCTTCAATACCAAATGATGCATTCATGGTAGAAGTTTCTGACGCAAGGGTAGGGAGCAAGAGGGGCCAAACAATGGCACACCCTAATGATCCAAGCCTTCTCAACACATGCGGAAGAAAACAAACACAATAGTGAGAGAGAGAATGCAGAAGCTTTTGTATATTTTCATCAAGTAGAATGATACATGTCAAGCTATAAGGCCTTCTTGGTTAGGGCTAGATATTACAATGAAATACAAAGGTCCTTAAACATGCGAGGATCTACCAACAATCTCTACTCTTACTATCTTCTATCTTCTACTCAAACTACCTCCTAAACTACAATCAAACAACTACATTTATACAAGAGTCTACCAAACTGACCCAATGATGGATTTCAACATTAAATTTGTGACCCAACATAAATGTCTAAGTCGGCCACAAAAAAAACTAAAACTAAACCCATCAATGAGAAAAGATAACCGAGCAGCAGACAAGCAACATCAAGCACCACTAAAACAATTGACCACCCAGGAGATAACCGACCACACTAGGTAACCAAAGGAAACTGAACAACTCGGTCAAAGTAGGAACTAAGTAACACAGACAAACTCCAAAATGTTTTTGGTGACACGGGATTGCCAAGGACCTGAGATGCTCCTACATCAGACACCTGGGGTTATTTTGAAATGATTCTCTGAATCATTTGGTAGGTCTGGTTCGAGCTGCATCCAACTCAGACTATGAAATCCATGAATTTTCTTCCATCGATCTATTCTTCCACTTTACTAGATATTCCATATATTGTTTTCCCCTTGTACTCTTGCCAACTCTCTCCTTCAAAATTTGTTCAATTTCTTCATTCTGCTTCTTAGGATATTTTTTCGGTACTTTCACTTCTTCATCAGGTTCATGATACTCATACAAATCAGCAATGTTGAAAATCAATGATATGTCCATGTCATCAGGTAACTCAATTTCATATGCATTTCCACTGTCAAATTTCTTCAAAATCTTGCAAGGTCCAAACTTCTTCATCTTCATCTTCCCATATGTTCCAATAGGAAATCAGCCTTTCTTCAAATGAACCATCACTTCATCACCAACATCAAAAGTTTTGTCTTCTTGATCTATTAGCTCTATCTTTGTATTTCTGATTACTGTCTTCTAGCTTCAGCTTCACATATTCATGCAATGTCTTCATGTACTTAGCAAATTTTACTCCTTCAGCACTTTTCTTATTCTCATCAGCAATGTCTCTCAAATTAGATATACTTCTCAGTTGTGTGCCATTCACAATCTCAAATGGTGTCTTTCCAGTACTCCTATTCACTGAATTATTGTATGCAAACTCTACTTGTGCCAACACAAAATCCCAATTACTCGATGTGTCTCCAGCTAAGCATCTCAAAAGATTTCCCAAACTTATGTTCACAACTTCAATCTGTCCATCAGTTTGTGGGTGAAATATAGAACTATATTTCAACACAGTGCCAAATTTCTTCCAAAGGGTTTTCCAAAAGTAACCAAAAAATTTACTATCTTGGTCAGAGATAATACTCCTCGATAATCCATGCAATCTGACAATTTCCTTAAAGAAAAGAACTACTACATGTACTACATCTAATGTCTTTCTACATGGTATAAAATGTGCCATCTTTGAAAATCTATCCACAATAACAAATATAGAATCATTACCTCTTACTATCTTCAATAAGCCAAGAACAAAGTCCATACTGATGTCAATCCAAGGTTTCTTGGGAATAGAAATCAGTGTATACAATCCAGTATTCTGACTTACTCCTTTTGCAGCTTGACAAATTCCACAACTTTTAAAAAATTTCTTTCTCAAGTTCATTTG
This sequence comes from Chamaecyparis obtusa, assembly GCA_027943335.1. NCBI lineage: Eukaryota > Viridiplantae > Streptophyta > Pinopsida > Cupressales > Cupressaceae > Chamaecyparis > Chamaecyparis obtusa. The sequence goes on along the minus strand of BSBK01002171.1, from coordinate 517,563 downwards.
GTGACTCTTCTTGCACCAAAGCATTTCTACTGCTACCAGCCTTCTTACTAGCATGTGTACATTCAAAAGATATATGTCCTTCTTCTCCACAATTCTAACAAGTTCCTCAAAAACTTCCTCTACCATAACCACCTCGGTAGTTACTACCTCTACCTCTAGATGAACTTTCACCTTTCCAGTCGGTCTTGCCTTTATCCAGATTTGTCTTTTTTGGTTCAGATCTACCATTTTTTCCATTAGATCTACCTCTTCCTCTAGGGAATCTACCACCTCAACCTCTTTGTCTTTGTTCATGTCTTTTGTTCAATTTCTCCTTGGCCTTCAATGCAAATTAATAAGCCTCTTCAATGTTCTCCAAATTGACCATACTATTTTCCTCTTAGATGGAAACTCTCAAACCATTCGGGTATCTACCAATTCTTTTTGCATCATCTTCATCATGTCCAGATCTGATATCTAATCTATAGAATTCCATAGTATACTCTTTTACTGAGCTATCTTTCTTCCTCAAACTTTGCATTTGTCAAACTAGGTTAATCTGATAATCACAAGGTAAGGACTTTCCTTTCAATTTGTTCACCATTTTATTCCATACCTTGTTTTGTCTTTTCCTTTCCTCTTCCTATCCAACTATAGATGTTCCCACCATAAGGATGCATGACTTTTCAACTTTGTGCTTGCAATATTCACCTTCTTGTCTTCAAGAATGTTTTCATACTCAAAATACTTTTCCATCTCGGTATCCAATCCACCAATTCATCAGAATCTAGCTTTCCACCATACTTAGGAGGATTTGAAATGTGGTGTAGACTTCAAACTTGTCAAAGCCTTCAAAAATCTTTCTTCACCTTGATCCATAACAGGTGTAGGTTATGCATTCACCTGTTCTTCCTCAACTTCATCATCACTAACATCTTCAAGATGTCTACCTCTTCTCTGGGCTATTTGAACAGCTTCTAACCTAGCAGTAATCTGCCTTAAAATATCTACCAATCCTAGATTTGCATCTCACCTCCCATGAACCATCTTGACAACCCTCTACAATTGCAGGTCAGATCACAATCTACTACCCCACAACAATCAACTAGGGCTTCAAGAGGAACCTACAAACCTAGATCCGCAGACCTAGATGAAGATCTCACCTCACTTTGATACCACCTGATGCAAGGGCAAGGAGCAAGAGGGGCCAAACAATGGCACACCCTAATGATCCAAGCCTACTCAACACATGTAGAAGAAAAAAAACACAACAGTGAGAGAGAGAATGCAGAAGCTTTCATATATTTCCATCAAATAGAATGAGACATGCCAAGCTGTAAGCCCTTCCCAGTTAGGCCTAGATATTATAATGAAATATAGAGGTCCTCAAACATGCAAGGATCTACCAATAATCTCTACTCTTACTATCTTCTATCTTTTACTCAAACTGCCTCCTAAACTACAATCAAACAACTACTTTTATACAAGAGTCTATCAAACTGAGTCGGCCTTTAGATCCATAATCAATAGAAGGAATGGTTAGATTTTGGACCACACGCTTCCCAATTATGGATTCCAACATTAAATATGTGACCCAACATAAATGTACAAGTCAGCCACAACAAAAACTAAAACTAAACCCGTCGATGAGCAAAGATAACCGAGCAGCAAACAAGCAATGTCAAGCACCAGTGAAACAACCAACCACCCAAGAGATAACCAGCCACACTCAGTAACCAAAGGAAATAGACCAACTACTGACCAACTCAGTCAAAGCAGGAACTGAGCAACATAGACAAACTCCAAAATGTTTTTGGTGACACAGGATTGCCAAGGACCCAAGATGCTCCTGCATCAGTTTCCCTAAAGGAAATGGTCCAAACCATACAACACTAGTTACATGTTATAAAAAATCAACTCAAACACAAGAATAGGTAATCAACCATCTATAACATATCATTGTATTATCACAAAATCAAATATTTACATTAAATTGGCCTACAACCTTCAACTTACAAAATTTTGATCTACATACCTGATTACAATATAAATTCAAGTATAAACCCTAGAATCAACATCCCAAAGTTTATTCTTACAACTTCCAAGAACTAATCCCCCTAAAAACAATCAAATGCCTTAATATATAGAACCTTCACATTGCATATGTTGGCCAAGATCTATCACATTTTCCAAGAATAATAAAATGTAATACAAGAAAATAGGTCAGGACCCAAATCATAAGGATCTCAATGCCAAGATGTTGAAATAATATGTCATCCAAGAGGAATGTCAGCCAAAGACCAAATATCATAGTAATATGTGCCACAAAGCTTCATTGATCAGGAAATTAGATCGTAAGATCAAAAAACTCCAACTCACTGTTAGAACATGAAGAACACTCTAGCCTGAACTTGAATCCCAAATATCTATACTGTGAAGAATCTAATTGAGGTGTGAACCAAGAGGTAAGTGAAACATAATGTCTAAAATATGCCCTGAGGTTCACAACTGTAGGTGATCTACCTATAGAAAATGCAACCAAAAAACACAGAAACTGCTAATAGGAACAAAACTGAAAGGAAATTTTGTTGGGTGATGCAAGATTGCCAACGACCCAAGGATGGTCCTGCATCAAAAATAGTTTTGTTTTCATACAAAATGGTTTGGGTTGCATTTCCTAATTTATACTAAAGGGATATGAAATCAGGAAGGGTTTGATTAATATCAATATTTAGACAAAATTAAGGAAACAAAATTTAGATTAGCTTTGTTCACTCCATCAATAGTAACAGAGTGTCCAAATGAGTTACCAATCCACCTAAATATTTCTTCATTCCAAATCTCTAGTGAGATTCTAGGAACAAAGATCCAAGTAAGGGTAGTCTTGTTCAAATCCATAACAAGATCAAACCTAGGCTTCCATCAACAAAGTGATAAGTAATTCTTAATATAGGACCAAGGCCCGACGGTGACGAAGACAATGAAACCTTTCATAGTAAAGTGAAAGAGAAAGAAGCCACATGACATAGAACTAGTAGTAAAAATCCCTTTTAGTTTCCATATAGTTGAAATCTAGTGGAAAAATATGTCAATAGTTAGATGGAGTGAGATACAATTTCCCACAAGTTTCATATTCATGGAGGAAAGGATGCAATTTCTTGCCGATTAAAGCAACTTGATTGAAGTTATTTCATATTTTTAAAGATATTTAGGTGTGGCATTAGAAAGATCATGACCTGACTCCCCAAAAAGGAGAAAATTCTTCCAACCCTTGGATTTTGAACTATTCACTTGACCACTTGGAGGAATGATCTTCAAACATATTTATGAGATCTGAGATTTAATAAATGATGCAATGTTTAAATGAATGTATCTTCATGTTTTGTGCTCCTAACTTGGCACTACATAAGCATGTCAATAAGGAGAAATGACCTGTTGGCAAGTGGTTGCTTGTATTTTTCATTATTGGAAACACTTATCCCCATGATCATCGCAATGTACTTGGACTCAGTTTTGCTAGGCCACAATGTGAAAAAATGCCTAAGTCCACAGTCAGTCGCAGACAATCAGAGGAAGTATTTTGATCAACGAGGATACCATAGTTACTTGTATGGCTTGAAAATTTATAGGATGATACAATGGTGTATGACAGAGCTTCATCTAAGAGCACACATGTTTTGATCTCCATTCAGAGAAGATACAGTAGTCTGAGTACAACTACAGGCAGGAAACAGAGCATCACAGCTTACGAAGTTGCATAGGCATTGGTCAACCTATGTTATGATATCTTATGTCTAAAACATATGTGTATGACTAACATAAGGTCTTTTAAATGTATTTAAGGTTTCTTAATATAATATTGTATGTCGACCTTGTAATTTGTTTTGTAATTATCTATGAGAAGCCGACCTAGTTACTTTACTCTTAATCGGGTATAAGTATGAGATGCAATTTGATATTGTGAAGTGTAGGAGTGTATTGGAAAACTTTTGAATGCAATTTTGAGAAGATTAGAGAATTCTACAAGGTGTTTGAGAACAGGTTGCATGGGTTTGCAGTAGGTGTTCTTAGATCTATGTAAATATTCTATATATCAGGATAGAAAATCCATCCATTTTGTAAGTGCAGTGTGCACACATTTTTTAATACTCGTAATAGGGTTCATCAGTCCTTTAACCAGGACCTACTCTATGTAATAATCATCTCCTAATAGGGCTAGGACTCCTAACAGGGTCACTATATTTTAGTGCAGATATTTGTGGGTTCCATGCCCAGCAGGGTTTTCCCTTGGCCAGGGTTTCCTTGAGAACTATTAGAATAACTGAGAGGGGGGGTGAATTAGTTATCCACAATCCCAAATCAAAATGTATAATCCAAAAAAAAATTATTAAACTTATGCAGCTCGGTAACATAAAATACTATAATGTCTATGCTTTTACCGATTACTAGTCAATAAAAAATAATGATTACCGATCAAATCCAACATGTAATATGCAAAGTATGATAACAACAATCACAACAATGAACACATAACATAAAATATTTAACGTGGAAACCTTGTAAAGGGAAAAACCACCTAGGACTGGCAACCCAAAAATGTTCACTCTTCTGAAGTGAGGTCGGTGAAGACCCAACCCTGTTAAAGGTTACAAACACACTGTGAGGTGTGACCTTGTTAGAGGATTTTAGACCAACCGTTATCGTCCAACCAGCATTCACTATGGGGTTGACAGGATAACAATGTTCATTCTATGATTGATACATATAAGACTTTCAAGTCCACTATGTTAAGAGATTTATCTATTTACAATGGTTAAAATGTAACAGTAGTTGATCTGATTACAATGCAACTTCAATTGCAGATGTTTGGATCTATATTATGCTCATTCAAATCCTCTGATCAATATATCAATTCTATATCAACAATAATCAATGACTTACTGTCACTTGGTAATATCTTTCTGACACTCAGTAAACTTTGCAGTTTGGTTATCCGTAACCATTTTGATTAGGCATACATGAAACTTGTTCATGCAATAATTCTACAGTCTCCTTCTGACATAAGTTTCATAATGAAACCCTAGTCTCTTAAATAGACAAGTAAACAATTTTCTTCTCCTCCACAAGATTTTGGCGCTTATTCTCCTTCATCCATTTTGCCTCTTAAACCTTCCTCGACTGATGTTCCTATAATATTTTTTAATTCCATCCTTTAGATCTTCCTTGAATTATGCTAGCCATTGATCTTCATGACAAACATTATCTCCATCTCTGATTTCGATGTACTTTCTAGCTCATCAATCCTTATCGGCTAAACTAATCATTTAGTTCCTTTTCTCTTGCTTGGTTAACAAAGACATGTGTCGATGAACACAATCTTAGTTTATACTATGCTCGGTATACACTACACTACTCGGTGTATACTGTGATGCTTCATCAACCGACCACATTGCCTTGTGTCTTTCAATTCTTTTCCTCATCATAGATGATTGAAACATAACCAAGTCAATAACATAGGGTCACAGATTTATTAGCAAGTTACCCAATGTATTCCTTATCCTCATCTATCATATACATCTTCCTCATGTAGATATTTCTATTCTTCATTTGTTTTACTCCTTTTCTACAGATGTTTAGGTATTGTAACTTACAAGATAAGTGTTGTCAAACTAGTTGACATTAATGACAACATATTACTGATTTAATCATATGTCATATCTAATTAGCAACTCAGTGATCTCTAAACATAGATCTTCAATTAGGTTCTAAATCAATTGTAGTTCATCAATCTCTCCCTTTGGCATTGATGGAAACTCAAGTAATATGAAATTTACCATACACATACCAAACATGTGTCCTATAACTCTATGAACAAATGTTGTACAAGCACTCCCTAGCTTAATATATTTAATCACTACGTTACTCAATAGCATTACCAATGCAAGTTTGACATTCTGTAGATATGATCTCTTCATCTCTTGGATTCCTTCTTCTGTTCTCAATAATTGATCTTCAGTGCTCTACCTTTCTTTTAGTTTGTCTCTCCCTTAGATAGATGTTTCAATATTCTCATCAGTGCATATTGTTTCATATTGTTTATCTCTCCCTTTGACAATAATACCTAAGAAACAAATAAACATACAAATCTGTAGTAGCCATGTAAATCTCTATTGTCTGATGCATTCTTTGTATCTCTGTATACTGATATGCCAATCTGTTTCAGTTCTCCAAACTTTTCACAACCTTAGACATGATCCAAAGTGTGAACTATGTTGCATCAACATGTATGATCTTTTGATAAGATTAGGCTGATGCAACATCCAGATCACATTAGTGACCGGTAGATAGGGGATAAACCCCAAGTCTAGTCCTCATGTATTCAAATGTATCCTTCAGTAGAGGCTTTGTAAATATGTCTGCAAGTTGTTCTTTTGATGTAACAAACTCTAGCTTAACTTGCTTCTCCTGTACTTGTTCTCTTAAGTAGTGATACTTAATAGATATATGCTTTGTTTTAGAGTGCACCACTGGATTCTTTGAAATGTTTATTTCACTTTTGTTATCACAATATATAATCACTGGCTCAGTGATTATCTCATTCATACCTTCCAATACTTGCTTAATATATGCAATATTTGAACAATTTGTAGCAGCAACAACATACTCTGCTTAGGCTGTAGACTGAGAAATGAAAGCCTACTTATTACTTGTCCATGTAACAAGTCTTTCACCAAAGAAAAATGCTCCTCTGGTGGTACTTTTTCTATCCTCTGCTTCAACTGTAGACTGAGAAATGAAAGCCTACTTCTTACTTGTCCATGTAACAAGTCTTTCACCAAAGAAAAATGCTCCTCTGGTGGTACTTTTTCTGTCATCCACATGTTATCTCTATTGAGCATTTAAGGTTGTCATTATATCAAAGGTTTGTAAAGATATCAGTTGGTCACTTACATTGAGCTAATTGGTAACTAGAAGCAAGATAGACTAGTCGATAAAGTAGTGTACCAAGCATCAGATAGTTTACCAAGCACCAGAAGACACTGACACCGATAGATAGTAAACACCGAGCATCATAGTATACACTGAACAGTCTATACAGTGTTTACCGAGGATCACATAAAATGGCATAGTAATTTGAAATGGCACATACTTCTATGCAAATGGTTACAATGGTTCATAAAATGTTTTACCAAGATCAAGGAACATTTAATGTAATGATATTCATTAAATATAATGTATATCTTTTCTAATAGTTGATCTAGGTCATTATTGTACACCGTAGATCTTAGGGTTATGACTATGTTGTGTAACCTAATTTTGTTAAAGCGAAAAAAATAGAACACTATATATTCTGTGTGTTCACATCATTTTTGGTGTGAGCTAATATATGAATCATAGATCACTTGAAGCAATTCCCTAACTTCAATTCTATCAGTTAACAGAGCAGAACTGAGTACAGAGGAATTCAAATTGAGCAGAATCAGAAAAGGCTACCGAGTATTTCAGAGTAGAGATTCATGACAAGTAAGGTGATATTTTATCAGAGCTTATAGATCTGTATCAGACAATTGAGTTGTAAAATAGCAGATAATTACCTATTGCTTTCTGACAATTGTAATAGAGTTTTGGATAAAATCTCTTAACAAAGTAGACTTAACAGTCTTATGTAAATCTCTTAACCGAGTGCACACTTCATTAGTGTTGTTAAAATCCTATAACTAGGTAGATCTAGCTGATCTAACATGTCACTCCTAACAAGGTGAGATCACCAGAAGTGATCAAAACTTGTAGCCCTAAAAGGAAAACCTTTTTTATCTACAGTAGTGAAGAATTTGTGGGTGTCATCCCCACCACAGTTTTTACCTTCTAACAAGGGTTTTTGTGTTACCAAAATACTTGTGTCATGTGATTGTCATATTGATTTCATGTTGTTTACTTTCATAAGTTAAATGAATGATTAATACATGCAGTTAGATTCAAGTTTTTTTGGTCGGTTATCACTGTTTACAGTTATATATCTGAAAGGTTTACAAGTAAATTTTTTGAAGGCACTAATTCACCCCTCCCCTCTCAGTACCTATCTCTCCTAATGCCAACAATTAGTATAAGAGCTCAGTTCTCTTATTGAACAGTTTAACCACTGAAGGGTAAAGATCTAAGTCATGGAGAGATACAAGCTTGATAAGACTATTGAGAATCAGAAGATAAAAATGCAGATGTTTGTGGAACAGTATAAACAAGCTAAGGAAGGACTAAAGAAATTACTAGTTGAAAGGAAGAACCTAGCTATTCTACAAAATGAGATCGGTTACCATGAATAACCTATTGATGAAATATTCAAGCATATTGGATCTAGTTCTAGAAGCATCTCTGATGGATTTGAAAGCATAATTACTGATTTATCTGAAAAGAATCAACATTTAACTGATCAAGTGAAAGCACTACAAATTGGTCAAGAATCTCAGATGGTGAGAATGGTAGAAATAATGAATAATGCAAGACAAGCTGAGCAAGAAAGGAATCTGGCTATTGATGACTGAACAACTTCAAGCTAAAGAGAGTGAGATATAGAGACTCACTAATCATCATTTCCAAGTAACTAATCAAATGATGACTGTGAATCAAGAGGTAAACCGAGTGAATGCAGAATTGTCAAGAAGACTAGAAGATGTTGCAAGACTTAGAGAAGAGAATAAGAAGCTGAGAAATGAAGTGAAAAATCAACAACAACGAAATGAAATGAAGAAACTTGCTGAGGACAGTTCTAAGAAAATTGATGATTTTCTGACTAATCAAAGAAGATTTGGGAGTAGAGATGGTATAGGCTACACTAGAAAAGGAGAATCATCACAACAAGCTAAACAAGTCAAAAAAAATCAAAATCAGAAACCTAAAGTGTTGACATGTTATCACTGTGGGAGACCGGGACATACATCTAATGTGTGTAGAAGCAAAGCACAAGGTAAACCTCCTGTCACTCCTAAGTTTAATGGATATTGTTATTACTATGGTAAGTTTAGACATCTAGCATATGAGTGTAGAGCTAAATAAAATGATATTGCTAATAATACCATTGTGGAGAAAATATGCTATACTTGTAATAAACATCGACACACTGCATGAGAGTGTAAGGCTAAGATGAAGCAAGTATGGACTCCTAAGCAGAAAACATGGCGAAAGCCCTATCAACTGAAGAGACAAGGTAACTCTTATGTTTGGGATTATAATACATGGGCTAACTGTACTGCTTTTGGTAGATATGGACACATTGCAGTAAATTGTTACAGAAAGAGTTAGATTGGACAATCAAGAAGTTGGAAAAGCACTGGAATGGCTTGTATGCACTGTCATAGGGTCGGTCATTTAAGCAAAAACTGCAAAGACCGAGCACCAGATGAAAGTCATATATTTGAGAGTGGATATACTATCACAGATATCATGAAGTTAAGGAACACTATGTGGAAGAAGGCATCTAATGAGAATGTTGAGTCAAGTAATGCTATCTGTGAAACCTCATCCACTGGATTGGGTGACATCAGTACCTCCACTTAAAGTGAAATAGGTATGTATGGGACTGACATTTCAAATGATCACATTTTACATACAATTCCTTATACATGATGTACTAATACCAAATTAGCATGAATAAAGATGCATTATGGTTTATGTGTTGTGAGCTAACAATGTTATATAGTCAGTAAAAGAAAGATCAGGAGTTGGTTACCTGTCGGTAATCACTATTTAAGGTTAACTGAGAACATGTATCAACCGATGAAGAAATCCTATGTTAACCGAGTGGATAAAAATTTTTAGTTGTCACCGATCTAACAGTTGTTTCATACCAAAAGTCAAGTCAAGCATTTATTACATGAAATTTTGAGCGGGAATATTGAAAAGTCTATAAATATAGGGAAAATAGAGCTTATTGTCACATTGCAATTCTAAAGAGCAGAGATTTCACAGAAAAGAGTTCAAGCTAGAATATTTTTAGAAGGATTCAAGGCTACTTCAAATCAAACCGACATCACTCTTTGATGATTTTGAGTAAGTTCATTTGCTATCAAACAATTTTTATCTTGCTGCTTGTTGAAACCCTAGAATCAATTTATGGCATCTACATCATCTGCAAGCAAATCACAAAGTATTGAGGAGGAAGTTAATCTAATCATTAGGGAAAATTTTGATGAACCTAAGTTTAAGCCACATCCCAAGGTCACAACACAAATAGATATAATGGGCACTTTTTCAAGCATACCAAATAGGGTTTTGTTGATAGAAGACGTAAGATCGTATATTCATTACAAAATTGGCGAAGTTGGAGATTTTGAAACAATTGCAGCATATCAACAAATCTATGGCACCGATGGAAAATTGAAACTAGAACACAAGAAGATTGAGGAATCAGGGTTATCATGTATCACACACTATCCATAATCATTTAAGACAAATTGGATAAGAATCATTTTGAGCAGGTATCACGATGACAAATTCTAGCTGGATAAACCAATAGAGGTCAACAAGAAATTGATCAGTAGGGTTATTGGGCTCCCTACAACCGACAAGGCTAACACCTTTCATAGTTCATCATGACCAGATGTTGAGAAGAATACTAGAGCATAATGGGACAGTTGAGCACTAAAGATTTTGATAATCAAAGACCCAGCAGTTAAATTTGTAGCACATGTGATCAGGTACAAGTTATTTCAATCAAGAAGACTCAATAGCGTACCCTGTAGCGTAGTAGACATGGTGCACAAAATTGTGGTCAAAGGTCACCAGGTTGATCTTGCCAAGGTATTGTTTCATCAACTTTAAGAAAATATGAAGACAATAAGGAAAAAGAAGTCTAATACCTGTAAGTTCGGATCACTACTTGTCTGCATATTTTTCTATCTACAAAAGTATGTACCTGGCATCGGTAAAGTAAATTGGAAATCAAATATACTGATAGCTAGACAGATTAATGATATGATGAGTAGGTTAGGAGATAAATTGAACATAGAGTTTGATGCATACTTCAAAGAGTTTCAGACTAAAATGCATAAAAGAAGCAGAATTCTGAGTGAATTAGTTCAAAAATTTGAGAATGATATATGCTTTGTAGTCAACATAGATTATACTTTGATAAAAGTAGTTGAACCTAGGATAAAATGGTTGGCACCGATGGGTTATGAAATGAACCATGATTTCTCATTGAAATCTATTAATGCATTGCTTGCATTACCAAAAGATCCCATTGCCACTAGGTTTGGAGTATATGAAGAGGCCAAATCTAGAATCTCAACAGATATAGAGATCGGTAAAATATCTAGAAAGGTAAAGAAGATGAAGAAAGATCTTACTACTACATATGGAGATGTGTCTGAAACATCTAAGGAGACACCGGTTGAATAGGAAACCAAAGGTCAGTTACAGTTGGCTGACAAACCATATGATAGTGAGGAGACTGAGTCTGATGAAGAAGAAGATCCCACACCCATTCATCCACCTAAAATTCCTAAGAAGAAGTAGTTGCTAGTACAAGAAGGTATGAAGACAAGATCATCAACTGTAACTTCATCACCCGAGAAGAAAGAAGTAGAGAAAGTAACAAAACTAAGGGCAGCTACACTGACAAGGAAATATATCAAGAGAAAGAACAAGACTGTAGTTGAGGCACCAAAGAAAAGGAGAAAACTGGTAAGAAGTAAAGAAGATCTTGAGGAGATAGAGATTGAAGATGACATCAATCAATTCAAGGTGGTCAGTAACAAGGTAAAAACAATAGATGAAATTATTGAAGACATAATTGAGAATGGAGACCTTGCTGATCTAGGGATAGACATATTTGACAAAATGTCAAATGAAGATCAGACCAAGATAGAAGAGGTTGTCATCCAAATGATGATCAAATTCAAGAAAGTTCCAATGGAATTTTCCTATGCCTTATCGAAGAAGTTGGATGATAAGATTACTAAAAAATGGGCTATTGCACTAGACACCGAGAAAAGAAAGAGAGAACGATCTCTAGTTTGGGCAGCCCCACATTTAAGTTATGGAGAGCTTAGTGAATACATGACCAAATACCAAGCAAGATTTATGATCAAGAATCGAGCAATGATGATACTGGATGAAAATGTGGTAGATATGGATACCACAAGTGCTTCTTTATGGACATCAATTTTTAAGGCCAAAGAAAAAGCTGAGCAAGAAGCATTATTAAACTTGTCTAAGAAGAGACAAAATTCCAAAGGTAAAGGTATTTGTATTAATGAGGGAACAACAAATAAATCAAAGAACATCGGTATATCAATTACCAAGGTAATTGATATCACCAAGCAAAAGGAAGACATAAGTGTTTCACAGGATGCACCGAATAAAGTTGAAATTCAACTAGAGAAGAAAATTGATGACAATGTACTCATTGAGGACATCACAATGGTGATCCTAATGACAAAGATGATGAAGATGTGAATATTGCACCTAATCAAGATGAAGTGCTAGACATTGAATGTCTATTTACATCACTATCGGGTAAACTTCATGTACTTGCCGAAGCAGTCAAACTTATTTCCCAAGTACAACTTGACGGCTCAACCCTTGAGCAAAACAAAGACATCATAGGGGATCAAGACACTAAGAAACCTATAGAGATGGATGCGCCTACCCAAACAAAGGTACCTTCCACTGAGAAAAAGGTAACAGATGAGACAAAGGAAACTAAGGTGAACCCACCTAACACCACATCCAAGGCTCCCACTCCATCAATCGAGACTACAACACTCAAGGAGTAGAAGAAGGAAGAAAGTGTGTCAACCAGGAAGGATACTCTGAAGACTAGAGATAAAACTATTGTGGTTATTGAGAAGAAGTCACCTCTAGCACCAAAGAAGAAAAAGAAAGGAAAAGGGTTGGTCACCCTAGATGAAGTGATCATTATTCCTAATTGTGACCTAAGGACCCTAAGCCCCAAAGAATTGAGTAAATATGGGGAATTATGTTCAAGAAAGGTAGCTCAAGAGAAGTTGAAGCAAGACCACAAATGGAAAGAAATTTTAACAGATGTGAGGGATATGCTACAACAGGTAGTACCTAAGGTGAATATTGATGAGGATACTCCTATCATAGATCAACTTGCTACACTTGCTGAGAAGATCAATGCCCTAGATATTGATGCAGATAAATGGATTGAAGAAAGGGTAGAATCTAGGATACAGCACAAACTGGCAGAGAAAATAAGCCTAGAAGTGGCATTGAAGAAGGTCAAATTATCTGAGGTAATCACCGAGATAAAAACTATCACCCAATTAATTTGTAATTTCTTACTAAAGTTTTGTACTATAGACACCTTCATTGTTGAAGTCAGTGAGAAGATCAAAGGATTGGAAGCAAAAATATAGTTAAGTACAAATGTAGCTATAATCGAGCCTACTGCTTTCTTAAAGCACATTCACTGAGTTCAGGAACTCCGGTGGTTAATATCATATTTGAAGAAACAAGAAGAGCACATAACAAATCAGGTTACTGAGTTACAGATAGAACTCTTGCCATACCTGAAATTTTTTGAGGCACACACTATCAAAGTCGAACAACTCGTTGCAACGCCAAAAATTTCGGTGTTAGATAACATATTTGACATGCATGCACAAGTCGGTCTTGAGCATATTGCTCTCACCAACTTGAAAGAGGAATGGGAAAACCTCTTGGAGTCAGTGAAGAAAACCCACCAGCATATTTTTGACAAGATGTGAGTATACTTCTTAATTTTTGTATTTGGCATTACTATCAAAAATGGGGAAAACAATGTATAAGTCATTATGCCAAATATGTACATAGATGCTATGTATAATACATATTACCAGGAGCATGCACCGAGGGGGAGTACTTAGTACTTAGAAAATTTTTGATGTGTATATGTATATGGCGGAAGTATAAGTTATATAGAAAATTTTGTCTATATACATTCAAGTTTTGATACTAATGCCAAAGGGGGACATTGTTATCTCTATTGAGCATTTAAGGTTGTCATTAGTATCAAAGGTTTGTAAAGATATCAGTCAGTCACTTACATTGAGCTAATCGATAACTAGAAGCAAGACAGACTAGTCGGTAAAGCATTATACCGAGCATCAGACAATTTACCGAGCACCAGAAGACATTGACACTGATAGACAGTAAACACTGAGCATCGTAGTATACACCAAGTAGTCTATATAGTGTTTACCGAGGATCATAGAAAATGGTATAGTAATTTGAAATGGCACATACTTCTATGCAAATAGTTACAACGGTTCATAAAATGTTTTACCAAGATCAAGGAACATTTAATGTAATGATATTCATTAAATATAATGTATATCTTTTCTAATAGTTGATCTAGGTCATTATTGTACACCGTAGATCTTAGGGTTGTGACTATGTTATGTAACCTAATTTTGTTAAAGTGGCAAAAATAGACCACTATATATTCTATGTGTTCACATCATTTTTGGTGTGAGCTGATATATGAATCATGGAGCACTTGAAGCAATTGCCTAACTTCAAGTCTATCAATTAACAGAGCATAACCGAGTATAGAGGAATTCAGATTGAGCAGAATCAGAAAAGGCTACCGAGCAGTTCAGAGCAGAGATTCATCACAAGTAAGGTGATATTTTATCAGAGCTTATAGATGTGTATTAGACAATTGAGTTATAAAATAGCAGATAATTACCTATTGCTTTCTGACAATTGTAATAGAGTTTTGGATAAAATCTCTTAACAGAGTAGACTTAACAGTCTTATGTAAATCTCTTAACCGAGTGCACACTTCATTAGTGTTGTTAAAATCCTATAACTGGGTAGATCTAGCTGATCTAACATGTCACTCCTAATAGGGTGAGATCACCAGAAGTGATCAAAACTTGTAGCCCTAAAAGGCAAACCTTTTCTATCTACAGTAGTGAAGAATTTGTGGGTGTCATTCCCACCGCAGTTTTTACCTTCTAACAAGGGTTTCTGCATTACCAAAACACTTATGTCATGTGATTGTCATATTGATTTCATGTTTTTTACTTTCATAAGTTAAATGAATGATCGATACATGCAGTTAGATTCAAGTTGTTTTGGTCGGTTATCACTGTTTACAGTTATATATTTGAAAGGTTTACAGGTAAAGTTTTTGAAGGCACTAATTCACCCCTCCCCTCTCAGTACCTATCTCTCCTAATTCCAACACCACATTTCCAACCCAATCAACATCAGTATAGACTCTAAGTTCAAATTTTCCTTCCTTAGGATACCATAATCCATAATCTTCTATTTTCTTCAGGTATCTTAAGATTCTCTTTGTAGCAACCATGTGTGACTCTCTAGGGTTTGTAGAAAATCTTGCAACAATTCCCACAGCATGTGCTATGTCTGGTCCACTATGTACTACATACATTAATTTACCAATCATTGATTGGTACAGTGTTTGGTTCACCTTTGTAGTTTCATCTTCTTTAGTTAGTTTACATCCAATAGCCATCAATGTTCCCATAGGTTTAGCATCTTCCATACCAAATGTCTTCAATACTTCCTTGATATATTTAGATTGTGTGATGAATATACCATCATTCTATTGAATCACTTGTAGTCATAGAAAGAACTTAGTCTCTCCAAACATAGACATTTCAAATTCACTTCTCATTTCATCAGCAAATGACTTACAGATTTGATCTTGTCCTTCAAATATTATGTCATCAATAAATATTTCAGCAATAAGAATAGTATCTTTAGTATCTCCTTTCATATACAAATTGTTATTCTCACTTGTTCTAACAAATCCAATACTTAACAAATAAGTGTATAGCATCTCATACCAAGCTCTAGGTGCTTGCTTCAAACCATATAAAGCTTTATGTAATCTACATAACATATCTTTGTTTTTTGGATCAACAAACCCTTCAGGTTGTTCTATGTAGACTTCTTCTTCAATTATTCCATTCAGAAAAGCTGATTTGACATCCATTTGGTAAAATTTGAACTTTTTGTGTGCAGCATATGCAAGTAACATTCTGACTCCTAATCTAGCAACAGGTGCAAATGTCTCACCATAATCTATTCCTTCCTCCTGTGCATATCCTTTGCATACTAATCTATCTTTGTTCCTTGTTACCTCTCCAATCTCATTTTGCTTGTTTTTGAATATCCACTTAGTACCGATAACATTCTTATCTTTAGGTCTGGGTACTAAGGTCCAAGTTTTGTTCTTCTCTATTTGTTCTATTTCCTCTTTCACAACTTTTACATTTTTTGGTTCATAATCACAAACTAGACATGTACCTTGTCTTACTTTACTCCTTCTTTACATGCCAGCTTGTTTGTCTCCAATGATTTGTGTCTCAGGATGATGTCTTTTGATAAAACTCACCAGTATCTAATTTATTCTTTCTTGTTCATCATGTGCAGGTTCATTTTCTTTCTCAGTAGGTCCTTCTTGCTCGTCGGTTTCTCTTTCCTATTCCTCGATATTGTTTTCCTGTAGACCAGTTGTCACAGTCTGTGGCTTTGGTAGATACTCAGGTTGTTCAATGTAAGTGAATATACTATAGTCTTCTGGTTCCTTTTTGCTTTCCTCTATATTCTTATCATCAAACTCATCAACTCAAACATTAGTACTTTCAATCATTTTATTAGTTACTCTACTCAGACACTTGTATGCTTTACTCTTACTGGAATATCCTAGAAATATCTCTTCATCACCTTTTGAGTCAAACTTTCCATTTATTTCATCTTTTAGAATAAAACATTTGCTTCCAAAAATTCTAAAATAACTTACAGTGGGTTTGTGTCCAAACCATAACTCATAGGGTGTCTTATTAGTGTCCTTCTTCAGTTGTACTCGGTTTAGTAGATAAACTACAGTGCTAACAGCTTCCCTCTAGTATGTCTGAGAAACATTCTTTTCTATCATTAATGTCCTTGTGTAGTCAATAATTGACCTATTCCTCCTTTCAGAAATGCCATTCTATTGTGGTGTCCTTGATGTAGAGACTTGTCTTTTAATACCATGCTCATTACAATAATTAGTAAATTCATCTAAGATAAATTCACCTCCTCTATCAGATCTTAAGCATTCCAATTCTTTACCAGTCTCTTTTTCTACTTTTTCTTTATACCACTTGAACATCTTGAATGCCTCAGATTTGTGTTTCAAGAACATGACAGTCATCAACCTAATATAATTATCAAGAAAAAGAATAAAATATTTGTCTCCATAGTAACTCTAAGTTCTCATAGGACCACATAGGTCGGTATGCACTAACTCAAGTATTTTATTTGTTGAATAATCTTTTCTTTTGAAACTATATTTAGTCATCTTACCTTCATGACATTCATGACACATAACATGATCAGGCTTAGATAAGTTAGGTAGACCTCTAACTCTTTTCTTTTTACTGATCTTAATCATGTTATCAAAATTCACATGACATAACCTTTTATGTCACAACCATGCATCTTCATCTTTCATCATTAAACAAGAAGACTAATCATTATCAAGATAAAATAGATTACCTCTAGATTGTGTACCAGTTCCAACAAGTCTTCCTCCATCATCAAATATTTTCACCTTTTTTCTCTAAAAAGCAACTTGGTGGCCTGAATTGTTCAGTTGTACCACACTTAGAAAATTATAGTTCAATCCTTTTACCCAATAAGCATTTTCACATTTTAATCTATCATTTATCATTAGGGATCCTTTACCTCTTACCATACAGGGTGCATCATTACCCATTCTTACAAATCCTCCATTGTATTCATCAAGATAATCAAATTTTTCTTCATCACCAATCATGTGATGTGTACAACCACTATCTATAATCCATGTATCATTCTTATTAACCTTAGAGATAAGTGTTGTCTCTACATACCTTTCATCTTCTTTAGAATCATCCTTCATTGCTATAAATACTACCTCCACATCATCATCAGTGTCGATATCAGTCATATCTTCTTCCTCGGTAATGTAGCATACCTTCTTGCCTTTATCATTATTGTCTCGGTTGTCTTTGTTGTAGTGTCAATAGCCTCTATTGTTTCTTCTCCCATAACTTCCTTCGGATCGGTCTTTGGTTCTTTCATCATCTTTCTTGTGTGGACATCTAGCAGCAATGTGGCCAACTTCTTTACAGTTAAAGCATGCTAAAGGTAATTTGCCTCTATACCTTCCTTTACCTTTAAGTAACCTTTTGGCCATAAGAGCTTCAAGTTCATCAAGCTCATCATCAGTATTGCTATCACTATCATCATTCTTATTTCTAGACTTACCAATCTTCAAAGAAGTCATAAAAGTGGATTCAACATTCGGTACAAGACTATTATCATAATTATTCAGTTCAAATGTTGTAAGCTTTCCAATCAGATTATCAAGAGTGAGTGTGTTGTTAGGTGTTGACCTATTTTCATGAATTGCAGATATTCTAATGGCATAAATAGGCAATAAGGTCCCTAGAATTTTGCTTACCACGGTGTCTTCATCAATAAATCCATCTGATGCTCTAATAGTGTGAACTACCTCCTTTATTCTATTTGTGTACTGCACAATGTTTTCACCTTATTTCATCTTCATGTCATCGAATCTTCCTCTTAAGCTTTCGGCTCTTGCTCTCTTGACATTTGCATCACCACTATAAACTTGAGCAAGTTTATCCCATATCTACTTAGCAGTAGTGCAGTCCTTAATGTCTTCAAATTTGGCATCTGAATAGGCAGCAACAATCTCCATCATAGTGACATTATGTTCATGCATGTCTCTTAGTTGATCAAGGGTTAAGGGACCAGTGGGAGGTGCAAGGTATCCATTCTCCATCAGATCTAGGGCAGACTTCTGAATTCTAGATATATGCAGCTTCATTCAACTTTTCCATATTGTGAAGTTATCTTTGTATAGCTTAGGCACTTCCCTCTTAAACATTTTGAGACCTTTGTACTAAAGTCCTTAAAACTCTGTTCCAAGCAACCAATGCTCTAATAGCAATTTTTAGAATAATTGAGAGGAGGGGTGAATCAGTTATCCACAATCCCAAATCAAAATGTATAATCCAAAACAATTTTCTTAAACTTATGTAGCTCAGTAACATAAAATACTATATTTTTTGTGCTTTTACCGAGTACCAATCAATAACAAATAATGATTACCAATCAAATCCAACATGTAATATGAAAAGTATGATAACAAACAATCACCACAATGAACACATAACACAAAAGATTTAACATGGAAACCTTGTGAAGGGAAAAACCACTTGGGACCGGCAACACAAAAATGTTCACTCTTTTGAAGTGAGGTCAGTGAAGACCCAACCCTGTTAAAGGTTACAAACACACTATGAGGTGTGACCTTGTTAAAGGATTTTAGACCAACCATTATCATCCAACCAGCATTCACTATGGGGTTGACAAGATAACAATGTTCATTCTATGAATGATACATATAAGACTTTCAAGTCCACTCTGTTAAAAGATTTCTCTATTTACAATGGTTAAAATGTAATAGCAGATGATCTAATTACAATACAACTTCAATTATAGATGTTCAGATCTATATTATGCTCATTCAAATCCTCTGATCAATATATCAATTCTGTATCAACAATAATCAATGACTTATTATCGCTCGGTAATAGCTTTCTAATGCTTGGTAAACTCTGCAGTTTGATTCTCCTTAACCAATTTGATCAGGCATACATGAAACTTGTTCATGCGATAATTTTACAGTCTCCTTCCAGCAGAAGTTTCATAATGAAACCCTAGTCTCTTAAATAGACAAGTAAACCATTTTATTATCCTCCATAAGATTTTTCTGCTTATTCTCCTTCATCCATTTTTCTTCTTAAACCTTCCTTGGCTAATGTTCATGTAATACCTTTTAATTCGATCCTTTAGATCTTCCTTGAATTATGTTAGTTGTTGATCTTCATAATAAACTGTATCATCTTAAAATGGAAGCACTTCCATGTTAAGAGTGGTTATCCCTCTAAGTAAGTGGTTTGGGGTCATATTGGATGCCTTGAATTGATCCTTGCTTTGATCTGTCTTTCTCCTCACTTTCCACTTCTTCCCCACACTTGATTTCTTCATTCTAGGTGAAATTAGGGCTAGAATCTTAAGGATTCTCCTAAATTTTCCTCTTCTATGGCTTTGTTTTCTAGGTAGGGTTTAGAAATGGATCCTCCTATCCTTCATCATGATAATCATAGGATTTTATATCTATCACTGACATTCTATCCTGTTCTAGCATCAATTCTAGGTTTCTAGGCATCCTCGAGACCTCCTTACTTGGTTCTGAGTCAATTTGGGACTAGGGTCAAGGTCGAGTTAGAACCTGACTAGGTCAGGGTTGAGCTAAGACCCTGACTAGGTTAGGGTCAACCTCGACTTTGACCCCTTCCTCCAAAATTTCAATTTCCAAAATCTCTAGGCTTCAAGCTTTCGAGAGATTTATTTTCCCGCTTCCGGGTCGGCCATTTCAGGTTCCGAGATGGTAAATCCTTTAATTGCATTTAATCTAGGTATATTTTCTAAAGGTGAGGACCTAATTGGAATTTAATTCTCCAAGGTGGCCCCTCTAGAGGAATGTGCCCTAGATCACTATAAAAGGAGGCCTTCCTCTCTCATTTTCACATCAAGTTTCCAAGCAATCTCATGATCAAGATAATCAAGTTTTCATATCTCATCCTCAAGCAATTTCTCTCAAGCTCTCAAGGTGATCAAGCAAGCATCCATTCAAGCATTCAAGTCTTCTTCTCCATCCAAGTTCTCCATTGAAGATCAAGGGTTCAAGTATTCAAGCCATTGAAGGGATTTGGTTCAAGCATTCAAGATTTATCATGCAAACCCTAGATCTAGCCATCATGATGGTGTGATCTTCCTTCAAGATCCTTTGTTCATCTTCAAGATCCATTTCATTCTTTTACCAAGGTGAATTCCAAGCATACAACCATGGAGGTTTGATTTACATTTATTGTTGTGTTCAAGCTTTCATATCAATATACTTGTTTACATTTCAAATATAATTGCATATCTATTGAATTGCATAGCTTCATTGTTAGATCCTTTTCTACTACTTGCTAGCATTCTCCATTTCAATTTCAATATTAAGGTTGATTCCAAATCAAGGTTTGACCAAGGCAAACCCCCCATACAAAAAAAAACCCCCATTTTCTTGCAAGTACAGGTGCGGAATTTTAGATCTGAGAGTGAATTTGGATACCCTTTTTAGCAAACTTCCGAGATCTGCAAACAGAATTTGAATCGAACTTCAAATAAAGAATGTGGTATTTGACCTTTTATGAGGGTCAAACCCAAGCTGAGCCATCTTGAGGAAAGATTTCTAGGTTTTCTCTATCTCAACATTTCTAGTCCAAGACAAGTTTCACATTTTCCCAAAAGAGTACACAGACATCAGAATTCAACATTATCCAAATTTTCCCTAATTTGAGGTTAGTATTTATTATTTCAGATTTCCAAACATAATCCTCCTCCATAGGGAATATTGGATTTACTCTCTCTCTCTTCCATATTCATCCACAAATTGATTTGATTGTGTATTAACCTCTAGGTTGATCAAATCAAATCTCTTCTTTGGGGAATTTGGGTTTTGAGAATAGATCTCATATTTCCCCTTCTACATCTGAATAGTGGTGAATCCATTTTCACTCTACATTTTGGTGAACCTGACATACTTACCCCTTTTCTTTTGTGGATTTAGATGCCCTATTGTGCTAGATCTCCCTTTCCATTATCTTGTGTGTTCACCTTCACTTTACATTTTGGTGAACCCGACATACTTACTCTCCTTTCTTTTGTGGATTTAGATGCCCTATTGTGTTAGATCTTGCTTTGCATTATCTTGTGTGTTCACCTTCACTTTACATTTTGGTGAACCTGCAATAGACAACTCTTTCTTTTTGGTGTTAGATCATTTGTTTTCTTGCCTTAAGATTAGATTTATTTTATGCTCTTGCATTTACATTTCAAAAATCCAAAAAAATTGCAAATTTTTTTTAAAAATACAAAAACATTTACATTTTCATTCTTTTAGTATTCAACATGTATGACTCTTGTTTTGAGTACTTTGATGCGGCTTTTGTTGTTCAAGAGGATATATCCCTTAATGAGGTACATGGAAGTGAGGATGAAAATTGTTTGAATGTGATCGCCATTGATCCTATTCCTATTTCATCTTCCTCTACAACCTCTTCAATTGACCTTTACAAAGATGAGTTAGGGATTGATGTTAATTCTTCTCCTAATCTATGTCTTTTCTATGAGCCTATTTTACAATACAATTTACCTTCTTTCCCCTTTAGGGATCAAGCTTTAATGACTTATGACACTCCTACAATGTGCTTTATTGATAGGGATGATAATCCTCCTATTTGGGATGAGCCTTTGGATTGGGATGTTGATTACTCTCTTCCTCATGAAACCATTATGGATAATCCTCCTATTTGGGATGAACCTTTGGATTTGGATTTTGATTACTCTCTTCCTCATGAAGCCATTGTGGATAATTCTACTTTTTGGGATGAACCCTTGGATAAATACATTGATTTATCCCCTCCTTGTGAAGAATTTTTGATACAAAAGGATGACATATTCTCTAAAACACACTTCCCTTATGTGAGAGAAGATGACATTATAAATCCCTCACCTCCATTTGGGATTCCTTCTAGTGACAAGACATTAGCACAGAAAGATAAGAATTCCCTTAATGCTCTTCCTCTTAGTGGTGATCTTATGGGAAATCAAGATCCTAGCTCACAACATTCTTACCATAACATTACTTATATCTATTCCAACCCTTTTCCAACTGTGGTTCCAAGTGTTTACTCTGGTTGTGTCTTCCATTCATATCACTTCCTACACTTTTCCTAGTGTTCCTAATCTTCCTAATCCTAATCCTATCTTTCCTAATCTGATTCCTAATTCTTCATCTTCTATTCCTAGTTGTTCCCATGCTTATGTTGAGGTTCAAACTATGGTTCATGAGGTGCAAAGATTCTTCAAAGTACCTTCTCCATATTATCCAATCCATAAATATAAAAGAAAAGAAATTTCTCCTTTGAGATTTCTTCATAATTTTACCCCTCACTCTCTTCTCTCCTCTAGACTGGGGGGCGAGAGGTATATTTTTTCCTATCTTTTAGAATCCATTATGAGCTTAATTGGTTATTTTTTCATGGTATGTATTATTATAGCCTTTCATCCATTGCTCTCTTCTATTATTCAAAATATCTTTTCTAGGACGTGTTTTGCAAAGGTATCCCTTGCTTTCATCTTTGGGGGGCAAGGTTCTTTCTTCTCTCTCTTTGTCTAGGGAACTGATTTCCTTAGCTTAGTGGTATTTGTTTATATTGCACTATTATTTCATCATATTGACAGATATTTTGACTATGGGTAATCTTCTTATATGATAAGTTGTTGTCCTAGGTTGTCACTTCTTCTCTATTTTGCAAATTATGTTCTTTATAAACTTTCACCCTTGCTTTGGTGTTAGAGTTGTTTCCCTCATTTCAAAGATTCCTCTTCCTCTTCCTTGTAGGGGGCTTGATGATTGATTCTATGTTCCCGCCTTTCAAAAGATGATATTTTATCTAAAACACTCCTCTTTGATGGGGGTCTTGTTGATAAGATCTCTTTCATTTGAGGATCCTTTTCCATGAGTGACATATCCTTTTCACAATTATCTATATTCTTGGATGTAGGGGTCAATATCCCTTGCTAAAGATATGGTGTACATTGTTGCTAAATAGGATATCTCCTTGCATTGTGAAGTCGGTATCCTCTTCCATCTTTGTTCCTACACTTGGGGGGGCAAGGATGCCATCTCCTTCTTTTTTGTCTTTCCGGGATTCACATCTTTCCTTGGTTAAGTAGTATCTATCTATTATGTGACATTCAATCATACATGAAAATTTTGGTTTGCATTAAGGATCTATGTCCTTGATCATAACCTATTTTATTGTTTGACATTGGATTTCCATGGTCGATATATCTCTCACCTTGGAAACTGAACAGTGTGCTATCCCTCATAAGGGTTACTTTCTTTTCACTTCTTGCATGATATTTCTTTACATTCATCTCTTCCATGACCTCATAGGAGTTGTGACCTTCTTGGCTTGGACTGAGTGTTGTTTGTGGATATTGTCTTGATGCTAAAGAAGGCTTTATCTTTGTTCTTTTCTTTCCTTAACATGTCAAAATAGTATGTTTTTGCCATATTAAGGAGGGAGGCATATATAGGGCTTCCCTTGTACTATAGTTTTTTATTTTTATATGCTAAATCTTGGAAGGTAACACACATAAGTTGCTAAATCCTGAAAAGACACACATCCATATGCTAAATCTTCCGATGGTAACACACATAAGTTGCTAAATAATGAGGAGACAGGCATTTCATATTCATAGTGATAAAAGAAGTGGATCTATGAATATTCCAGAAGCTGTTAGAAGACGCATTAAAATTGCAAGCATAGTTTATGGGTGAACCTATTGGGCTCTCCCTTCAGGGTGATTCACAGTAAGGTGGGCATCTTACTGGGTGAGGTAATCACTTTCACCTTTCTTTCTTTTCTACTTTCATGCTAGTAGGACAGGATCATGAAGCTATGTTATTTATAGTGTTGCTCTTGTCTTTCTTATGTAAACATTTATGCTTTTATGATAGCTTTCCAAATATGATATTAACATGAGGAATATTTCTTGGTGAGGTTTCTTATGCTAATTGATTTGGGTTATTTAATGCTAACCCTTGTTCTTTTGGTTTTATTGTTTCACACCCTCATGTGTGTATGTTGAGTTAGAATCTTTAGTCTAGGGGCTCATGTCCTTAGCTAAGTGTTATTTTATCTCTTTGTGAATCCACTTGGATCTCCTCTTTCTTCTCCTTTACCAAGAGTTTGCATCGAATCCATACTCTTGCTAAAGTGGGGGCTTAATGTATCATCTTAAAATGGAAGCACTTCCATGTTAAGAGAATTTAATCCTCTAAGTAAGTGTTTTGGGGTCATATTGGATGCCTTGAATTGATCTTTTCTTTGATCTGGCTTTCTTCCCACTTTCCACTTCTTCCCTGCACTTGATTTCTTCATTTAGGTGAAATTAGGGCTAGAATCTTAAGGATTCTCCTGAATTTTCCTCTTCTATGGCTCTATTTTTTAGGTAGGGTTTAGAAATGGATCCTCCTATCCTTCATCATGATAATCATAGGATTTTATATCTATCATTGACATTCTATCCTATTCTGGCATCAGTTCTAGGTTTCTAGGCATCCCCGAGACCTCCTGACTTGGTTCTGAGTCAATTTGGGACCAGGGTCAAGGTCGAGTTAGAACCTGACTAGGTCAAGGTCAAGCTAAGACCTTGACTAGGTCAGGGCATCCTTGACTTTGACCCCTTCCTCCAAAATTTCAATTTCTAGAATCTTCGGGCTTCGGGCTTTCGGGAGATTTATTTTCCTGCTTTCGAGTTAGCCATTTCAGGTTCCAGGATGGTAAATCCTTTAATTGCATTTAATCTAGGTATATTTTTTAAAAGTGAGGACCTAATTGGGATTTAATTCTCCAAGGTGGCCCCTCTAGAGGAATGTGCCCTAGATCACTATAAAAGGAGGCCTTCCTCTCTCATTTTCACATCAAGTTTCCAAGAAATCTCATGATCAAGACAATCAAGTTTTCATATCTCATCCTCAAGAAATTTCTCTCAAGCTCTCAAGGTGATCAAGAAAGCATCCATTCAAGTATTCAATTCTTCTTCTCCATCCAAGTTCTCCATTGAAGATCAAGTATTCAAGTATTCAAGCCATTGAAGGGATTTGGTTCAAGCATTCAAGATTTATCATTCAAACCCTAGATCTAGCCATCATGATGGTGTGACCTTCCTTCAAGATCCTTTGTTCATCTTCAAGATCCATTTCATTCTTTTACCAAGGTGAATTCCAAGCATACAACCATGGAGGTTTGATTTACATTTATTTTTGTGTTCAAGCTTTCATATCAATATACTTGTTTACATTTCAAATATAATTGCATATCTATTGAATTGCATAGCTTCATTGTTAGATCCTTTTCTACTACTTGCTAGCATTCTCCATTTCAATTTCAATATTAAGGTTGATTCCAAACCAAGGTTTGACTAAGGCAAACCCCCCATACAATAAAAACCCCCCATTTTCTTGTAGGTACAAGTGTGGAATTTCAAATCTGAGAGAAAATTTGGATACCCTTTTTGGAAAACTTCCAAGATATGTGAACATAATTTGAATCGGACTTCAAATAAAGAATCTGGTATTTGACCTTTTATGAGGGTCAAACCTGAGCTAAGCCATCTTGAGGAAAGATTTCTGGGTTTTCTTTTTCTCAGCATTTCCAATCCAGGATAGGTTTCACATTTTCCCGAAAGTGTACACAGACATCAGAATTCAACATTTTCCAAATCTGCCCTAATTTGAGGTTAGTATTTATTATTTTAGATTTCCAAACATAATCCTCCTCCATAGGGAAATATTGGATTTACTCTCTCTCTCTTCCATATTCATCCACAAATTGATTCGATTGTGTATTAACCTCTAGGTTGATCAAATCGAATCTTTTCTTTGGGGAATTTGGGTTTTGAGAATAGATCTCATATTTCCTCTTCTACATCTAAATAGTGGTGAATCCATTTTACCTCTTTACATAAACATTATCTCCATCTCTGATTTCGATGTAATTTCTAGCTCATCAATCCTTATCATCTAAACTAATCATTTAGTTCATTTTCTCCTGCTCGATTAACAAAGAAATGTGTCGATGAACACAAGCTCAGTTTATACTGTGCTCGGTATACACTACACTACTCGGTGTATACTGTGATGCTTCATCAACTGACCACACTACCTTGTGTCTTTTAGTTCTTTTCCTCATCATAGATGAATGAAACATAATCAAGTCAATAACATAGGGTCATAGACTCATCAGCAAGTTACCCAATGTATTCCTTATCCTCATCTATCATATACATCTTCCTCATGTAGATATTTATGTTCTTCATCTCTTTTACTCCTTTTCTACAGATGTTTAGGTATTGTAACTTACAAGATAAGTATTGTCAAACTAGTTGAAATCAATGACAAAATATTATAGATTTAATCATATGTCATATCTAATCAGTAACTCAGTGATCTCTAATCACCGATCTTCAATTTGGTTCTAAATCATTTATAGTTCATCAAGAACAAATCATGGTGTTATGAGTTCTTTTGTGATCATTTATGTTTTATGGTTGTTTGCATTAACTTTTATATTTATAATTTGGTTGAAGAAAATAATTAAGTATTGTGATACTGATTCACCCCCCTCTCAGTATCACCTAATCCCAACAGTTGGTATAAGAGTGCCAGGCCCTTGGAAGATAAGCCTAATAGCTTAAGGGAGATCTAGATAGATTACAACAGTTTTGTAAAGAACTATGAAGTAGCATTGGATGATCATGATGAGGTAAAAGAAAATAATGTAGACTTAGATTTCAAATTGAAATGACCAGAAGATTTCATCAGAAAGCTCAAGGATCAGTTGAAACATGCAAGAATCCTAAGAGAAGAACTTAACAAAGGACAATTTGATTCTACAGAGATTTAGAAGCTTAAAGAAGAAAATGAAGCACTCAAAGATGAACATGAGATCTCAAAATTAGAACTGAAAATAGAGATTGATGAAGCAAAAGATCAAAATAGGAAATTAAAAGATAATCTACAAGTTACAGAAACCAAGGCATCAAGGCTTGAACTACAATTGGGAGAGATGAAAGTAAAATCTTAGAAAATGAAGAAATACAACATCTTGATCACTGGCAAACTTGAAAGAGCTAAAGATCACATTAAGGAACTTCATCAAAATAGTTTTAAGATTGATGAACAACTTGACATGTAGAAACCAGTTGGATTTAAGATTGGACTTGGATTTTAAGAAGAATTTTTTTAGAAAAAGGAACTTGCGGTCATCAATGTTGACTCACCCAAGAAAGATGGATCCAAAAATGAAGGATCTAAGTAGGAGCAGACCAAACCATCTAAATACAAGTGCCATGAATGTAACCAAGAAGGACACATGGAGAAAAATTGTAAAGGTACAAGCAGTAATAAACCCTTTTTTGGTTATTTCTTTAATTATCGTCATAAGGTGAAAGAATGTAGAAAACCAGACATGAGATCCAAAAGGCCAAGTTACTCTAACTTAAAAGGAAATGTTGAGAAAGAAGGAGAAACTAGTAAGCCTAAAGAACCCAAGAAAATAGATGAAAGATAATAAAATAAAACTGATGCGAACAAACCTAAGGAAGATAAGCAAGAAGATAAGAAACCTAATGATATACCTAAGAATATTATGTGTTATAAGTGTAATAACTTTGGGCACATTTGATGAAGGGTGCTCCCCTTAATACCACAAACACATAACAGAAATAGAGAAATAACAACAATATGCAAGAACAGAAAATTGGCTTCTTATTATCTCCACAAATGTGGAATTACAAACTTTCAGAATTACAATATGCAAAGCCACATGGGCATTCCCTTACAATATTCTGTAGGACAAAGCCTCAAACTATTACCTAGATCTACTACCCAGAATTTTTCTGAACTGCCTAAGACAATAATACAATCTTCCTTATATAGGCAATTTTTCCACCGCCTGGGAAGGTTCCAGAATTTTAGCCAATAAGGCCGACCAAACTTAGAATTATTTTATTTTACATTTTATTACATCATAGTCGGCTCAAGATAACCTTTGAAACCCGAACAGAAATTTTGAAGAAAATTATTTTCTGCCATTTCAGGTAGCCCAACTTCTGAAGACCATAAGTCATCACCAGTTGACCCGATCGGCTATTATAACCCCATTTCGAAAATGCCACGAAGCACTCTACAAGCTAGACTAGTGCAAGCACTTGTCACCCAAATTTTTGACCTCATCCGGGGCCTCTAAAGCCTTCAAAACTGAGTTCAAAGTTTTTGTACCCTACTACCAATACCGAAAATCTTCAATATCTTCCAATATACACTTGATCTGGCAATGAAACTTTACTGGCAGACTTATATGACCAAAATGAACCTCCAAGAAAGAAATCAGATCATTCTGAACACATACAAAAATTACCAAAAATAGTAACTTTCCATAATAGAAGCTCTGCACAAAATAGCCCTTATTGAATATAAAAATAGAAATATTTTTTTTTTTGGGTGATGCAAGATTGCTCTTACACCCAGGATGCGCCTGCATCAGACACCCGGGGTAATTTGAGAAGTGACCCTGTCACGACTCAGGTGTGCAGAGGAAAACCAAGATGGTTAACCTCCTCCTTTGTTAGCCATGATGAATCTTCAATAGGTCATCCTTTCCATTTGACCAAATACTCTTCATATGTCCTGTTCCTTGTGCTTCTGCCAACACAACGGTCCAGTATATCTTCAATCTCCTTGATATCTGAATTAGTTGCTGGAATACTCCACTGTGCTGCTACAACCTCATCTTGAACACCTCCTTCATGATACTCTGTCAAATCTAAAATGTTAAACACTGGTGAAATATTCAGCTCAGTAGGCAATTCTACCTCATA
Source organism: Chamaecyparis obtusa (assembly GCA_027943335.1). Taxonomy (NCBI): domain Eukaryota; kingdom Viridiplantae; phylum Streptophyta; class Pinopsida; order Cupressales; family Cupressaceae; genus Chamaecyparis; species Chamaecyparis obtusa. The sequence continues at coordinate 487,986 of BSBK01002171.1, read as the reverse complement.
TGCATTTTATGAATCATGCTTCTTCAGTATCTTACATGGCCCAAACTTCTTCATTTTCAACTTGTTATATGTACCAACTGGAAACCACTCCTTCCGCAAATGAACCATGACTTCATCTCCAACCTAAAATTCCTTATGCCTCCTTTTCTCATCTGCCTTAGTCTTATATTGCACATTCATCTTGGTAATATGCTTCCTCACCTCCTCATGGATGTTCTTCAAATGTTCTGCAAAATCCTAAGCTTCAGCACTACTTATTTCTCCTTTATCTATCTTCCTCAATTCAGATGCATTTCTTGGACTACTTCCATATACAATCTGGAATGGTGATTTACCAGTGCTCCTCTTGACAGAATTATTGTATGCAAATTCCACCTGTGGTAAAATCAAATCCCATCCTGTTGGCTTATCTCCAACCAAACATCTCAGCAAATTTCTCAAACTTCTATTCACCACCTCTGTCTGTCCATTAGTTTGTGGATGATGTGATGAACTAGACTTCAAATCCGTCTTCAACTTCTTCCACAATGTATGCCAAAAATATCCAACAAACTTAGTGTCTCTATCTGAAACTATGGTCTTTGGCAAACCATGTAATCTCACTACTTCTCTGAAAAACAATTCTGCTACATGAATAGCATCATTAGTCTTCTTGCAGGGAATGAAATGTGTCATCTTTGAAAATCTATCAACCACCACAAAAATTGAATCATGTCCCCGCTGAGTCCTCGGTAAACCAAGAACAAAGTCCATGTTGATATCCTCCCAAGGCTTCTTTGGTATGGGTAATGGCTGATACAACCCTATATTCTACTTCACTCCTTTCACCATCTGACATACTTTGCAACTCTATACAAAATTCTTCACATCTTGCTGCAACTGTGGCCAATAATAATTCTAACTAACCAAACCAAGGGTTTTATCATGACCAAAATATCCAGCCAATCCTCCGCTATGCTTCTCCTTGATGAGATTCTCCCTCATAGAACTTCGTGGAATGCACAACTGACTCCCTCTGAATAGCATATCATCCTGGATGATGAAATCCAGCCATTTCATCCTGTCTAGAGTAATAGGTTCTGTACAAGCTTTCCAAGCTTCACCAAAATTAGGATCCTCTGGATACAAATTCTTGAGTTCCTTGAATCCAATCACTTCAATCTGCATTTCTATCAGCAATAGTTGCCTTCTGCTAAGAGCATCTGCAACCCTATTAGACTTTCCACTCCTGTGTTTCAAAACAAATGTATAACTCTGCAAAAACTCAACCCATTTCAAATGCCTTTGATTCAATTTTCCTTGACTATTCAAATATTGCAAAGTTTGATGATCAGTATACAAAACAAACTCCTTAGGAAGTAGATAATGTCTCCACTTCTTTAATGCCTGAACTATAGCATAAAATTCTTGATCATAAACAGAATATTTCTTCTTGGCATCATTTAACTTCTCACTGAAATAAGGAACAGGTTTACCTTCTTGGCTCATAACAGCTCCTATTGCAGTACCACTAGCATCACAATCTACTTGAAACACCTTATTAAAATCTGGAAGTGCTAAAATAGGTTGTTCTGTAACTTTTTATTTCAACAATTGAAAACTCTTTTCTGCCCCATTAGTGCACTTAAACTCTTTTCTATCCCCTCTCATTGTTTCAGTCAAGGGTCCACAAATACTGCTAAAATTTTTGGTAAACTTTCTGTAAAAGCTAGCTAGACCATGAAAAGATCTTACCTTAGTAGCACTCCTTGGCATAGGCCATTCAAGGATAGCCTGTACCTTCTTTGGGTCCATTTTTAGACCTTCTCCTGAAACTACAAACCCCAAATACACCAACTCTTTCTTCACAAAACTGCACTTCTTCAAATTAATCAGCAATTTTTCTTCTCTCAACTTCTCAAATACCATACGAATATGCATCATATGCTCATCCAATGTCTTACTAAAGATCAAAATATCATCTAGGTAAACAATGACAAACTTACCCAAAAATTCTTTCAGAACCTCGTTCATGAGCCGCATGAAAGTGCTCGGTGCATTGGTTAGCCCAAAAGGCATGACTAACCACTCATATAGTCCTTCCTTTGTCTTGAAGGTAGTCTTCCATTCATCTCCTTCTCTGATCTGAATCTGATGATATCCACTCTTCAGATCTATCTTTCAGAAATACACAGCTCCACTCAAACAGTCCATAATATCATCCATTCGTGGCAATGGAAATCTATACTTGATTCTGATCTTGTTTATTGCCCTAGAATCTGTACACATCCTCCATTCTCCATTCTTCTTTGGTGCTAATACCACTGGTACAGCATAGGGACTCAGACTCTCACGGATCAATCCTTTCTGTAATAGTTCATGTACTTGTCTATTCAACTCCTCACTTTCTGCAGGTGTCATTCTGTGTGCTGCCTTATTCGGAAAACTCACTCCTGGAATCAAGTCCATCTAATGACTGATCTTCTTGACTGGTGGTAATCCATCAAGCACGTTATCGGATATAATATCTTGAAACTCATTCAAAAAATCTACAACTTCTACAGGGACATCTTCTACTTCCTCTTTACCAGCTTTTGGAATTAAAGCAAAACATACATGCTCATGCCTCATACCATCTAAGAAATTTCTTCCATCAACAAAAGTTATCCTTTCATTACCACATACCTTTTCTTCAGTCTCCTTCAATGGTTTTAGCTTATGTCGCACTCCATCCTTTGTCAGGGAATTGGTATTCGCACGACCATCATGTACAGCACATCTGTCAAACTGCCATGGTCTACCTAACAACATATGACATGCATCCATAGATATGATATCACACAATACCTCATCTTGGTATCTGCCAATCTTGAACTTCACCAGGCATTGTTCATTGACCATGACCTTGTGGTCATCCTGTACCCAGGCAATGTGATATGGATGTGGGTGTTTCTGTCTCTTGAGCTTCAACTTTGTCACCATCTCTTCTGACACCAAATTGTCAATACTTCCACTATCAATAATCACATCACAACATTTACCTTCACACTTGCACCTGGTACGAAACAGGCTCCTCCTTTGCTCAGGTTCATTCTCACCACTCAACAGGACTCTTCTGTTAATCAACATTTCTCCTCTTTCAGCATCTTCAGAATTTGATAATCTGGCATCTTCATCTACATGTGCAACTCTAGCCTGGCCTTCATTTCTCCTGTCTATTCTGCCTTGGCGTTGAGGACATTCAAATACCCTATGACCTTCTTCTCCACAGTGAAAACCTGATCCACGGAAGCCACCTCTTCCAGATCCTTGTCCTCTTCCTCTTCCTCTCTGATCTTTATTATTCTGATCCTGGAAGTGATTGGAATTATTTCCTCACTGATTCTGACTGCTACTGGCCTCATCCTTCTTTTTCAGATCTTCATTTCGGCCACCATATGACCGTCCACCAGATCGTCCACCGCGACCTCTTTCGTTTTGTCTGCTCTCAAACTTCTTGTTCAGCTTTTCCTCTACTTTTAGGGCAAACTGGTATGCCTCTTCAATATTGTTCACTCAAACCAGATTCAGCTCCTCCTGAATACTTGGCCTTAACCCATTAAGGTATCGGGCAACTTTCTCCTTATCAGCTTCTGCATGGCCTATTCTGATGAGAAGTCGATAGAACTCCTCTGTATACTCCTGAACAGATCTTCCTGCTTGCTTCAAACTCTGCATTTTTTTTAGTAGGTCAAGCTCGTAATCAATAGGAATGAACTGTCACTTCAATTTATCCACCATCTGATCCCATCTTGTGATTTTATCTTTCCCTCTTCTATTTTTCTCCAATTGAATTTCTTGCCACCAGATCTTCGCATGACCTTTCAGTTTGGCCTTCGCAAATTTGACCCTATCAGGATCCTCAACATCTTCGTACTTGAAATATTCCTCACAGTCATTGATCCAGTCGATCAATTCCTCTAGGTTAAGATTTCCAGAAAATGTAGGAACCTCAATCTTTGGTCTTTTCCCAATCTTGGAAATTGCCTGAAAAAGTCTTTCTTCCTCCTGGTTCACAACTTCAGTTTCTCTTTCTTGATATTCTTCTTCAACTTCATCCTCGCTTTTGTCTCTAACATTAAGATTCATTCCTCTGTGAATCTCTTCTTGCAATGCTCGCACTTGTCTCTATAGCTCTCTAACCTCAGGTGTCACAGCACCAACTCTTCCGCCACGTTCTCTTCATGGAGGCATTTTTGCAATGCACGCTGAAACCCTAACCACGGTCCTAGTGCAAACTGCCTCACAGCCGGCGATCTGTTTACACACTTAAGAACTCCCACTCTGATACCACTTGATGAAGGGTGCTCCCCTTAATACCACAAACACATAACAGAAATAGAGAAATAACAACAATATGCAAGAACAGAAAATTGGCTTCTTATTATCTCCACAAATGTGGAATTACAAACTTTCAGAATTACAATATGCAAAGCCACATGGGCATTCCCTTACAATATTCTGTAGGACAAAGCTTCGAACTATTACCCAGATCTACTACCCAGAACTATTCTGAACTGCCTAAGACAATAATACAGCCTTCCTTATATAGGCAATTTTTCCACCGCCTGGGAAGGTTCCAGAATTTTAGCCAATAAGGCCGACCAAACTTAGAATTATTTTATTTTACATTTTATTACATCATAGTCGGCTCAAGATAACCTTTGAAACCTGAACAGAAATTTTGAAGAAAATTATTTTTTGCCATTTCAGGTGGCCCAACTTCCGAAGACCATAAGTCATCACCAGTTGACCTGATCGGCTATTATAACCCCATTTCAAAAATGCCACGAAGCGCTCTACAAGCTTGACCTGCGCAAGCGCTTGTCACCCAAATTTTTGACCTCATCCGGGGCCTCTAAAGCCTTCAAAACTGAGTTCAAAGTTTTTGTACCCTGCTGTCAATACCGAAAATCTTCAATATCTTCCAATATACACTTGATCTGGCAATGAAACTTTACTGGCAGACTTATATGACCAAAATGAACCTCCAAGAAAGAAATCAGATCATTCTGAACACATACAAAAATTACCAAAAATAGTAACTTTCCATAAATGGTAGCTCTGCACAAAATAGCCCTTATTGAATATAAAAATAGAAATATATTTTTTTTGGGTGATGCAAGATTGCTCTTACACCCAGGATGCTCATGCATCAACATCACTAAGTAGTGTAAGTGCAGATTGATTACAGTCATCTTAGACCTAGGAAGGTCACATGTTACAAGTGTAACAATGATGGACATATTATGAAGTATTGTAGATTTAATGGACCAGTAAAAGGGACATCTAGACTCTTAGCAAGAAAAAGGAAACTGAGTGAAGATGAGAAAACCATTGAGGAAATGAATAAATAATACAAAGAGATGTGGGCAAAGAGAAGTGACTCAAAAGAAAACAATATTGAGTCAAACAAAGGGACAGTGAGCAATCAAGGAGACTCAGTAGACCCTACCGAATCTTTGCATGAATTGAAAGAATATTCATCAGCTTGAAGGGCCTTGTAGGCCGTAATGGGAGCATGGCGAAGAAGACAACATAATTTTATTTGGCCCCTAGATTGGTGAATGGAGCTATGCGAGCTTGGATACAGTTTTCATCATACATTTTATGACCACGGTGGTCATCGCATGGATATACACTATCAAATCCATGATCGTAGAAGATTTGTTAATTTTCTGAACTAAAATAGCTTTATGGAGTTGCATGATTTTTTGTGCACTATGAAGTATAAGATGTTATACTGGAACTTGTTTATCACCATTGCGATCAGAAAGAAGTTGTGAGTGGATTCTTGGAGCTAAAGAAGTGAAGATTTTGAAGTGTTTTTGAGAAAATATTTTTGAAATTCAGAAGGCAAATCCTAATTTTACAATGTTGCGGTAAAGGTATTTATGAAACCCTAGCTTAATCTTTCACAGTTTGATTTCTTTAAGTGTGTTGAGTATGGAAGCTCCTAAGGTGTTTGACATTAAGGATAGAACAAGATATGAGTTTAAAAGGCACCCTCATAAGTCTACTGAGGATGATCCTAAAGGCGTGTTCTCGCATATGTCGCTTGGTGTACTTCATGTAGAAGATATTAGGGTATACATACACTGTAGGTATGAGGCGATAGGTACAAGAGATATTCTCAAAGAGTTGATAGAGATGTATGATGAAGATGATCATTTGAAGCTAGAATATGCATTCTTGGATGACCTAGGGATCATTAAGTTTGCACAATTTCATGATTTTGAAGAAATAGAATGGATGAAGATTGTACTAAGCCATTTCCATGACCAACTCTTTTGGCTTGGAGGTAACCCCACTATGATCACTATTCAAATAATTCATGATATCACTGGATTGCCAAATGAGGGCAAGTTACTTGTAACTAGGAAGAACACCAAGAAGAAGGTAATTTTTGAAACAAGTTGTTATGTGAACAAAAGAGATATGAATGTCAGAGAGATTCAATAGAAGGATGTGAGAGTCATCGCTATGATTCTAGGTTACAAGGTTCAATATAGTAGCAGACCTAACTTTCTCTCTATTGGATTCACTAATATGGCCTACCAGATGATCAAATAAAATGAGAAGTTTAATCTTTGTTAGATTCTAAGGCATCAACTAATGGATAAAATTAGCATAGTAAAGAGAAACAGGACTACCATACCTTTTAGATTTGCTTCTCTAATTTTGTATATCTATTTTCATATTACACATAAATTTCTTGGATTGTACTTATGGAGGAGTGGAGTGCCATCCATGCAGTTGATCAGAAGCACATACAGAGCTCATGATGAAAAGTACATGTTCACAAGTCTGGCAGGAGAATTCAAAAGTTTTCAAAGAGGTATGCATCAAAGAGAGAGGATTCCAAGAGACCTCATACAGAAGTACAAGGACATAATATTCTTTATGGTGGAAACTGATTACACTTGTTTTGAGGTTGTAGAGTCAAGAACTTCATGGAGTACCCCTATGGGTTATGAGGCTGATGAGAACCTATTGAAATCACATATTCAATATGTGTTGAAAGCACCCAAGGACCCCAAAGCTGAAAGATGGGGTGCATACATTAAAAAATCAGTCATAGTTGAAGAAGAATTATCCAAAAAGAAAAGAGTCAAGAAAGTGGAGAAGATGGTTGATAAACTTTCTGTAGAACAAGGAATCTTTGTTGATCATATGATAGAACTAAGGAAAATTGTAGAGAAGAAGGGACAAAGCAGTTCACATGAGCCTACTAATGAGGCAACAAAAATAGAGACCACCACTACATCTGTCCCAGTGGTCACAGAAAAGAAATCATCTACTACCCCACCTAGAAGGAATTTTCAAAGGCAAGTTGTGAAGAAGGTTTCATCCAAACCTATGACTCATAGACCCCAGGAAAAGGATACTAGAGATCCTCAGAAGAGGAAGGAGTGTGAAATGTCACCTGAGCAATCACCGTAGAAGAATAAAATGGAGGATAAACCTAAAGAGGAGAAGACAAAGGAAAAGGGACAAGAGAAGAAGAGTGAGGAAATAGAACAAAAGGATGAAAGAGATCCCAAAACTAAATGGAAGCCATAATTTTCTTTTCTTGAGAAAAGGATTGTTGAAGAAGGTAAGTTAATATTTGTAGATAGATACTATGAGAGATATGATGTGGTAGATCAAGCTAGTATAGAAGAAATGGTAACTAAGCACATGTTAGCCTTTAAGAAAAACTTAATTGAATTGGAGGGTAGTATTCCTAAGGAACTATATGACAAACTAGATACTAGAAAAAGAAGAGAACTAGATGAAGATAGTAAGATCAGGAAAGAGGCCTTAACCAAAGAGAATCCAGTTATGACAATGGAAGAAAATGATATCCTATTAAAGGAGCTCAAGCTTCATCTTAGAACTAAGCTAAGGTTAGTCAAGATTATGGTAGGAATATATGAGGAACTAATTCAAGAGACCCATAAAGGTATTGAGAAAGTCTTTTTTACACATTAGACCTGATGATGCAAAGTTGCAAACCCCTATAACTAAGCCCAAAGAAACCACTGATGAGAAAACTACTAAAGGGAAGGAGAAGGCATAACAATTGCCTGAAGTACAGATTAAAGAAGTTGCAGATCAGGCCACCCCCAAATCAATCCATGCATGATTTCTTTGTTGACAATGTTGGAGTCAAGATTGACCCTACATTAGATTCAAGTGATCCATTTGAGACTCTAATGAAGGTCGCAAACCTCACAAAGAATATTGATGCATCTGAGCATAAAGAGATGGAGGCATCCACAGAAGGGTTGAAAAGTGTAGATCAACCAAGTACCGATATCAGAAATCTTAAAGAGGTTACTGAAGAACCTCACAAGGAGGAACTAATTGTAGTTACCCCTCCTTTGTTGGCAAGTGGGACTAAGTCCCTAACAGACATTCAGAGCATGGATGTTGATGAAGTTGTCATTACTCACTTTTGAGAAATCCAAGGAGAGATCAATGAAGAAGGAGGATAATAAATCATAAGTTTTAGAAAAGGTTGTAACAATTTTGAGCACTATTCTATCATCACAATTAAGAAGCAACAGTGGAGATCCTGCAGATCATTTGGGTTGAATTTTGAATAGTTTAGATAAGAGTTTCTCAACTCTTGAAGAGGCTGCATAAGTAAAAGTTATAAAGGAATTTGAAGATAAAAGGCTTGTTGAGAAGATTGAAGGAATAAAATTTGGCTTGAAGACTCTAGAGAAAATAAGAAAAGATATAAAGGAGTGTCTAGATGAAGGGAAGAAAATATATAATACTTGCACAAATTCTTTCAAACATGTAGAAAACTTAGTAGAATTGATAAAGAAAGAGAAAGAGACCTTAGCCAAGATATCAGAGGAAAGATCAAACAAGATGATTGCTGATATGAACAAGGAGGTCAAAAATAGTTTTGACAAGATCAATGTACTAAAGTTCAAAAGGTACATGATGATTACAAGATTCGGTGAGCTTAGGAACCTTCTTGTTCCTAAGATTACAATTTTAGAGACAACATTTGCAGACTTAGACCTCGGTCTACATTCTTATATTGGCTTTACTCCAAATGACTTGCGGAGTGTAGACACTATTTTTCACATAGTAGATGGCATGATCCATGTTGTGGAGATAGTAAAGAAGAATTGGAAGGCAGATCTTCAAGTGCTAAAAGTAAACTTCACTGATGTACTTAAGTCTGTAAGTACATGATTCAAATTTTGCATATACATAATTTTGGGCACCTTTGTCATTGTTGTCAAAGGGGGAGAAGTATAGTAGTGAAAAATACATATGCATAGGGAGTTATAAGTCTAGTTGAAAGGGGGAGCCACATACTTATATAGTTTTTGTATTTTAGTTGGGTTGGTTTTTGACACTTAGTCATTTTTCACTAAGTGTTTCCATCAATGCCAAAGGGGGAGTTTGTCGGAAAGTGGTTTCTTGTATGTTGTCATTATTGGAAACACTTATCCCCATAATCATCACAAGGTACTTGGACTCAATTTTTCTAGACCACAATGTGAAAAATGCCTAAGTCCACAGTCAATTGCAAGCAGTCATAGGAAGTATTGTGATCAACGAGGACACCACAGATACTTTTATGGATTGCAAAGTCACAAGATGATACAATGATTTATGATAGAGATTCATCTAAGAGCGTACATGTTTTGGTCTCCATTTAAAGAAGATACAGTAGTCTGAGTATAGCTAAAGGTAGGAAACAGAGCATCAAAGCTTGTGAAGTTGCATAGGCATTGGCCAACCTATCTTATGATGTCTTATGTATAAACAATATGTGTATGACCAACATAAGGTCTTTGTAATTTATGTAAGGTCTCTTAATATAATATTGTATGGCTGACCTTGTAATTTGTTTTGTAATTGTCTATGAGAAGCCGACCTAGTTACTTTACTCTTAACTAGGTATAAGTATGAGATGCAATTTGAGATTGCGAAGTGTAGGAGTGTATTGGAAAACTTGTGAATACAAGTTTGAGTAGAGCAGAGTATTATGCAAGGTGTTTGAGAATAGGTTGCATGGATTTGTAGTAGGTTTTCTCAGATCTATGTAAATCATTTGTATATCAGGACAAGAAGTCCATCCATTTTGTAAGTGCAGTGTGCACACATTTTGTAATACCCCTAACAGGGTTCATTAGTCCTTTAACTAGGACATGTTCTATGTATTAATCAGTTCCTAACAGGGCTAGGACCCCTAACAGGGTCACTATATTTTAGTGCATATATTTGTGGGTTCCATCCCCACTAGGGTTTTCCCTTGGCCAGGGTTTCCTCAAGAAAAAATCATGGTGTTATGAGTTCTTTTGCGTTCATTTATGTTTTATGGTTATTTACATTAACTTGGATATTTATAATTTGGTTGAAGAAAATAATTAAGTCTTGTGATACTGATTCACCCCCCCTCTCAGTATCACCTAATCCCACACTAGTACATTTGAGACCTCTTGTTGATGACCGACTATTAGAATTCTGACCGTATACTATTGATTAAGTGACACCACCCGCCATCAGAGTTTTGTTGTCAAAAAAAATGATGGCTTCGATTGGTGTTGTAATTACAACAACTATGGTTGTCACAAAAAGGGGGTGCAAATATGGTGAACATACTGTCAGGCCTATTTGTGGGCATCGCAATTGAGACACCCATCTATTGCTAAAAATACAAATGACAGTGACCCATCAGAATCTTCCGGTGGGTAGTCATCATTTGTAGTTTGTTTGCCGACAGATTTGTTGTTCATGTGATGGATATCCGTCGGAAGTTTACGATAGATATCTATTATTTGTAGTTTATTAATGACAATGATGTTGTACATGTGACAGATAACCATAGGGAGTTTATGATGAATATCTATCATTTGTAGTTTCTTTTCGACAATGATGTTGTACATGCGATAGTTTACTATTAGATGTTTTCGACAAATTTCCATCACGATTGTATGGACATCATAGTTTTGATGAAAATTAGTATTTTTAAATAAATATATATATATATATTTGTCGATCGAGTTGGTATTGATTTAGATCAGTGTTCTTGAAGATCTGGTTCCAGCTGGTTGCAAATCTGGTTCCAGCTGGTGCAGCTCGTGGATTAATGAGTCAAATCTAGAGACTTGGATTTGGAATGGATCCAACCGAATCAAGATTTTTGATAGTGACTACTCTAGCACAAGAAGCTATGCGGTGATTAGAGATGCATTCTTCCTGATGTATTTGTAATATATGTGGACCTGATTGCATTCAGATCTGATTCAAGTGACTTCTTGACTTCTTTGGTCTGAATTGGATGTGCTTTGTTCCTATGGAGTGTAGTAGTGACTTGACTCAGAGTTTGAGTAGACTGTGCATTGATTGGCTTGAAGATAGAATTGAGCTACTCTTTGTGTTGTTGTTGAGATTAGGTTGTGATAGATCATTGGGATCGTCTACCATTTTTTCCATAGTTTTGAATGAGTTAGATGTGATGTCGAGAGAGTGAATTGTAGAACTTGCACATTAGAGATTCGTAGATCACTATGGTGTCTATGATGACTTAGGAGAAGTCTTCTTCTTGGTGAACCGAGCTAAGAGACTTGGATTACAAAAAGTGGATCATTTGATGCGACTTATGAGACATTGGATGCCTCTTCATAGCGGGTTCACAGTGCTATCTGTGGTGTTTCTTTGTGACTGGGTTCTTGGTAGAGATCTGTTGATGTGGTAGCCATTAAGATGGATCGATATGACTTGATCTTGGGTCAAGACTTCTTGAGGCGAGTTGAAGTGATCATTTCTCCTTCAAGTGATTGATGTTTCTGATAGATAGCTGTCGCTTTTAGTTTTATCATCGGTTATTCTGTCGCATTTCCATCGTAATTGTGATGGCTCATACTATTTTTTAAAAAGAAATATATATTTGTCATACGTGGATTGAGATCTTAAATTATTGAGCTTCTCTTTGTTTCGAGAATATTTTAACATTCTCTACTTAACAGGGCCAACCACATGAAGGTGGAAGCTCATTTGGCCCCTCCTAGGATCCTCTTATGACCCTTTATGACACTTTAAGACCTCTAAGATGTATTCTTAGGGATCGTAAATGGTCATAAAGGGTCATAAGGGGTCCTAGGACACAATAGCTGAGAAACATAATTGTAGGCATCATGGTCACAATTGTTTGGAGACACAACATAATTGAATGCTATACCCAAACGATGCAACACAACCACTACTCCTGCAGTTCTAAGTTGACACTGCAGGATCCAAAAACCAAAGATAAGGAATCTATATATAGTTTTTAGATCCTACAATGTCAACCTAGAACTGCAGGAGAGTGGTTGTGTTGCATCCTCTAGGTATAGCATTCAATTATGTTGTGTCTCCAAACAATTGTGACCATGATGCCTACATTTATGTTTCTTTACTGTTGTGATACCTACATTTATGTTTTGTATTTGTTGTGTTTATTTTCATGTTCTTTATGTGTTTAGCTTCTCTCCCTCGCATCGAAAATAAGATTTTCCTACTCTGAATCGAGAATGTGTGTGCAACACAAGAAGAATATGCACGGATAGCAGGTGGAGCTGAAAAAATATAGCACATTTACATTATTTTAATAGGTCAAAATTACAATGTTCATGATAGTCTATAACTTAAAATATGCAATTAAAGACCTCTATAAAAAATGCAACCCTGTTGTGTCTTTCAACTCCACCTAATATCCAATGTATATGAATTGAGATTGCATATTGAACTAGGCATCTCCTTCTGCATTGCCTAAAACCAAGAGATTGTCACAGTTAACATCTAAAATCATTATTGAACTTTTGTTATTATTAAAAAGTACACTAGCACTTGCACTAAAAGAAGGTGCAAGGCATACGTGGATGATTTGGATGTAAATTCAATCATGCATCTTTGTAGTGCTCATCTTATAGGTAGCCTTTGACTAAGGTTCAATTCTGGGTAGCATTCATTCTCCTTTGTTTCTTGTACACCATCTTTGTCAAAAAATTTCTTCATGGATGGCCTCCACTTTCTTCCCCACTACAACTGTAACCACTATTCATTCTCTTGCAGTCATTACTATCTTCTCTATTGATCAGACCTCCACTGCAATTTCTATGATGATAATTTCCAAATTCACTATTTGGTATTCCTTCATCTCCCCTCAACTCCATCACTTATGGTTACAAATCAAGTTCCAAGAATTAGAATGACACGTCTCATCATTACAACTAATCCACCTTAAACAATTGATTAACCATTCTAGACAAGATGATGATTTAAGGTTTTTTGTGAAGCTTCTAACTTGGTAGTTGCAATCAGCATTTGTATTACAAATTTTTTTGTTGTTCAAGTAGTGTGTTTTTTAAAAGAACCCATTGAACATTCTAATACTAATTTCTCCCAAAATATGAAATCCACTAAAATTTAGCGAAAATGCCTCCAACATTACAACAATGTATAAAAGGAAACTCAATGTTTCTAGTAGCGATAAATAGATTTTTTGAGAAGAGTAGAAGAAACAATAATAGAAATAATATGCTTAGATGGAGAAAACCCTATAGACTTATGACATACCTTTGTATGCATCCCATTAACATTTCAAATGCAAGAATGAAAGAAAACATGGAACTAAGCTCAAACACGTGTAAATAAACATTAGTCATTATCAAATAGACATCGAGAAATAAACATCAATCATTATCAAATAAGTTGCATAAATGAGAATCATTTTTTTTTTTGGATTTTTCCTTTTTTTTGCTTCCCTATATTTTTGTAGAGGCATATCCATGTCCACATCGTCATTTCTTCTTGGTCATGCATGTGATCTCATTGTCCTTTGCAAAGGCGAGTCCTCTGCAATAACAAATAAAAGGCTTCAATTAAAAACATATTATCATAATTGGGTCGGGTTAATTTAAATATATATTCATTATTCTTACAAGCATTTCAATACTTTAAAAAAACATAAACGTGATGCTCTTTACCTTGTCCAACCACATCATTTTGTCTAGTGGCTTGAACCTCAACACGCTCATCAGGAACAACCTCTACATCCCCTGCAACTGCAATACAAAATGTTTTATTAATCCCAACTTATTATGATTAAATTTGTATTGCTACGCCAAATTCAATTTAACATGTTTACTTGTATTAAATATTCATTAATCAAATTTTGAATAGAAAATGTATACCTTGAGTACTACAATCCACATTCGAATCAACGCCTCCATTTTGCTCAGCCGGTGCAATATCAATATCGGTAGGCTACATTCCAATGTAAATAATTAGTGCATTTATCAACAATATATACATATAAATACAAGACAAATACTAAGAAATGTTAATCATTCTATTTAATACATATAAATATATTCACTTTAAAGTTTTAAACAAATATATAATCATTGTTTCCTTAAAACAAATATATTCACTTTATGTTGGAACTTAACATCAAATACAGTAATTGGTAAAGTTTTCAACTTGAAATAAAAATCAAATTGCTTATTTACCTGATTAATAGATCCAATAGAAGAACCTTGTGCACTCATTGCTCGGTATTGTTCAACCATGACTTTATAGCCTTGTTTGTAGCCTATTTTCTTGTCCTCTTTTGTAATCGGTTTTTTGAACTCCAAGGCCTAAATTTTTTATTGGTATCATAAATTTTTATTGTAGTGAATTTCATCAAAACTAAATTGATTGCAATTTATAAATATTTGCATACGATGTTTCTTTTACTAATACTTACAACTCGTGCAACAAGTTTTGAATATCCACCCGAGCCAAGCTTGTGTTGGCCGTGCTTTTATTTTCTTGCTTATGTTTCCTTTCTTGTGTCAGGAAACCTATGTGATATTTGAAATATGTTAGATCACATAAGTACAAAGAGTAAATAGTACATAATTTCATTATTAACATTACCACGTACCTTCTTTCCTTGGTGATACTACTCGTCCACTATGTCTTGCGCTTCTCTCAAGTGCATCATTTTTCAGATCCTCCCACTCATTAATAGGAATATAGGGAGGCCGCTTGTAACAAGGGTTGTGTTCTATTTGGGTCCTATAGTTGCCCCTAATATACTTAAAAACAATGCCCTCTTTGTAAAGGAGTTTAAGTCTATGAAAGACTTCGGGTCCAAAAAGTGTTGTCATAGAGTCAATGAGTTTATTCTTTAACCCTTTATATTGTGATGACCACCTTTTAAGAAAAAAAACTGTTAGATTGATAAATGAAGTGAATCTACCTTTTATTATACTTGAAGAAAGGGATGAAACAAAATCTAATCTTGCAATGAAATCAAAATATGATACCATGTGCATATGGTCGGCCCGAAAGGATCAATCTTTAAAGTACCTGGAAGCTGGGCTACTCTCAAGGGAAGTTCATCTTCAATGCTCATGAGAAATTGATCACAACTTTGTATTGTTCGCGTACATTTAACACGAGTACATCTAGGAATTGATTCATCACCTCTTACATAAAATGAATCCAATATTACAAAATACCCCCTAAGAAAGAATATATAGTTCAAGTGAAATAAATACATGATAAATGAGAGAGAAAAAGAGGAGTCTACTTACTAATAGTAGGTGTTGCCATCGCATCTATGGTCATGCTACATGTTGTCAACATTGTAGGTGGCACTACCTCTGTGGATCTGATCCTTGTACCAAGCGGTGTACTCAACATAGGATCAATAGCAGGTGTTGAACAAAAATATTGTTAGAGCATAAAAAAATATGGATAACCATGGACAAGATGGAGGATAAAACATGTGATGTACCACCCAAAGTATTTGCATCTAAGGTAACACTATTTAATCTATTTAGCATCCTCTGTAAAGAGAACACATATATATTCTATTTAATGACATAAATAAAGTAGTATACTATAAAAATCATTATTGAACTTTTGTTATAATTAAAAACTACATTAATACTTACTCTATAATTTTGAACACGGCCAATCAACACATCCTTTGTCCTCTATATTTCAGGAGTATGAGGTTGAATATCTACCATTCAAGCTAACTCTTTTGATATTGCACAAAGGACCCTTTGCAGTGCAACCATAGGATTAACCTCTGATAAAAAATCAGCATCGAATGGATCTTGCTCATCCTGCGGCTCCTCATTGACTACTTGTTCCTTTCCCTTTTTCTGATCACACTCATTTGTGAGAACAATATTATTAGCCCTTTATTTAAAAGCAATCCAAAATAGTAGAACAACAAAAAATATGCATTAACATTTTTCTCGTATGTACATTTTTACAACAACAATGAGTTTTACCTGTCAGGAAGAAGAAGTCCCATGAGAACTATCACTCTCATGTGAATCATGTGGTTTTTGATCCATACTATAGCTCTATATTTTTAAAAAAAATCATTCAAACATGTTAAAACACATGTGTTCTTATTCTAAGTTACGTTGAATAATAGATAATTATCAAAATGCGTACCACCTCGTCCATGATAGTGATGGGGTTTTTTGTATCTATGTGATTCAAATTGTAATTGATAAGTAGCTCCTTGCCTCCACATATTGATTTGATCACACATACAAATACGTGATTTCCCTCGTGCACCTCAAATATGCAATTGTGTTGCTTCTTAGTTGATGTAGGTCGTGTACTATTTATAAAACCTATAATATTCCCTAATGCTTGTGGTCTTCTGTCAACATATATAGCTACTATTTTACTTTGTTCACTGACTTTTTGTTGTATATAATTTACTGTGAGTGCATACCTACACATACTTTTTTTATATTTAACAATCTGCATCCAACTACTGTAATCATAACAAGGTCTGACATACTCCATCAATTTGACAACTTTGTTGTAAGAGACCTTTATGCCATCCATGTAATGAAGATGGTGCTATGTGATATATCCTCTCTTTAACACAAAAATTAGTGTTTATTGAAGGAAGTTCATCGGGGACCCATTGTTTTTGTAAATGTTTGTACCTAAAGGGCAGCTCAAAGTCACCTTTGCTCTCATCATCATAAGAACACAGCCCCCCTTGAGCAAGGAAAAATTTCATGTGTTTATTGAATTTCTTTCTGATCTTTTGACCTCGAGTTGATCTCATTGAATTAGTCGTACTAAATGTCTCACTTTCTTCTTCCATTCCTAGATTTTCCTCACTCGAGGAAGATAATTCTGACAAATACCTATTCATCGGTACTTGCACTTCATGCAATGAGAAAGACAAGTGGCAATGAGAGAGATATTTTACAAATGGTAAAAGACATTAATCTCTATGGGGTGTATTGACTTGTACCTGACAATCCATGAGATTGTGTGGGATACTTGACATAAGATAATAGTTATATAATTAGACAAACATAGTTCACTCCATAGTTTTCATTATATCTTGTGAAGGACATTATCATTGTTAAAATTATCTATTTATCCAACAATATTTTGAATATCTTAGCATTACATATAACTAAACATCTCAACATTGCATGAGACACCACTATTGTGGCATTTCATCAAATAGTTCTCATGCCTTGCCAGTGTTTTTATTACATCTTGTGAAGGACTTTATACATTGTTAAAATTATCTATTTATACTTTCAGAATTAGCTCACTCAGTTATAGGGAACAAAGAGAATCCCCTGTGATTTAACATCATGGAGATGCCTCCTTTCATTAGCTTCATGTCACCTTCTCATAGCTTCTCATAGCTTCCTATGTGTTTCATCCTTCATTTATACACTTACTTCGACCAAAATTTTAATTTTCTAATAGATTTTGCCAAAGGCTTTGTAGGAAACCAAGGGATATTCTTGAGTTCAAACACATTGAGCTGCTACAACTGAATTATAAATCATGAATTCACTATAAAATTAATTCACTATAAATCAAGGGGCATTATAAATCATGAATTCACTGTAAAATTAATGTATTGCTCTAGATTTCATATGGACATTTTGTCAAATGGTTGGCATGTATGTTTATTCAAATAGAGTTATATCATTTGGAATGGATATATGATAGGTTGATATTGAATTCTATGTCAAGATTTACAACATTAAATTGATCATAGTTAGAAGACTCAGACACAAGAAGAATATGAGTATAGCCAATTTTCAGAAGAATATGAATGAATGCAAATATACATAAGTGGATGAACATAAATAATGAAGGTACTAGATATTTCCTGAAGTAATGAAGTGTTGACCCGGGGTTTAATCCAGTATGCTCATGTATGATCCAAAAACTACAAGGAAGGAAAGGATGGGGTTAGATCCAAAGGATCTAAGCAATGCTTGACACCCTATTATTGATCCTCATTTACAATTATGCATGTGCGTAGTTAAGCTATACACTTTTAAAAGGAACTATGCTACAGAACATGTGCACTCAGGAAAATGCACTCAAGAACATGTGCAGTGTATAGGTGCTGGAATCCAAATGAAGCCCTACAATTATGTCTCTATGAACACGTGGTGAATCACTGTTGTGGCTGCATTTATGTCTTGGTTATAAACCAAAAAAAAAAAGAAAATGAAAGTGTCATTTGGAATTTGTGTGAATTTGAAGAGCTGTCATGAAGATGGTACTGTACTTTTGTGTGGCGCGAAAAGGGCATTCAAGTTTGGTGTGCACAAAGAGGCCAACACTATGTGGGAAGAGGGCACTGGCACTTGCATTCAAGCTTTATCTTCTCATTAATTCAATTTCATTTTGATGGCATTTGTTGATTTAATGGTGTTAGATTAGGTGAAATACTAATCTCCCAAGAACACCTGCATGCATAAACCTGTCACATGGAAGAAGCAAAGAACAGAAAGCAAGAAAGTCATGGAGGCCAAAAAGCCAGAGACATCTTATGGACATGCAAAGAGCAATCTCTATTATGATCCAATAAGTGAATTAAAGAAATACAAAGAGGGAATCCTTATAAAAGGATACCAAAACCCTAAAGGTATAAAGCAAAAAATAAAGCTAGGTTGCACATTATAATTAATAAATATATTAATTATAATGCACCTAAAAGATAGCTTAAGTAAATAGAGTAATAAATGACTTAATTAATTAAACCAAAGTGATTTAATTAATAAGCATAAAGTATGATTACTCTAACAAGTGGCACAATATGAATGTTAATAGTGGCATTGTTTACATCTTAGCATTTGGAATGCTCGATGACCTGCGAACTTTGAGAGCTAGGGCATCTTTGATACAGTATCAATGTTAATATTGGCATTGTTTACATCTTTGCATTTACATGTTTGTGTTAAAATAAATATATATATTTAGTCAAGTAATAAAATCGTATAAAACAACATACATTGTGTGAAGTGTTTGATCTCTCTTTATTTGTTTTGTTGTTGATATTCACTATGTGGTACTCTCCGTTTATGATCATTTCATTAGGAAATGTCTTGATGGCTCACGGGCTGTAAGCTATGGCATCATGCATTGTTTATGAGCTCATTGTTTGAGCACCTCATGTCCCTATTTGATTGATCAGTGCTCTGTTTGTTATATTGAGTTTACATCATATATTTAGTCTTAATAAATATCTTTTAAAACAACATAAAACTAACCCAAAATATTTTGACTTAATAAAATCTTAATAAAATAATATATTTAGTCTTAATAAAATCTTATAAAACAACATATATTGTGTGAAGTGTTTGATCTCTCTTTCTTTGTTTTGTTGTTGATATTCACTATGTGGTATTTTCCATTTATGATCATTTCATGAGAAAATGTCTTGATGACTCGTGAGCTACAAGCTAGGGCATCATACATTGTTCATGAGCTCACTGTTTAATACTGGCATTGTTTACATCTTTTCATTTCAAATGCTTGCTGACCCATGAGATTTGAGAGCTAGTGCGTCATTTCTATTACCTTTAAGGCATTGTGTGAAGTGTTTGATCTCTCTTTATTTGTTTTGCGGTTGATATTCACTATGTGGTACTCCTTGTTTATGATCATTTCATAAGGAAATGTCTTGATGACTCATGGGTTGCAAGCTAGGGCATCATGCATTGTTTATGAGCTCATTGTTTGTTTAATAAAATATTATAAAACAACATATATTGTGTGAAGTGTTTGATCTCTCTTTATTTATTTTGTTGTTGATATTCACTAGCTATGTGGTACTCCCTATTTATGATCATTTCATGAGGAAATATCTTGATAGCTTGTGGGATGCAAGCTAGGGCATCATGCATTGTTAATGAGTTCATTGTTTGAACAACTCATGTCCCTATTTGATTATGAGGGACATGAGGTGCTCAAACAGTGAGCTCATAAATAATGCATGAGCTCAAATTCAAAACAGTAAGTGTATTATTTTATTAAGACTAAATATATTGTTTTATTAAGATTTTATTAAGATAAAGTATTTTGGGTTAGTTTTATGTTGTTTTATAAGATTTTATTAAGACTAAATATATGATGTAAACTCATAATTATACTTGATATATATATACTTCAAAGGAGGAATTATGAAATATAGTTGTAGGTAGTTATCTCTTCTATAATGATGGAGGAGTGAAAGGTAATGATCAATGAGGTTGCTGCTATTAGATCATACATTAATACACTTACTATTTTGAATTTGGGCTTAGGCATCATGCAATGTTATTGTTGTCATTGCATGCTTGTTGTTGTTGTGCACCATATATTATTTTATACATTGTTTATTTCATTGAGACCGTGAGCTTGATATTTGTAATGTATTTTCTGTTATTGGATCAATGCTACCATGTTGTTGAGGTTGTAGATGCATTGAATCACCACTTCCATTCTATTTTTATAGCAACAATATAACAAACAAAGCACCAACCAATCAAATAGGGACATCAGTAAGACATTTAATGCATTATTACTTCATAAATGCATGACTGTGGATCCTCAAGTAGGAGTTGCGATGCAAAGGAAGAACACTTATATGGGTTTACCCACATAAGGACAATGGTTTCATTCATCTTTCTTTCAAGTGCTCTTGGGTACTTTCCTTGGCCTCTAGGCTTGGGCATCCTATAGGGGTTGAACCAAAATTACGAAGGCAATATGGACACATAGAACAATAGGTTTGGGGACTTAGACTTATGTTCAATCCTTAGTAATGGTTTGGGGAACTAATTACTAGATGAGTGACTACAGTACCCTATTTTTCATAATTAGATGATCTTATTTAATTTGTGTTCATTTCATGCAAAGATACATGTAAAGGAAAAGAAATTTTTGCATCTAAAGATTACATGTATATATATGAAAAATAACTTGTATATACTATACAAGGAAAATAACTTTCAGAAGAAAATGCAAGAGTACATGCATACATAAGAGGATAGACATAAATAATAAGGGTGTCAGACATTGCCTGAAGTGATGAATTTTTGACCTGGGTATGAATCTAGTGTACCCCTATGTGATCCAAAACCTGCAAAGAAAAGAGAGATGGGGGTTAGATAAAAAAATATCTAAGCAATGAATGGCATCCTATTACTGATCCTCATCTACAATTATGCATGTGCATAGTCAAGCCATACACTTTTGAAAGAAAAACCAAGCTCACAGTCTCAATGAAATAAATAGTGTATAAAACAATATATGGTGCACAACACCAGCAAGCATGTAATGACAACAATAACATTGCATGATGCGCGAGCTCAAATTCAAAATAGTAAGTGTATTAATGTATGATCTAATAGCAGAAATCTCATTGATCATTACCTTTCACTCTTCCATCAGTATAGAAGAGATAACTACCTACAATTCATAATTCCTCCTTTGAAGTATATATATATCAAGTATAATTATGAGTTTACATCATATATTTAGTCTTAATAAAATCTTATAAAACAACATAAAACTAACCCAAAATACTTTGTCTTAATAAAATCTTAATAAAATAATACACTTACTATTTTAAATTTGAGCTCGGGCATCATGCATTGTTTATGAGCTCACTATTTGATTACCATCCAATCAAATAGAGACATGAGGTGCTCAAACAGTGAGCTCATAAACAATGCATGATGCCCTAGCTTGCAGCCTGCAAGCCATCAAGACATTTCTTCATGAAATGATCATAAATGGGGAGTACCACATAGTGGATATCAACAACAAAATAAATAAAAAGAGATCAAACACTTCACACAATGCCTTGAAGGTAATAGAAATGATGCCCTAGCTCTCAAAGCTCGTGGGTCATCAAGCATTTCAAATGAAAAGATGTAAACAATGCCAGTATTAAACAATGAGCTCATGAACAATGTATGATGCCCTAGCTTGTAGCCTGTGAGTCATCAAGATATTTCCTCATGAAATGATCATAAATAGGGAGTACCACATAGTGAATATTAACACCAAAACAAAGAAAGAGAGATCAAACACTTCACACAATATATGTTGTTTTATAAGATTTTAGTAAAACTAAATTATTATTTTTTATGAGCTCACTACTTGAGCACCTCATGTCCCTATTTGATTGGCCAGTGCTATGTTTGTTATATTGATGCTATTAGATCAAATAGGGACATTAGCAATAAAATAGGGACATCAGTAATAAAATAATACACTTAATATTTTGAATTTGAGCTCATAAAGATTAAGATATCCCTATTTTATTACTGATGTCCCTATTTACATATTTTCATCAAATGACCCAAAAACATCAAGAATGGTCCTATATGTTCACTAATAGCCAAATTTCAAAAGAATATGAATGAATGCAAATATACATAAGTGGATAAACATAAATAATGAAGGTACCAAACATTGCCTGAAGTAATGAAGTGTTGACCCAGGGTTCAATCCAGTATGCTCTTGTATAATCCAAAACTTGCAAGGAACGAAAAAATGGGGTTAGATCCAAAGGATCTAAGCAATGTCTGACACCCTATTACTAATCTTCATCTACAATTATGCATGTGCATATTTAAGCCATACACTTCTAAAATGAACTATGCTACAAAACATGTGCACTTAGGAAACATATGCATGTAGTGAGTAAATCAAGACCAAAATGGAGCAAAAAGTATGATGTCAAATGTGTTATCAAGCAACACCTCATGGGATGTGAGTCAACATGGTATATATGTTGTTTATACAAGATCATTAAAATGAAATCTACAACCTCAACAAAATGGCAATATCAATCCAATAACAGGAAATACATTACAAATGCCAAGCTCATGGTCTCAATGAAATAAACAGTGTATAAAACAATACATGATGTTCAAGCTCAAATTCAAAATAGTAAGTGTATTAATGCATCTACAGCCTCAACAACATGGTAGAATTGATCCAATAATAGAAAATACATTACAAATGTCAAGCTCACGATCTCAATGAAATAAATAGTGTATAAAACAATATATGGTGCACAACAACAGCAAGCATGCAATGGCAGCAATAACATTGCATGATGCCGAAGCTCAAATTAAAAATAGTAAGTGTATTAATGTATGATCTAATAGAGGCAACCTCATTGATCATTACCTTTGACTCCTCCATCATTATAAAAGAGATAACTATCTACAACTATATTTCATAATTCTTCCTTTGAAGTGATCGGTTAGTTTAAAATGGAGAAATTATACAAATTCACCAATTTAATCCTAAAATTTCATAACATTGCATTCTTGTTGTTGTTATGGTGCACAACAGTACCAAGCATGCAATGACAACAATATTGCATGATGCCTGAGCTCAAATTCAAAATAGTAAGTGTATTATTTTATTACTGATGTCCTTATTTGATGTCTCAATTTTATTACTAATGTCCCTATTTGATCTAATAGAATCAATATAACAAATATAGAACCGACCAATAAAATAGGGACATTAGGTGCTCAAACAATGAGCTCATAAATAATGCATGATGCCCTAGCTTGTAGCCCATGAGCCATCAAGACATTTTCTCATGAAATGATCATAAACAGGAGTACCACATGTATGGTGTAAATATGACCACACTTCTATGAATCCTTAAATACAAGAAAACTCAATAATGAGCCCTCACAAATTGATCCATAGCTCTCTATGCATAGAGTTGCAAGATTTGTAAAATTGCTCTCAGCTAGAGCTATAAACTCATGACCTTGCTAGTCAACCATACAATGACATATTCACAATGAAAACAAGGGCAAGAATGCCAATATCTCCAATGAAATCAATATGAATGCAATGCAATGCAAAATTAATCTAAGATGAGCATGCAAGTATGCAAATTAGGTTATGAAAATGGAAATGAAAGAGTTACAAACCCTCTAATTAGACTATGTGAGATTAATTTAAAATGTGAAAGAAAATGATACCATGATGATGCAACTATGATGCAAGCTAGGATGTGATGTAGATGCAAGATGAATGCCAATGATGCTCCAAATTTTTAAAACTTGATGCAAGAATATCTCCAAAAGCTTCAAGATGACTTAGAAAACCTGTAGCATAATAATAGCATAAAATTCAAGTGTATGCAAAATGAAGAAGAGGGCTCTTCTTTTATAAAGAATGAAAAATCAATGGACAATCGAGATTAAGAGGCCAAAGACTTAATCAACAATGGAGAAAAATAGAAGCTTGATCCTTGTGCACAAATATCCTCCAATGAGAAAATAGGAGTTGACTTTAGTGTCCATATGAGACAAAAATTATTTTTTCTCTTTTTATAAAATAAAAATGATGCTTTATTTGTGCAACTTAGGATAAGAGGAAAAGGTGGGGCTTTTTATTTAAATAAAAGGGGAGGAAATATTCCTTTTAAGTAAATAAAAGCTTAGGATAAAATGGTTAATCCAAAGATAAAAATTCAATATATGATTGAAATTAAAATTTGATTAAGAAATTGATAATGTTGAAAATATTGATTATTGATAAAAATGATTCAGGGTTGATAAATCAAATAAATGGGGCCCAAAGTCTAGGCGACCATTTTAGGGTGCATACATTTGCCCCTCTTTGACTAATGTATGATCGATTTGGGAACACATGTAGTCAAAGAATGAAGTTGAAATGTGAGATCGATTTGGAATCACAAAACAACCCATATGTGTGTTCATTTTGGGAACACATCAGGACAAAAATAAGCAAAAGCTGAAAGACAAGACCAACACCGTCGCTGCTAGGTGCAAATCAAGCCTTAGACAAAACTATCGCCGTCGCTGCTAGGCAATAATCAAGTCTGAAAAATAAGAGATAAAAATTGAAAGAAAAAATCACCACTGTCACTGCTAGGTGATAATCAAGTCTCAAAATAAGAATCTCAAACTGAGCTGAAAGATAAAGCTAAATCAAATATTAAAGCTGATAGGTACTGCCCCCTCAGAATTGAAATCGAAATCAAATAGAGGAGAACAAAAAATTGATAAACCTAATCAAGTCACAATAAATCATAATCGAAGGATGGAGCATGATAAGATAACCATCAAACAGTGAAGACATGCCCCAGGTTGACTAGGTTTGACTGAGAAAGATATAGGATAAAGATTAAGTCAAACCTTAGAGAAAGGAAGCGAAAGGGGTGAATGAAAGACTAGAAGTTTGGAAGATATGGAAAGGAAGAAATTCCATCAAAGATCAAAGAATTATGCCTCAAAAAGTCAATCAACTGCATAGAAAAATGAAAAAATTTGGAAACACAACTCAGATTTTGATTTCGAGTCCGAAAATGGATAGAAAATGATGTGATATGAAAGTTCAAGAAGAATCAGAAGATGAGCATAGTTGACCAACTAGTCCATAGATGATAAAAAGGAGAGCTCTCTCCATATGCAAGATGCAAAAACTAAACTATGATGAACCTAATAATGCAAGATACTATGAAAGTGGTTGACTTGTAAGGTCACAACGTCTATAGACATCTAATTATCATCATCGAGCGTTATTGGTAGTGTCGCAAGATCATACAATGCACACTAGCATAACTATGTGGATATGAATATGATCTTTATCAGATAGAAATGTGGAAATCCCACCTAGGCATCAAAGACATGGAGGTCAAGATGACTAATGCAGTGAGATTACCTAAGTTTGATATGGCGAGATTATGCTTGTATCAAGACACATGAAATTCAAGATAACTAGAAGCATGTACACGCAAAACAGTCAAGGATGATACCTTGTCAATCCATAATGTCAAGTAAGACCAGCATAAATGCTCATGACAGTTAGGATCAACAAAATATACCCACAAGCAAATAAAGAAATAAAATATGTTCTCATACCCTCAGTCTTCTAGCTATGCATCATCGAAAACTTCTTAGGGAGAGACCACTCATCAAAGAAATCCTCATAGACAACACACAAAGAAAAATAAAGTCAACATATCTCAAGCGAGTTGATTGTTTAAGTGCGTGTGTTGGTCATAGAGTCAAACTCTGGTTATCGCATCTGCAAATGAGAAATATCGCATCATACTAGACTGTAGGGTAAGACATTTGATAAGTGTTAAGAAACACTCGACGCAAGGGTAGTGTTGAAAAACACTGTTTGGGTTGGTGTTGAAAAAACACCTGTTGTGAAATGCCCCAAGAGACAAACGCACCAAAAGGACCTATGCGAACAGTTATGCCCCCTAGACAAAGATAAAGACCAATTCCAAACTACACCAAATAAGGTCAAGACATGATGGAGAAAGGTTCAGTGTCGAGAGCGCATGCTAAAAGACAAGGGTGCAAAGGCCTCAAGTAGTGCCTATTTCTAGGTTTTCACCACTTAGATTTATTGCAATTTTTTCTATTTTTAATTTTTTGTATTTTTGCTACCAAGGCACCTGTTTCCAGGTTTTCACCATGGCACTTTTTCAAAAAAAAAATTTGAATTTTTGAATTTTATTTTATTTTTTTAATATTTTTTCAGGACTTTTTATGTTTTTTAGGATTTTTGACAATATATCATTTTTTGGGGATTTTTTCAGGATCATATATGAATTTTTTTTTGGTATTTTTTTAGGATCAATAAAATATGTACAAAGGATGCCCCCAAACAGAATGGGCATCAAACTCCCAAGCAAGATCACATCGTGTAGTCCCAATTTCTAGCAAGGTGGAGGACAAGAGGGATGAGCAAGCTGGTGGAAGAGATGGAAAACATGAGAATGAAGGAGAGTGAAGGGAAGACATCCTCAAAGGCAAACTCTTCAAGAGTACTCAAGCTAGGAAAAAATTGTCATGTAAAGCGCATTTGGACAAGCAATGAGAGGCTAGCATAGGATAAGTCACAAAAGCGCACTGCAAAAAAAGAAAGGATGCAGTCCAAAGAAGTAGAGATGTCAAGAGACTTCATAGTATCGTATTTTACTCTTTTTATTAGATCAAGACCAAAGGGGAAGGGGATAGCGAAAGGCTAGAATGAATGGAGGAAAATGAATATGAAGGCTAAACATGAAAGGAATGAAAGCAAGATCATCATAAGATAGCTCACAAGATAGCCAAATATTCG
The DNA here is from genome assembly GCA_027943335.1 of Chamaecyparis obtusa. NCBI lineage: Eukaryota > Viridiplantae > Streptophyta > Pinopsida > Cupressales > Cupressaceae > Chamaecyparis > Chamaecyparis obtusa. Next base: position 460,545 of record BSBK01002171.1, on the reverse strand, counting down.
TGTATAGGTCAACATTGTCAAGACCAAAGATGGAAGATGGAATGGATGAAATATGTAGAAAAACTATGCATGATGCCTGATTACCAGGTTTTCATCATGGTACTTATCCAAGGTGCCACAAGGGAGTGGTTTTCACCATAGGACAAATTTATTTCTCTTTACTTTTGCTACCAAGGTGCCTGTTTCCAGGTTTTCACCATGGCACATTTTCAAAAAAAAATTCATTTTTTTGTTTTCTTCATGAATTTTTGAATTTTTATTTTTTTTATTTTATTTTTTGGAAGAAGGCAAGCTTTTTAGATAATGCTCCTTGAAAGGATAAACCATGATATGTCAAGGATTCAAAATGATATACTCAAAAATGTTGATAGGGAAAGGAAGATGGAATAGAAAAATGGAGGATAAGGCTTTATGTAAAGAGAGTGAGGTTGGAAGATACGAGAAATAGGCAAATGAGGAAAAATGATAGAAAGTAGAAGGATAATGAATGAAAGGATTGTGAAAGGGTAGATGGAAAGGAAGGCAAGATCAACATCAACACACACCTTGAAGGGTAGCGAGAGGGTGGAGGAAACTTGAATGAAAGAATTCGTGAAGGAATATGGTGAATGTTTAGCAAAGCTTGCGGTTTAGGCGCATGAAATTGAAGAATATTTTTGGAAGAAGATGAAGAGGAAGCTTTTGGAAGCCTTAATGTCAACTTCACTTTTTGTTCAATATTAGACTCTCTCAAGAGAGACTTTGGAATCCATATAGCCTTAAGCTTTTCATTTCCTTTTGATGATTTAGAGAGAATATCTTGAATGATGGATTTTGGAACCCATACTTGTCTTGTAGTTTTCTTCTTAGATATCTCTTTTGACTTTATACCCCCATGTTGATTAGAGGAGACATGGTGATCTTCTTTTTTTGATGGATTCTTGTATTGCTTCTTTTTCTTGTTTTGAACATTCAAGTTACTTCTAAAAGACTTGAGACTTGTGGAAGAAGAAGGACGATATGACTGGTTTAGATGGGTGGATGGATGAAAATGATTCAAGGGTATGCATCTATGTTGATCTTGAAGAAAGATAGGAGATGGAGGGACGTAAGGACCCAAAATGGATGATGAATTAGGAGAATTAGGAGGGGAAAGTGAAGGGACATAAGGACCCAAGATGGAAGGAAAACATGAAGCCCTTAGCAAGGGTGGGAGAGGTCCAAGGATGGAAGTGGAAGATGCAAAAGGATAATCAATAAGTTCATCAGCATCTATATCACAACCAAGGATATCAGCATCTTTAGGGTGAGCATTAGGATTTTCAATAAGATTGTACACATCTTGAATAGGAGCACCTTCTTTGATAGGATCGTTCGTAGCTTGCAAAGATTTAGGAAGAGAAGAAAGTGGAAGTGAACATGGAGTTGTAGAATAAGAAGATGGAATACTTTGATCTTGACAAGGATCTTTGGATAGCATAAGCACATCATTTTTTTCTTGATTTTCAATAGGCTTAACATCGAAAGTAACAACACCATTTTTAATAACCTTAATGAAAGTATCATCTTTGGAAAGCACAAGTGTGGTAAGGTTATTTTGATTATCAATAAGCTCAACGGTGTAAGTAGTAGCTTGATCTTGCTTAGGAGATGGTGGAATGAATGCAGAAGAGTGTAGAGGATCAAAAGAACCATGAAATGGAGGAGAGATGTCATGAAAAGAATTGGATGACATGGAGGGTTCTTGATCTTGATCCTTTTTTATGTTCTTTTCTTTATCATTTTTAGAGTCATTTTCACATGGAGCCACTTCTAAGGACAAGGAAGCATGTTGGAATTGTATGGAAGACTTTGGAAGAGATGGTGAAGGATTAGCTGAAGTAGGCATTATAGCGCATGAAGGCTTAGGCTCTTTAGGTTCAACATTATTGAAAGTATTTTCAACCAAGTGAAGGTTAGCTTGAGTTTCTTTAAGAGGTAGCCCTTGAGGATAACTATAGGGAACCACATGAAAAGCCTTAGGATCTTTGTTGGATGAAAGATTTGTGACAGATTTGGAAGACTCAAAAACTTTAGGAAATGTATGGGTATTGGAGGAATTAGCAGATGGAAGGGAACCATCACAAGACAAAGGTTCAACATTAACATGATCTTGCTTGAGAGTGCAATCTTTATTTCTAGCATGAGAGTTCCTAGAAGAAGGATTCTTATAATATTTACATTTCAAATCAGCACGGTGTATTTTATATTTCTCAACAGTAGTAGCTGGATTATAATCAAGGTATTGTTCACAAAACTCGTCAAAGTTTCTTTCAAAATCTAAATCATACAGATCACCATCACGATCTTTCCAATATGAGGACCCATTTCCAGTAAGCACAAGGACACGTCTAGGAGGACTCTTAAGAATAGAGGTGTCATAGGTATCACTACATTGTCCATCATCATAGTCATCATAGTCATCATAGGTGGGTGTGTCACTCTTCATGGAAGAGGTATCATAAGGACTATCACGTTGCTCATTATGGCATGTCTTGTGAAGAGAAGTAAGACTCTTTGAAGAAGTAGAAGAAGAATGAGATCGTGAAGAAGAGAAAATTGAAGACTTAGTGGAAGAAGAAGACTTGGATAATGAAGAATGCGAATAATGTTTAGAAGAGTCATGGTAAGATTTGGAAGATGAGGAAGAATGAGAAAACTTAGATGATGAAGAACGTTTAGAAGAAGGAGGTTGTGATATGATCATGTCTATGATCCTAGCAAAAGCATCTGATTTAATCATCTTTTCTTTTATTTTTTCCATAAGTTTATCACCCATAAGATATTTGGAAGGACTATTGGAGGAATAAAGATATTCTTCAAATTGAGTAATGAGTTCAAGATCATCTATTCTCAAGAGAGGTTCCTTAACAAGATAGTTGAAATTCATGGTTCTAGAAGAGGAGGAATCAATCATGGAAGAAATGAATAGATGAATAGAAGAAGGTAGACTAGATAGTAAGAGGAAAAGAATCAAGAAGAAGAAGAAGAATTTCTCATGGAAATAGAAGACTTTAGAAGAACATGGAAAAATGGATAAGAAAGAAGAAGACTAAGAGTCATCTTATGCAATTGATACCATAACGTTCATTGAGATGTTGAGCAACATGACAGCACTTAGGATCTGAGATCTAGACTGACCAAGGAAGACCAAGCTTCTAAGGAGAACTCACTATAGCAGGACGGAACTCAGTTTCAGTATTTCAATTAGATTTTTCAAAAAATTTTGCAATGATGATCAAGCACATAAGATAGAAATCAAGCAGTTCAAGCAAGCAATTGTCTTCAAACAATGAGCAAGGGGCAAAGCAACCTTGCGCATGAACAAGTATAGTGACTTAGTATTTTTACTCCTTAAAGGTTCTACTTATGTATGTTCTTGAAAATATTTTAGCAGGCACATAGAACACAACAACACCTTAACAAGCTGTCTACAAGAATATACATTGCTTTCTAAAAGGAGTCCTCGATATATGCAAGGTACGTGAGGCCCAAATCTGTAGATGAGAAGAATCCAAAATCACACAGCCAGGGAGAGATGGTAACCCAAATCTCCTCCTTCACTTCTCAAAGGTATAAAGTTCTTTGAGGCTTAGCCAAGAGTGATATCAAACTCAATTCCCAAGAGAGGTGTCTTTCAATTCACCACCCGCTATTTATACTCCATCAAAACATGGGAGTTAAGGTCATCCCTTGAGGTGGTGTGTCCCCAAGCAGGCCTTCTAGAAATAAAAACTAAGTAATTCACTATCAAAAATATTTAGAGCACTAAAGGTGGAACACTTAACTCTTCAAGTAAATGTGAAGTGAGTCCAAAAGTGGGACACTTAACCCTTCAAGTGAATGTGAAGCGATTCCAAAAGTGGAACATTTAACCCTTTAAGATAATGTGAAGTGAGTCCAAAAGTGGAACATGTAACCCTTCAAAAGAATGTGAAGTGAGTCCAAAAAAGTGGAACACTTAACCCTTCACACAAACTCAAAGTGAGTCCAAAAGTGGAACATTTAACTCTTCACACCAACTCAAAGTGAGTCCAAAAGTGGAACATTTAACTCCTCACATCAACTCAAAGTGAGTCCACACCTTAGAAAACAAGTGAATTCTAAAAAGTACAAAAGGGTTGCCTAGTGGAGCAATTAACGCTTCTTTCTTGTAGACCCCTCCCCTTTAATGTGGCGCTGATCTTGCAACCACGGGGCAAAAATGAGGGGCCGGCAGATTAGCGAGTCCAATAACCCAAGATAGCAATCTAGATCAATCACAAGTAATCTAAAGTTGCTTATCAATACTACTCACAAATGACAAAGGGTTGAATCAATGGAATATTTAACTTTCTAAGCAAACATAGAATGAGTCCACAAAGTGGTGCATTTAACTCCCTATGTAAACAAGGAATGAATCCATGCCTTCAATCACTCAATGAGATATTTGATATTAGAACCAAGAATTACTTAAGGTCTAAACACAAGCATTCACTTACACAAACTTGTATGAAAGCAAATCTATGTTCATTCATTTCCCATTAAGAGCATCAATTGAAATGTGTTCTATGAAAGCATATAAACACTCAAGCCAAACACATGAGAGGTTCACTTTTAATTCCAAAATCTAAATGTTGTAGAGATGAAACAAAGTACCTGAAGTCCAATGCTTTGTTTTAAGCATTTTTCATGAAAGCAAGAGCACCTTCAAATGAACAAGACAAGAAAACAAACAAGCAAGATATGCAATGTATATCCAACTTATGCAAACCCTAGGGTTAGATCTGAAAATCAATTGTTAGAAACAATGATAACCAGCAAATAATCCAAATGATAACTCATATCATGCAATGAACAATGAAAAATAAGTGCATACCCATCACAAAATTTTATTTTTTTTGCATTTGACCTAGTCAAGAAGATTTGATTTTTACCACATAAATTCGGACCCTAAACCCAAAACGCAGAAAAGAGACCTCTATCAAAAAATAGAGAGCTTTCCAAAAATGTAAAAATTTCAGAAAAATCTCTTCATTTGTGCCCTAGAGACCCATTTTACCAAAACAGACCAGTTTTTATAAATTGACCAAATAAGCTATAATATGATTTCTAAATTAAAAACACAGTGAATGAACCCCCTGTAGAATTCTAAGACTTTTCCAGAAATGTAAAATTTTTTGAAAAATACATTGATTTGCGCCAAAAATCAATTTTTTATAAAAAATAAAGAAAAAATCATAAAAAATACAAATCACCTCTAAAAATTCTGAAATTTGTTTTGCAGCTTCTTTGATATGTCGTCAACTTGCAAAAAAAAATTCAAATCAAAACACTAAGCCATTTGGAAGACATGATAAAATCTTTCAAATCTAGGGTTTTTCATCTCCAAACAAATTTGCACAAGGGTTAGCTCCAAAAATAATCAAAACCAGCATGCAAGAAGTGGGTTGCCCCACGGTGGGCACCAAAAATGTATGGTGTAAATATGACCACACTTCTATGAATCCTTCCATTCAAGAAAACTCAATAATGAACCCTCACAAATCGATCCATAGCTCTTTATGCATGGAGTTGCAAGATTTGTAAAATTGCTCTCAGCTAGAGCTATAAACTCATGACCTTGCTAGTCAACCATACAATGACATATTCACAATGAAAACAAGGGCAAGAATGCCAATATCTCCAATGAAATCAATATGAATGCAATGTAATGCAAAATTAATCTAAGATGAGCATGCAAGTATGAAAATTAGGTTATGAAAATGGAAATGAAAGAGTTACAAACCCTCTAATTAGACTATGTGAGATTAATCTAAAACGTGAAAAAAAATTATACCATGATGATGCAACTATGATGCAAGCTAGGATGTGATGTAGATGCAAGATGAATGCTAATGATGCTCCAAATCTTCAAAACTTGATGCAAGAATGTCTCCAAAAGCTTCAAGATGACTTAGAAAACCTGTAGCATAATAATAGCATAAAATTCAAGTGTATGCAAAATGAAGAAGAGAGCTCTTCTTTTATAGAGAATGAAAAATCAATGGACGGTCGAGATTAAGAAGCAAAAGACTTAATCAACGATGGAGAAAAATAAAAGCTTGATCCTTGTGCACAAATATCCTCCAATGAGAAAATAAGAGTTGACTTTAGTGTCCATATGAGACAAAAATTACTTTTTCTCTTTTTATAAAATAAAAATGATGCTTTATTTGTGCAACTTAGGATAAGAGGAAAAGGTGGGGCTTTTTATTTAAATAAAAGGGGAGGAAATATTCCTTTTAAGTAAATAAAAGCTTAGGATAAAATGGTTAATTCAAGAATAAAAATCCAATATATGATTGAAATTAAGATTTGATTAAGAAATTGATAATGTTGAAAATATTGATTATTGATAAAAATGATTCAGGGTTGATAAATCAAATAAATGGGGCCCAAAGTTTAGGTGACTATTTTAGGGTGCATACACCACATAGTGAATATCAATAGAAAAACAAATAAAGAAAGATCAAACACTTCACACAATGTATGTTGTTTTATAAGATTTTATTACTTGACTATATATATATATATATATATATATATATATATATATATATATATATATATATATATTGACAAGTTTTTTAAAAGTGTATCATAATTAAAGGCATGTGAATTCATATTGTACCTAATCTGAATGCCAATGTGTAATGTTTTAGTTATAGTTATAGTATTTTTTGTTATTGGATTGATGTTGTCATGTTGTTGAGGTTGTAGATGCATTTAATCAGCACTGCCATTCTATTTTGATAGCATTAATATAACAAACATAGCACCGACCAATCAAATAGGGACATTAGGTGCTCAAACAATGAGCTTATAAATAATGCATGATGCCCTAGCTTGCAGCCTACGAGCCATCAAGATATTTCCTCATGAAATGATCATAAACGGGAGTACCACATAGTGAATATCAACAGAAAAAAAAATAAAGAGAGATCAAACACTTCACACAATGTATGTTGTTTTATAAGATTTTCAAGAGTGTATCATAATTAAAAGCATGTGAATTCATATTGTACTTAATCTGAATGCCACTGTGTAATGTTTTAATTCATATTGTAATACCTATGACTTCAAAGGAGGAATTATGAAATATACTTATACGTAGTTATCTCTTCTATAATGATGGAGGAGTCAAAAGTAATGATCAATGAGGTTGTTGCTATTAGATCATACATTAATACACTTATTATTTTGACAGCAATAACATTGCATGATGCATAAGCTCAAATTCAAAATAGTAAGTGTATTATTTTATTACTGATTTCCCTATTTTATTACTGATGTCCCTATTTGATCTAATAGCATCAATATAACAAATAGATCATTGGAAAATCAAATAGAGACATGAGGTGCTCAAATAGTGAGCTCATAAACAATGCATGATGCCCTAGCTTGCAACCTGCAAGCCATCAAGATATTTCCTCATGAAATGATCATAAACGGAGAGTACCACATAGTGAATATCAACAAAAAAATAAATAAAGAGAGATCAAACACTTCACACAATGCCTTGAAGGTAATAGCAATGATGCCCTAGCTCTCAAAGCTCGCGGGTCATCAAGCATTCCAAATGCAAAGATGTAAACAATGCCAATATTAACATTCATATTTTGTCATTAAATAAAAAAATGTCATCAAAATAAAATTGAGTTAATGAGAAGACAAATCTCAAATTCCTACCTCAAGTCATGGTTTCCATATAAAGATCAAAGGCTAAGGAACTATGTTATAAAATTTCATGCCAAATTTCAAGGCATGAAATTTTATAATTGTACGTATATTTTCTTCGAATCCCCCACATTGTAAACTCAATGCTAAGGAGAAAAAAGTATGATGTCAAAATGTATAAAATTTCATGTCTTGAAATTTTATAACATAGTTCCTTATCAGCTACCATATGAAGAGCAGTGTAAGGTGGCAACTTTCCCATTTTACCACAGTTAGGGCCCTCTTTTACCATGCATTATGAGCTTTATGTTTTTACCATTCTTTATGAGCTTTTTTTTTTAAAAAGTGAAGACAAAGATTATCTTAATTCGTTATCTTTAAATTTTATTCATTTTATGATTTCAAAAATTGAAATAAAAAATAAAAACTTTTACATCTTTTCATCAAATGACCCAAAAACATTAAGAATGGTCATATATGGTTGCTAATAGCGAAATTTTAGAAGAATATGAATGAATTCAAACATACATAAGTGGATGAACATAAATAATGAAGGTACCAAACATTGCCTAAAGTAATGAAGTGTTGACTCGGGGTTCAATCCAATATGCTCTTGTATGATCCAAAACTTGCAAGGAAGGAAAAGATGGGGTTAGATCCAAAAGACCTAAGCAATGTCTGGCACCCTATTACTGATCCTCATCTATAATTATGCATGTGCATAGTCAAGCCATACACTTCTAAAATGAACGATGCTACAGAACATGTGCACTCAGGAAACATGTGCATGCAGTGAGTAAATCAAGACCAAAATAGAGCAAAAAGTATGATGTCAAATGTGTTATCAAGCAACACCTCATGGGCTGTGAGTCAACATGGTATATATGTTATTTATACAAGATCAGTAAAAGGACATCTATAGCCTCAACAACATGGCAACATTGATCCAATAACAACAAATACATTACAAATGTCAAGCTCACAGTCTCAATGAAATAACAATGTATAAAACAATATATGGTGCATAAAAGTATCAAGCATGCAATGACAAAAATAACATTGGATGATGCCTGAGCCCAAATTCAAAACATTAAGTGTATTAATGTATGATCTAATATCAGCAACCTCATTGATCATTACCTTTCACTCCTCCATCATTATAGAAGAGATAACTACCTACAACTATATTTCATAATTCCTCCTTTGAAGTCATAGGTTAGTTTAAAATAGAAAAAGTATACAAACTCACCAATTTAATCCCAAAACATCATATAACTAGAATTAATCACATCTCACAAATGTATAGATTATAATACATACTATTGTATTATATATATCAAGTATAATTATGAGTTTACATCATATATTTAGTCTTAATAAAATCTTATAAAAAAACATAAAACTAACCCAAAATACTTTGTCTTAATAAAATCTTAATAAAACAATATATTTAGTCTTAATAAAATCTTATAAAACAACATATATTGTGTGAAGTGTTTGATATATCTTTATTTGTTTTATTGTTGATATTCATTATATGGTACTCCTCGTTTATGATCATTTCATGAGGAAATGTCTTGATGGCTAGCGGGCTGCAAGCTAGGGCATCATGGATTATTTATGAGCTCATTATTTGAGCACCTCATGTCCCTCATAATCAAATAGGGACATGAGGTTCTCAAACAGTGAGCTCATAAACAATGCATGATGCCCTAGCTTGCAGCCCGCAAGCCATCAAAATATTTCCTCATGAAATAATCATAAACGGGGAGTACCACATAGCTAGTGAATATCAAGAGAAAAATAAATAAAGAGAGATCAAACACTTCACACAATGCCTTTAAGGTAATAGAAATAGTGCACTAGCTCTCAAAGCTCACGGGTCATCAAGCATTCAAAATGAAAAGATGTAAACAATGCTAGTATTAAACAGTGAGCTCATGAACAATGTATGATGCCCTAGCTTGCAGCCCGTGAGCCATCAAGACATTTCTTCATGAAATGATCATAAATGGGGAGTACCACATAGTGAATATCAATAGCAAAACAAATAAAAAGAGATCAAACACTTCACATAATGCCTTGAAGGTAATAGAAACGATGCCCTAGCTCTCAAAGCTCATAGGTCATCAAGCATTCCAAATGAAAAGATGTAAATAATGCCAATATTAAATAGTGAGCTCATGAACAATGTATGATTCCCTAGCTTGCAACCCACAAGCCATCAAGACATTTCCTCGTGAAATGATTGGGGAGTACCACATAGTGAATATCAACATCAAAACAAATAAAGAAAGATCAAACACTTCACACAATGCCTTGAAGGTAATAGCAACAATGCCCTAGCTCTCAAACCTCGCGGGTCATCAAGCATTCCAAATAAAAAGATGTAAACAATGCCAGTATTCAATAGTGAGCTCGTAAATAATGTATGATGCCCTAGCTTGTAGCCTGCGAGCCATCAAAATATTTCCTCTTGAAATGGTCATAAATGGGGAGTACTGGACATAGTGAATATCAACAACAAAACAAATAAAGAGAGATCAAACACTTCACACAATGCCTTGAAGGTAATAGCAATGATGTCATAGCTCTCAAAGCTTGTAGGTCATCGAGCATTCTAAATGCTAAGATGTAAACAATGCCACTATTAACATTCATATTGTGTTAAATCAACAAATGCCATCAAAATGAAATTGAATTAATGAGAAGAAAAATCTTTAATGCCTACCTCAAGTGCCAGTGCCCTCTTGCCACATCATGTCAGCCTCTTCGCACACGCCAAACTCGAATGCCCTCTTCACGCCATGCAAAAGTGATGTAGGAGCATCTCGGGTCCTTGGCAATCCTGTGTCACCAAAAACATTTTGGAGTTTGTCTGTGTTGCTTGATTCTTACTTTGACCGATTTGGTCGGTAGTTGGTTGATTTCCTTTGGTTACCGAGTGTGGTCAGTTATCTCCTGGATGGTTGGTTGTTTCACTAGCGATCAGCATTGCTTGTCTACTGCTCGGTTATCCTTGCTCACCGATGGGTTTAGTTTTAGTTTCTGTTGTGGCTAACTTGTGCATTTATGTTGGGTCATGGATTTAATGTTGGAATCCATCATTGGGAAGCCTATGGTCCTAGATCTGACCATTCTTGTTGATTGTGGATCTGAAGGCTGACTTAGTTCGGTAGACTCTTGTATAAATGTAGTTGTTTGGTTGTAGTTTAGGGAGGTAGTTTTGAGAGAAGATAGAAGATAGGAAGAATAGAGATTGTTGGTAGATCCTCGCATGTTTGAGGACTTTTGTAAATCATTGTAATATCTGGCCCTAACCGGGAAGGCCTTACAGCCCGACATGTATCATTCTATTTGATGAAAATATATGAAAGCTTCTGCATTCTCTCTCTCATTGTTGTGTTTGTTTGCTTTCGCATGTGTTGAGCAGGCTTGGATCATTAGGGTGTGCCATTGTTTGGCCCCTCTTGGCCCCTACCTTGTGTCAAAAAGTGTAGTGCCATCTTCACGGCAGCTCTTTGAATTCACAAAAATTCCAAATGACACTTTCATTTTCCTTTTTTTGTTTATAACCAAGGGGGTGTCACAATTATGATGTTATCGTCGCTATTATGACACCGTCGGGGGCACTTGAAAAAAAAAACACAAAAAACAAACACAAATGTTAGTGGCATCACAAATTGGCATCGAAATTTGACCCCAAATGTTGTAGTGCCAACATGACCAAGAAGAAATCTAGTGGATCTCATCAAGTTCTCGGACCAAGTCATTCAACTTGGAGAAATAAGTAAGGATAGAATTGAAGACCCAACCAATTCTACCACTTCTTAATTGGACCTGTGAAGAACCTATCAGACTCTTCCTGATTTCTTTATGTTAAGTTTGATATGTATGCAAATTCTTATGCCAATGATAGTCTCATAAAAACAATCACAAGAAATTTCCACCAAATTCAAATAAACCAAACAGGACAAATTGAATTTCCTTGATAACATTAATTAATCTATATTCTCATCACAAGCATAATATATAAGCATTTAATTAATATAGAAATCAAAGGCACCTGGCAATTTTGAAATGTTTTTTGTATATGTAAATTCCTCCTCAAATGTGCACATCCAAGACACATTAAATGCCAACCCTATACATTCACGTGGTAGCCTGTAGTAGTGTGTGACTGGCCTGTAATAGATTTCAACATGGCCCTTAGCAGTCACATGTGTAGCATAAACAAGCCGTGACTATCCTATAGCTTACGCAGGACCTTGCAGAGATAAATCAGCCCCTGCAACAGTCACATGGGCTGAAAGGTTGATGTGTTTCAGACTCCCAAGTTCTCACACACTCAGTTGCAATTTGACACCACTATATATATCAAACCCTTGTTGTATAAGATTCTCCCTTTCCCTGTATTAACTCATAGCTTGTAGTGCATCAATGTAACTTTAAAAAAAAATTACTTCTCTAGCCATTATTTCTCAAAAGTGAACAAAGAAGATTCAACATGAAGATCTCTACCAATCTCTTGATCAATTATTAAACCCCAGCCATGAAACAATTCAGAATCCTTAAGAAAAATGATTCTCTTGTAGAAATAACTTCACCAAAACCCAGCATACATTAGCACTGGATTCAAATCAGAATTAGATCGAGCTCTCTCCTGGAAGAAGACCAAACTCGACAAATCACAGAAAAACTCTCTCCAAAATTAAAGACCGAGCTCCAGAAACCCTAGCTTTTCCAAGCCAAGAAGAATTCTCACATAAACAATTTATCAAATGAACAATGGGTAAATGAAAGTACTTTTTCAAGTTGTACTTATAGCTTTTTCAGAAAAAGCACAATTTCACTTTTTTAATATAAAAGGCTTTAAAATGAAAATTTTACTTTATAACAATAAAGTTATAAAGTACTTATGTTATTAAATTAAAATACTTTAATTTAATAACAATAACTTTAAAAATAAAGCCACTAAATTCTGCAACTGAAATGAACTCATTTCCAACACCAGAGCCCAAATGCCAACTGCCCTACCGGAAATAACCCACTGCCAAAAATAGTTAGCTGCTAAAAATAGACTTACTAAAAATAGTAAGTCTCTCAAACCAGAGATTCCCTGAAGCTCGATACTGGAACATCTGACACTCCATGCAAACACCTTGCTAATCCTGGCCATACCCAAAATACCACTTACTAAAAATAGTAAGTCAACCAAATTGACCTGAATGAAGAGCAAACTTGGCAAATTGAATCTCCAGAATGGAATCCCAACACTGGCTTCTCAATATGACCCCCTCTGACCACCTAATTAGCTTGCGAGGGTCACCAAACCAAGCTAACCCTAGAAGATGGAAAATTGGGGACATTACAAGATCAGTTGGTGATTTTTTAATGTACAACAAATGAAGGAAGTAGTTGTCCTATATTCTCTTCCACGGATGTGAGGAAGATTGTTTCTTCCTTTTTGAGGAAGTTTCTCATTTTTTATTTAATGTAATAACTGCATCCACTTATTCTGTTGGAGGTGGTCAGTAATTTAAGTTAGTTAGTTATAATTTTTAGTATAAATAAGTTTCTCTTCAAGGGTAAGCTAGTTAAGAAGAAATCAATTGGCACTGGGTTGATATTGAAGTAATTGTTTCAACAACATAGTTTTCAGTTTCAAGATACTATGTGTAATCAATTTCAATTATATGAATAAAGAAATGGTTATTCCAAGTATATAGTGTGTTAAAGGAACTTGGATTCACTCACCCAACGGGGCCCACTTGGTGAGTGATCATTTACATTTTTACTATTTTCATATTTGTTGTTCAATCCTTTGTCTATTCCTATAGCCAAATGAAAATAGTTCATGTGTCTCTTCTTGCAGCCAAAGAAGGAAGAGTAGTCTTGCCTTGTAAACCTAAATTTAGTTAGTTTTCATGATTAATTATGCTTTGGTATATAGGATTCAGCTAGATTTACTTCCAAGTACTTACTTTCCTCCAAATTTCCTTTCCAAGCAATAGTTAGCATGGCTACAATGGAAACTTAGTGCATATATTGTGTAGAACCATTTCAAGCTTAAACCCCTAGATTGACATATTAAATGAACCTTAACATAGGATACATAGTTGCTCAGCGAAGATGTCCAACATATGAGTATGGTAATTTTACCTAGTTATTAATCCAATTAGAAAGGCCAACATTTTTGGCACTGTTATTGGGGATGGTGTCAAGCTAAGGACCTATTGCAGTCATGAGTCAAGTTTCTAGTTCATTTCATGTTACCTTTGATTTTTGTATTCAACATTTTTTAAGTTTCATCCTAGTATAAATTATTATTGATTCATTTAACCTGCATGAATGGAAGGAGAAGGTATGCCTTAGGAAGATTCCTTCCTAACTACCTTGACAATCAGCTAGGAGAAATTTTTGTGCAGCACGAGGAACAAGAGGAATAAGAAGAGAACCCCTTTGTTAATGTTGCTCAAAATTTACCCACTTCCTCATCCTCTTCAAATGAAGAATCCCTTGGATTGTGTATCTTTGAAGAGCCTGTTGACCTCAACTCTTTTGCAGAAATCTTGGCCAATTTGCATATTCAACCCCCTTAAAATCCTTCCAATCAAGACCAAGGAATCGATAACCATCTAGATTTAGTGGTTTATCAACCAAGAGGGCCACCGAGAGTTCCACCAAGAAGACCAGCAATGGAATCTCCCCCTACCTTCTCATTCCTATTATTGACTAGCATGATAACAACAACTACAAGAATATCCCCTCTTCAATCCCTCCTAAGTTTTATGGCTTAGTAATAGAGGACACTGATACCTTTCTCTTTGAGTATGATATCCTCTGTAAATGTTATGACTACACTATTGATTCTCATAGGCTTAAATTATTTTTTGTAACTCTTAAGGAGTTAGCACTGAGATGGTTCATTGGTCTAGCAAGAGATGTTGTTCACAATTGGGATGCGATGAAGATATTATTCTTGGAGAAGTACGAGGAGTATTGTAGAGGAAATGACATCTTCAAAATATAATAGAAGTGTGATGACAAATTTGAGGATTACATATATCATTTATCTTCAATCTACAGAAGAACACTCAACATGAGCTCAATGAGGAGTCACAAAAGTTTCTCTTTCTTAAAGGAGTGAATGAAGGATGTATTGAAGATCTGGACTTGATGGTAGGAGGAGACATAACTCAATCATCTTGGGTTGATATAAAGAAGATCTTACTAAACTATTATAGAGTTGTTGTCAAGAAAGGAAGATGATATAGGCCTACCATGGGTAAATCCAATGGTACTAGAGTCTCAAGGACAAAGATAACTCACCTTCTATCAAATTTGAAGCAGAAAATTACCAACAACATAGAAAGATAGTTAGACACTATGCATGCAAGGAAGAGTGAGGAAGTTGAAGCTATGTTGGCTGAATTATGTCCCCACTGTAGACAAAAGGGCTATAGATGAAAAATTGTGGCTAACCTAGAGGCTAAGAAGATACCTACTAAGTTTAACAAGGTCCTAGGAGATGATGACCAAGTATTTTACATTTCTCAAAGGCAACTATTATACACTAAGTTTTGTGCCTCTGTTTCAAGCTCTCTTGGTCTTGATAACTTAGTATAACATGGGAATCATCTCAAGGTTGTGGTACCTTATGCTAACTGAGATGAAACCTCCAGGTTCTAGGCTGGTTCCTCTTGGATTATCACCTTAATTTGCTTCTTGACATGAAAGTAAAACTTTTAAGGGAAAGGGATAGAAGGAATGCTTGTAAGGGAAATGACTGGAAAGCAAACTACCTACTAGGTGATGCACCGAAATTAGGGTTTGGATCTCAGTATAGAGGGATGGGATCAATGAAAAGCTCAGGTCTAGTAGGTCACAACTTACTAAATAGGCTTGCATAAGTGTTTCATAAGATGACCTGAACATAAGATACAACTTATGACCTGCAAGCAGACATTCACTTCTGCAACCTGGTGTAGGATTGAGACAAGACTGTTAGGGGCTGAATTATACCCACAAAAACACCTAAATCAGATCAAACACAGGAAACACACAAAATTGTAGAAAGTAAGAGGTATCAAAAAACCTAAGATATCACTGAAAACATCATACACTTTAATCCAATAAGAGATAACTCCCATAAGAAGGCATGAGGACAACAAGAGTGTCACAAAATGCTTTGCCATATCTAAATTATCAATCAAAGATTACAAAGAGTAGAAAACCAGAGGATAGAAAAGTGTCTCAGATAGCTTCCTAGGAAAGAAACTTTCCTTTTTACAAAATGTGAACTCTGAGCGATAAAGGCTCCAAAAAAACAATATATACATCACTCAACTGCACGCAGGCAGGAGTCAAAATTAACTAGGGTTAAAAATATCTACAATAGAATAATAAAAAACCCTAACAGATAGCTCTGATCATAAATGCATCCTAAAAATATCCAACCAATCAGATATGTGTTATCCCTGTACTGATCCTGCTTGCAGACAAAAAGCCTCGACCTGACAACCTCCTGCAAACCCACTAAGCGATAAAGACTCCAAATCTGATCTTCACAAGAATTGAATTTGAAAGTATAGATGGCACCAACTCTTTAATGTTTCATCAGCATAAGAACACAGTATTGTACCCTGCAAAAATCCATGGCGTCATCGACCATATCATCCATCATCATGCTCACAACTAGAAAATCCCCTCAGAAATCAATTTCAAGCTACCCTGCCACTTCGCAATGTCCTCTGTAGAAGAAAGCTCACCAAAAGTTACACCACCTTGAAAATGTCAATGGTCACATGATCGCATGAGCCCAAAAAGCTTCATGCGATCATGCGACAAGCCTTTGGAATCTGCCGGTCACTACCACAAGACACCTCAGGTCTGCCAAAAAATTCAAACTGCTGGCAAAAAACTGTGCCCAGGATCCGACTACAAATCTAACCCTAGGCTTCACCTCAGGTTCACTTGGCATTTTGTTATTCATCTCAGTTGCCTGGTCATCAACACCTCGGCAACCCTCTGACAACAGACCCACTGCAACTTCCAGATTCTTATCTAATGGCGGGCATAAGATCGCATGGCTGAAGAATATACCTTATGCTTTTACGCCAACCGCAGATCTCCTTTCAAATAGGACCCCACTGACACATCAGCCCACCTGCAAATCCTTATCAGCACATGGCAACCAATTGCATGTGAGCACATCAGCAACATGAGGCATTGGACCCACTAACAAGTCCCTTTATTTCAGCCAATAAGAAGCTGGCAAATCACCCTGACTTGGCACATCGGACCCACGAACCATAGAAAGAGCATCAGATGGTTGTCTCTATACCATGATGCTAAAAGTTGAGCATCTTGGATCCCCAGTATAACAACAACCGCCAGATCAAACCGGACATTAAGCTCTTTAGAAATCCCTGACCCCACGAACCCACTGACAACCACCATGTAGCATACCAACCAGCCAATCAAATAATACCAAATGGATATGTTGCAAACCCTTCTGACAACAGGACCCACAGCAGATGAAGATCACATCGGACGGTTGTCATTATACCACCAGCTTAAAAAGGCATCAACTTTCCTTAGCGATGTAGCGATAGCCACAAGATCTTGCCGAGTGTTAACCTTTGCAGATGGAGAATGGGCCCACCGACAGGTGTCATCCTATCACATGATCACAAGGGCAAGGAATATTTCTTGCAAACATGCGACAACCACAAGTTTCAAAGGAAAGCCAGCCACCGGGCCCCACCAGGTCAGAGTTGCATACATAAAAAGAATGTTGTCACTAGGAAGAACTGGTGCGAAAATGTGAAGAGGTCAAAAACACAAAGGATTTTCAAGACTGAAAATAAAAAACACACTAAGTTTCAAAGCGAAGGTCGAAAACACAGAGGGTTTTCGACACTGAACATTTCTTTGGAACTCAATTGCAGTAGCACACAAACAATTCCTGCAACATTAAAACTTGAATAACTTCCTGGGTATTGTGAATTAGGTTATGCAATCAGAGCCGAAGCACGATGACAATTTGAAGATCATAAGGTTCAGATCGCACATCATAAAACTTCATGGATCAACTTCACAAATGAAAACAAGTTACAACAGGGTGGGATAAAACAGAGACCTGGAAACTTGGCCAAATTTGCAAAAATGGAAATTTTGGGCAACATTTTGGTGACTTCTGTGGGATGTCAGCCTGGTAGACATGGATCAGTGGCCTTGACATATCCATTGGGCATGGGGTCAATCTCTGAACACAAAACCTTGATAGAGAAAAAACTGAACCAACAAGACAAACTATGCACAAGCACTTCTTGGAAAGCGGGAAACTACTCTAGAAAATAGGGAAACCTAACCTATCCTAAACTAACTAGTGTAGAGACCTGGTTTAAACAAAACCATTTACTAGTTGTGAAAAGTAGCTACCCTTCCTCATTAGGATATTTTTCATTGGACTCATGAGGATAGCTACAAGGATGTGAGACACATAAAAATTTAGCAAATGAGGATGCACTACCTCTACAAAAACAAGATCAAGTTCACTCACCTCAAATGGATCACATGGAGGTGTCTCAGTGAACTCCTTCTGGGCCAAATATCTGATGGGGCAGCCTCTTGAAAGTTTGAAGGTAGGACTTTCCTTGATGGCTTCGTCTTTATCTTCTTGGTTGCCCTCCATCATGGATAGCTAGGTCAACTCATCATCCGTGGATAGGGGATTGTCATCTCCCTCTGGTAAATAGGCCAAGGGCTCATTGCAAATAGGCTTCATACACAAGCCTCCTATGATGCTTCCCAAATAATCTTCCTCAAGGCTCTGGTTATCCTCTGCACATTGGGAAATCTCCTCCTCAAAGATGAGATCAAGCTCATGAATCAGCATATCCTCGGGATCAATCTCTTCCAGCTACTGCAACTTCAAAGAGGGAGCTATGATTGCATCCTTATCATCCCTCTCAACAAAACCAGGCAGCTCATCTAACAAGGACAAGGCATCCTCTTCTATATCAACCTCTTGTTGATGTTGGCCCTGTTGTTCTAATTGACCTTCACTCGTAGGTAATGGCCTGGTCTCTTCTTCATCATCAACAAAGAGGGGAAGCTCATCATACAAACCAACTGAGAGATCAGGCTAAGCACCAACCTCCACCTCCTCATTTTGTTGCTCCATTTCACCATGGTCATCACTCTGCACTGATACCTTAGACGGCCTCTCCTCCTCATCGCATGAAAGCTCATCTACCACAGGCACTTGCTCTGATACTAGACTAGTATCTTTGAAAAGACTTGGCATCTAACAACTAGGAGGCAGAGTCCATTGGGGATCCAAAACACCTCATCATCCCGAGAGACTAGAGGGGTCTCTTGGGATAACTCACTTCTCTAAATAGGTTGCTCTTGTAGAGTGGGGGGCTGCATCTCAAGCACAGGCTCTTGAAAAGAATTTTTTGCCTTAAAAATTGGGATGTGAAACTGAGGGGGCTTAGAGGGAGACATAGAAGGCATAGACAAATGGGCCTTCTAGCTTGGGATCTTAGGTCTAGGAGATTAATGATCTCAACCTTGCTGTCTCAATTTTGGCTCGGCATTTGATCTCTTCTTGGAAACTTCTTACTTGCTGCTCATCAACAAGAACCTCTATCGCTTGGTAAGGAATGAACCCTTGCTCATAACTTTGAGCTTCTATCTCCTGGTAGGGAGCTGGCTCCTCTTCATAATAACTTTGAGCCTCTTGCTCTCTCTACTACTTGATCTCAGACACTTGCTTAATCAAATCAAACAACACACTCTTTGTCTTCTCTTGAAACTGCCTTACCTGTTGCTCATCAAGCTGAGAAGGGGAGGGTGGATGGTAAGCATGATGGGGCAACTGGCCTTGCATTTTCTATTGTGCCTCTTGTGCCCATGATCCATCTTGTCGAAGGGCCCTCTCATAACTTTGCACAAGGGCAAACTCTTTTGGGGCATATTGGATATATTGATACCCTTGAGAAGTATAATAGCTTGGGGTAAAAGGAGGCTTTAGGCTTTGATAAGGCTGCTGACCAGCCCATTGAGCATTACTCTCATGATAGGATGGTGAGTAACCCAACTATCCATAGAAACTTGACATGTCTACTCATGTAATCAACTGGAACTTGAATATGAAGATTGAAAACATACCAGCACTTGATCTTGAAAATAGTAGACCTTCCAGAGTCACCAGATATGCAATAGAATGACCTCTTCTAGGTCTGTGGTGTGCTACCAGCATATCACAGATAGAATACCTTGAACATGAATCTGAACTTCGGTCCCACCGGGCATGCCAGAATTGTTATACACTAAGTTTTGCACCTCTATTTCAAGCTCTCTTGGTCTTGATAACTTAGTATAACATGAAAATCATCTCAAGGTTGTGGGACCTTATGCTAACTGAAATGAAACCTCCAGGTTCTAGGCTGGTTCCTCTTGGATTATCACCTTAATTTTCTTCTTGACATGAAAGTAAAACTTTTGAGGGAAAGGGATAGAAGGAATGCTTGTAAGGGAAATGACTGGAAAGCAAACTACCTACTAGGTGATGCACCGAAATTAGGGTTTAGATCTTAGTATAGAGGGATGGGATCAATGAAAAGCTCAGGTCTAGTAGGTCACAACTTACTGAATAGGCTTGCATAAGTGTTTCATAAGATGACCTAAACATAAGATACAACTTATGACTTGCAAGTAGACATTCACTTATGCAACCTGGTGTAGGATTGAGACAAGACTGTTAGGGGCTAAATTATACCCACAAAAACACCTAAATCAAATCAAACACAGGAAACACACAAAATTGTAGAAAGCAAGAGGTATCAAAAAACCTAAGATATCACTGAAAACATCATACACTTTAATCCAATAAGAGATAACTCCCATAAGAAGGCATGAGGACAACAAGAGTGTCATGAAATGCTTTGCCATATCTGAAGTATCGATGGGAGATTACAAAGTGTAGAAAACTAGAGGATAGAAAAGTGTCTCAGATAGCTTCCTAGGAAAGAAACTTTCCTTTTTACAAAATGTGAACTCTGAGCGATAAAGGCTCCAAAAAAACAATATATACATCACTCAACTGCATGTAGGTAGGAGTCAAAATTAACCAAGGTTACAAATATTTGCAATAGAATAATCAAAAACCCTAACAGATAGCTCTGATCATAAATGCATCCTGAAAATATCCAACCGATCAGATATGTGCTATCCTTGTATGGATCCTGCTTGTAGACAAAAAGCCTTAACCTAACAACCTCCTGCAAGCCCACTAAGCCAGAAAGACTCCAAATCTGATCTTCGCAAGAATTGAATTTGAAAGTATAGATGGCGCCAACTCTTTAATGTTTCATCGGTGTAAGAACACTACACTATACCCTACAAAAATCCATGGTGCCATCGACCAGATCATCCATCATCATGCTCGCAACCAGAAAATCCCCTCAAAAATCAATTTCAAGCTACCCCGCCACTTCGCAACGTCCTCTGCAGAAGAAAGCCTGCCAAAAGTTGCACCGCCTTAAAAATGTCAATGGTTTCATGATCGCATGAGCCCAAAAGGCTTCATGCGATCATGCAACAAGCCTTTAGAATCTACCAGTCACTACCACAAGACACCTCAGGTCCGCCAAAAAATTCAAACTACTGGAAAAAAACCACGCCCGGGATCTGACTGCAAATCTAACCCCAGGCTTCACCTTGGGTTCACTAGGCATTCTGTTATTCGTCCCAGTCGCCCGGTCATCAACACCTCGGCAACCCTCTGACAATGGACCCACTATAACTTCTAGATTCTCATCTAACGGCAAGCATAAGATACATGGCCGAAGAATATACCTTACACTTTTATGCCAACCACAGATCTCCTTTCAACTAGGACCCCATTGACACATCGGCCCACCTGCAAATCCTTATCAGCACATGGCAACCAATCGCATGTGAGCACATCAGCAACACGAGGCATTAGACCCACTGACAAGTCCCTTTATTTCAGCCAATAAGAAGCTGGCAAATCACCTTGACTCGACACATCAGACCCATGACCCATAGAAAGAGCATCGGATGATTGTTGCTATATCGTGATGCTAAAAGTCGAGCATCTTGGATCCTCGGTATAATGGCAACTGCCAGATCAAACCGGATGTTAAGCTCTTTAGAAATCCCTGACCCCATGGACCCACTAACAACTGTCACATAGCATACCAACCAACCAATCAAATGCTACCAAATGGATACATTGCAGACCCTTTTGACAATAGGACCCACGGCAGATGAAGATCACATCAGACGGTTGTCGTTATACCGCCAGCTTAAAAAGGCATCACCTTTCCTTATCGGTGTAGCGACAGCCACAAGATCTTGCCAAGCGTTAACCTTTGTAGATGGAGAATGGGCCCACCGACAGGTGTCATCCTGTCACATGATCACAAGGGCAAGGAATATTCCTTGCGAACATGCGACAACCACAAGTTTCAAAAGAAAGCCAGCCACTGGGCCCCACCAGGTCTGAGTTGCGCACATAAAAAGAATGTTGTCGCCAGGAAGAATTGGTGCGAAAATGTGAAGAGGTCAAAAACATAGAGGATTTTCAAGACTGAAAATTGAAAACACACTAAGTTTCAAAGTGAAGGTTGAAAACACAGAGGGTTTTCAACACTGAACATTTCTTTGGAACTCAGTCATAGTAGCACACAAACAATTCCTGCAACATTAAAACTTGAATAACTTCCTGGGTATTACGAATTAGGTTATACGATCAGAGCCAAACAATGATGACACTTTGAAGATCATAAGGTTCAGATTGCACATCATAAAACTTCGTGGATCAACTTCGCAAATGAAAACAAGTTGCAGCAGGGCGGGATAAAATAGAGACCTGGAAACTTGGCCAAATTTGCAAAAATGGAAATTTTGGGCAACAGTAACCATGGGCTATAAGACAAGTTATGCCATAAGACCCCTTGACATTTTATGGTCCATTTTCAAATTCTTTTGGTAATTAATGACAACCCCAATTTAATTCTAATACTGGAAATTATCAAACTCAACCCTGGAATAATCTACAATTCTCAATGGCCAAACTACCAAAATCCTACACCTCAGTGGAAATCCACTCAAGGGAATTCACAAAAGCCTCAAACCAATTGGAAACAATCCCAAAACCAATGGAAACCACCACAAGGTAATTGAGAATAAACACCTCAGTGGAGGGGTGGAAAATAATGGCCTAATCAAACATTTAGTTTCCTATAAAAACCTCAACAAAAAGCATTAATTTCACCAAACTCACCTCTTACAACCACTGTATCTTTGGTAAAACCTACACAACTACCAACTCAACCAACTCCTAATCCAAATAGAAAGCCTTAGCAACAAAAAGTCTATTTATCATACTTGAACCAACAGCCTGCATATGCCATAAATATTAATGATATTCATCTCAGGTCAGACACTAGTCTTCCAACACCATTTTCCCATTTTATTACAAAAGTACCCTTAAAAGAGCTAGTCCAAGAAGAACCTTCTCAAAAAATTCTAGTGCAGCCAGGTCAACCACCAAAATCTTCTCCATTTCCTCATAGACTTGATAATGAAATGCCTCAGCTACATGATGACTCTACTTTCAACCTTATTGACCAGCTAAAACACATTTGTGTTAAAATACCCTTATTAAAAGCTATAAAATATGTATCTATCTACACTAAGGTAATTAGTGAGGCTTGTTTGAAGAAAATGGAGAGAAAGAAAAAAGATCCTAAAGCTATTCATGTTCTAGGTCAATTATCTAATTTGGTGCTAGAGAAGGCCTTTGCTCCTAAATATTCTGACCCAAGGAGTTCAATAGTTACAATTATTATCAATGGGGTCAAGGATATGAATGCCTTAGTTGATTTAGGAGTAGCCATCAATGTTATGATAGGGATATCATGTTGTAGCTTAATATTACAATCCTAAGAGCCACTCCTACAATATTGTAGCTTGTAGAAAGTTCCACAATAAAACCTAATAGCATGGTAGAAGACTTAGTTGTTATCCTTGACTTCTGGGAATACCCTATTGATTTTGCAATCCTGCCACCCAAGGCAACATTGAGAGGTTATCCAAATATTTTAGGAAGGCCTTGGCTTGCTAATGTAAATGCCTTTATAGCATGCAGGTTGGGAAATATGACTATTTTTTATGACTCTCAACTAATAAAGTTGCTCTTTATTCTCCTACACAACCCCAACTTGAAGAAGACCAAGCCTTATGGCCTGACATAGGAGAGGAAGAAGCTGAAGTTAACCCTGTCAAATAACTTATTGTTGGTGTAGTTAATTATTCCTAATTACACTTTACTTAATCTTACTTAGGTTAATGCATTGCATAGTAATTTGTGATTAGGACACCTAGGAGTGTGCACATCTATTAAGCACATGGTGTAGGAGAAATTCCACTTTTGGTGTGATAGTTGTCTTCACATACCTTGTTGTGTGTGAGATTCACCTTTCGTGCTCTTATCACATTATCATCCTAATCCATTGCACATACTTTATTGCATAATGGAGGATGATCCACATTTGGTGGACATGTGATTATACCTAGCATAGGTGATAGCTTATCAGCTCCTTATCATTCTCTCATATTGCCTTTCCTATATAAGGAGGCCTATTATGTAATCATTTGACACATATGAACATTGATTCATTCATCAATCAATTCAATCATTGAAGGTGAATTCATTGGATCTATTCAAATCCATCATTGCATTCATATTTTCTCTCTTGTGCTTTTCTTCAACCTCTAGATCCTTGGTTCAATATTTGCTATTTGCAAATTCTTACATGGTATCAGAGCCATTGGAGCATTTTACATCAGCCGATTTGAAGAGATCTTGATGCAAGTTTTGAAGGTCCAAATCTCAGATTTGGCAACCAATGTGCGATAGAGGTGTCTTGGAGCAGATCTAACCTCACCATTGCATCCAAGAGGCTATTTTGGTTAAGATTGACTATAAATTCACCTATATTTGGTGAAAGTCCAATCCAAGGCAAAAAAAAATTTGCAAATCGAACCGTATGGCCCGATCTGCACCTCTACGGTATGATTTTTCAAAAAAAAATATATATTTTATTATTTTGCTATTTTTTCAAATTTTTATTTTCCCTACAAAATATTTTTGGCCCTAGTACGTGGCCTACAATTATATTGGTATTCAGGAATATTCTATCGTATATAAATCTGCAAGCAGAGCACACATCACAGTGACATCAGCAGAGCAGAGCAGACGAGACCAGCTCGCTTGTTTGAAATCATTTGGGGGCTTTTGCATATAAAAAGACTTGAAAAGCCTTCCCCACATTCAATGTGGGATAAATAATCCAAGTGCACACCTCGTGCAATGGCAAGATCCACCACCGCGGCCTCTCCTCAACCACCACCGCACTGAGATTCGGACATCGTGCCATGTCGCTTCCGCCGCCGCTCCTCTGTGGAAACCCCCGAACACCTCCGCTCAAATCCACCACCCGAGATCCTTCCCCACGGCCATGATGGCTCGCTACTAACCAACACCTAAAGTAGAAGAGCTCCTGGCCTCCGTCGCCTTTCCAGCGGCAAGATCTGCAACCTCCCCTAGCGCCCTCCACAACACCGCCCTCCACGGACCCGCTAGCAGAGCCACCTCTGCCCAATCATCAGCCCACACGGTCAGTACAGTCAGTCACCTAGTCAACCACCTAAAAACTTGCCATGCAGCCTGACACATCACCATATGGACAGGATGGATCTACCACGTCACCTGCACAGTTAGCGCCACATCAGCCCAGGGGCATTTTTTGCTTGCATCACCATTTTACTACCCTAATTTTGACGGTCGTTTAGCCATCACAGTAGGGAAAATTGGGTCTTTTTGATGGTCATATAACCATCAAATTTAACCTCATGATATTCTGACGTCAGCAAGGTTAAAAAATTCTCAGCCTTCACCATATGCATTTTTGGTTTGACAATCCAACTTTGAGAGGCCATAACTTGGTCATCCGGGCTCCAAATCGGGTGCATTTTTTTTTGAAATTGGGTAGAATTTCTTGAAATTTCTAGTGGTGGAATTTATTTTGCATTTTGGTGGCCTCATTTTTCATAAATTGTAGATCTTGTTGACTATTCCTATCTATTCCTGATTTCTGCAACTTCCAAGGCTTCATTTGGGCACATACGGTAACATTTTGAGGTGAAATTTTTTTTGAAAGTGCATGATTTTTCATCTACTTTCCAGATCTACAATCAGATTTGAGTGATTTTAGTTAGACATATCACTTTCATTAATAGGTCATTTTGGGGCTATATTTGCACTTGGTTAATCCTTGGATTTCAACTTTATTATTTGCATTAGTCATTTGAAGGAGTTATTAGTAGTTATCAGTCATTATTTGGTTGCAATATGGATAATTCAAAGGTTAAAATCCTCACTCCATATAACTACCATGAATGAAAAGTATCTTTAAGTGATCATTTGTTGAGTCTTGGATTGCTTAGAATGACTCTTAGGCATGATCAAGAACCTCAAACAGGTGTTGTAGAAAGGTGAAAATGGTTTGATCAAAGGGATAAAGCACTTGGCTCTCTTAGATCATCCATCTCTCGTGACTTGCACTTTCATATTGCATCTTGCACACATCCTCATGATGCTTGGGTCACATTGGAAGGACTCTTTGGTAAACCTGATAGAAAGAGAAAATTTAGATTAGAGAATGATCTCATAGGTCTTAATCCTAGTGATTTTGACAATATTCAAGATTTTTTCTCTAAGTTCAATACTATTAGATTGGAGCTTTCTTCATGTGGCATTGTTAAAGGGGATGAACAATTGATCTTTTCTATTCTTTCCAAGCTTGGTCCTAATTATTCTATCTTTGTTTCTACATTCTATGCTACTATGGATGCTCTTGGTAGTGCATACAAATTGCTCTCTCTTGATGAATTTGTAGTGCAGCTCACAAGGGAACAAGCAAAGTTGGCACACATGGGTCAATTGAAGCCTTCCACACATCAAGCATTGATTGCAAGTGAGTCTACATCAAAGGATTATAATGGCAAAGGAAAGAAACACAATAAGGATCCTAAGCCTCATGACAAAGGTAATGAATCTTCTTCACCAAAAAGTACTGAATCCAAGTCCTCTTCAAGAGAGGAATCATCTAGAAGAAAGAGAGATAAATGTGCATATTGTCAAAAGTTAGGACATGATGAGCATAAGTGTTTTCAAAAGAAGATTGATGAGCTAACTCACATTATTCAGAAACACAACATTAAGTTGCCCTCATCAGTGTCTTCTCCTTCTTCTACACAATTGGCAACTTCTACATCTAAATCATCATCCAAAGATAAAGGTAAAGGACAAGCACTCATGGCTTCCACACATCCTGACTAAGGTAAATGGCTTCTTGATTCAGGTGCATCACATCATATGGCATCTTCTATGGATATTTTTTCTTCTATTGAGCCTTGTAATTCTCCTAATATTTTGATGGGTAACAACACATTCATGAGAGTGTGTGGGAAAGGTTCTATTCCAATGGGAGAGGGGACATTTAATGATGTTCTTTGTGTACCATCCTTGACCACTAATCTTCTTTCTATTTACCAAATTACACATGGGGCACAAGGTAAAATTGTTGAGTTCACTCCTGATTATGTCTACATTAGGGACATGGATACTAGAGATGTCATAGCTATGGGAGTTGTTGATCATACATCATGCTTGTATTCCTTTTCTAATTTTGTTGATAATGATGATTATATTCATGATGTACCCATCCCTTTGCCAAGGGATAATTATGAGGAGAACTTTGGGCACTTGAATCATTTTTTTGTTGAGACAAGTGTTGATCTTCCTACTCCTCCATCTCCTGCTTCTTCAAACATGGGCTCTACTATTCAGCAAGATGATCATATTGTTTCAGATCTTGCAGAATGTGATGACTACTTGGATGCATCTTTAGCATTTATTGATTCTCATGATGCAGATTTGGAAGACATACATGAGGGAGTTTCTCTTTCCCTTGATGATAGTTTCATCATAGATGGGGACACTTCTTCACCTTCTTTGGAGATTGGTGTACTTGATTCTTCTCCTTCTTCACTTGATTTGTCACATGAAGTGACAGATTCTTTGAGCTTGGAGATTCCTACTTAGTCTTTAGAGATTCATAAATGGAGACCTACATCTTCTTCCTCCTTCCATTTGCACAAGGATTGGCTTCTTCATCATTTGATGTATCTATTTCTTCCTAAGGGGAGACATGTTTCTTGTAAGCATTGGTTGAACTATTGTTTGCAGGTACTCTTCATCAGCATGGGAGCTTCTACATTATGGGGGGGATATCATGTCTCCAACTATCCTTCTTATGGGGGGATACTTCTTTGTATATACTTGATGTATGTAGTTCTTGGGGGGTCTTGAGTACTCCATCCATCCATGCATCTTGTTTTCTTCTCTCTTTTGGGGGAGGGTTTTTCCCATGAGGTTTTCCCTCTTTCTCCACTTTATGAGAGTTATGAATTTCATGTATTGCATTTTGTACATGGGTACCTAACATGGCCTAGTTGCCGGGACCCATCTTGCATTGTGAGTTTAAGTGCATTCCCCTACGTTGCACTTAAGGGGGGGTGTTGGTGTAATTAATTATTCCTAATTACACTTTACTTAATCTTACTTAGGTTAATGCATTGCATAGTAATTTGTGATTGAGACACCTAGGAGTGTGCACATTTATTAAGCACATGGTGTAGGAGAAATTCCACCTTTCATGCTCTTATCACATTATCATTCTAATCCATTGCACATACTTTATTGCATAATGGAGGATGATCCACATTTGGTGGACATGTGATTACACCTAGCATAGGTGATAGCTTATCAGCTCCTTATCATTCTCTCATATCGCCTTTCCTATATAAGGAGGCCTATTATGTAATCATTTGACACATATGAACATTGATTCATTCATCAATCAATTCAATCATTGAAGGTGAATTCATTGGATCTATTCAAATCCATCATTGCATTCATATTTTCTCTCTTGTGCTTTTCTTCAACCTCTAGATCCTTGGTTCAATATTTGCTATTTGCAAATTCTTACACTTATGATGATAGATCTTGAGAACCATAATATAAAAGAAGATGATATCCTCTTTTCCATCATCTAAAATAATTATGGAGCAACCCATCAAGTTTGTGACGCTACCTCATTTCCTATACAGACTATTCTTCCACCATGTTCTTCACCATGCTTTCTTGCAACCATAAACTGTTTGCACACTTTTTTGCCACATGAATTCCAATCATCAGCTTTGAATGAAGTTTCTATGGTGTAATTAATGACACAACTTGAAGTTTCCCATAGAAAGAGCTTGAACATAAATAAAAATTGAAGTCACAACAAAAATTTATGCTCGCATTACTTAAGACTCACCAGCAAGCTTTTGCATGGGACTATAGTGATATGAAGGGTTTAGATCCAAATATATGTACTCATAGAATTTACACTAGTAATGACTTCAAACCAGCTAGGCAACCTCAAAGGAGGATTAATACTGCTCTCAAGGAGAGTAAAAAATGAAGTACAAAATTTATTGAATGTTGGATTTATCTATCCAATATCTGATAGTCAATGGGTGTCACCACTTGTCATAGTCCCTAAGAAAGGAGGGAAATGAAGGGTATGTGTATATTATAGATAAATCAATGCTACAACTAAGAAGGATCACTTCCCTTTTCCCTTCTTTGATCAAGTCCTAGATAATTTGGCAAGAAAAAAATATTTCTCATTTTTGGATGGATTTAGTGGCTATAATCAAATTAGGATTGTTGCAAAGGACTAGGATAAGAATACATTCACATACCCATGGGGAAATTTTTCCTCTTATGTCTTTCCTTTTGGTCTCTTCAATGCTCCAACAAAATTTTTGAGGGCTTTCATAAGCATCTTTTCTAATATTTCCTCTAATTGTATAGAGATCTACATGGATGACTTCACCACCTATGGTTCAAATTTTGAAGAGGCACACACTAATTTAGAGAAAGTCTTGTAGAGATGTCAAGATCATAACTTGTCTTTGAATAATGAAAAGTGGTACATGATGATGGAAGAAGGGGTGGTGTTGGGACATTATATCTCTCCAGTTGGAATTAAGGTGGACCCATCAAAAAATGAGATAATTTCCAACCTTCATGTCCTTGCAAAACAAAAGGAAGTTAGAAGTTTCTTAGGACATGCTAGCTACTACAGGAGACTCATTAAATATTTTAGTCAAATTGAAACACCATTATATAATCTTTTGAATAAAGAATCTGATTTTGAATGGACATTAGATTGTGATAAAGCTTTTGAAAGCCTTAAAGAAATTCTAACTTGAGCTTCTATGTTAAGAGGACTTAATTAGTCATTGACATTCCATATTCATATAGAAGCTTTAGATTATGTTATAGTAGCAATCTTAGGAAAAAAGGAACGATCAATTAAGGATGTTATTTATTATGTTAGCAAGAATCTCCAAGGAGATGAATTCAACTATACTATCATTGAAAAAAGAGATGTTAGTAGTGTTTATGCCTACAACAAGTTTAGACATTACATCACAAGGTATGAAATTTTCATTCACACCGATCATGAAACCATCAAATATCTCATGAAAAAACCTTGTATTACAGGGAGGCTAGCAAATTGGTTGCTATTAATGCAATAATTTGACATCATTATCATTGATAAACCTGGGAAAGATAATGTGGTGGTTGATTTCCTATCCTATCTACAAGTGAAAGATGATCCTACAGCCACTAAAGATACCTTTCCATATGAGAACTTATTTTCCATATCTTCTCATTTCCCTTGGTACACAAATATAGCCAATTATTTATTTGTCGGTAAAACTCCTCACTTTTCACCAAAATAATGAAGACTACTTGTAGAAAAGAGTTTCAATTTCTCATGGATAGAAGATTGCATGTTTAACACTGGACTAGACCAGATCATGAGAAGGTGTGTATGTGAAGATGAGACCTATGATATCTTGCATGCTTTCCATGACAAACCATGTGATGGTGCTTTTACAACTAAAAGGATAACCATGAAGATTCTAAATATAGGGTATTATTGGCCAACACTACATAAAGATGTAGAAAAATATACAAAGAAATGTGATAAGTGCTAGAGGATGGGAAGACCAATAATATATGATGAGATGCCTTTGTTTCCCATAATTATTCTAACTCCATTTGGAAAATGGGAACTAGACTTTGTAGGACCCATTGAGTCATCTTCAAATGGAAAATCCTATATTCGGGTATGCGCATATTATGTTACAAAATGGGTTGAAGCTAGACCTATGAAACATGCAAGAGATAATAAGGTTATTGAATTCATATATGAGTAAATCTTTACCAGATATGGAGTCCCTAAGGAAATAGTAACCGATCAAGGGGCATGATTCACTTCTACATTAATTAAAACCTTGGTCAATGAGTACAATATCAGACATAAAAAATATTCACCTTACCACCCTCAAGCTAATGGCTAGGCCAAAATCACAAATAGAGAAATTGAGTCTATTCTCACAAAGATAGTTGCAATCCAAAGAAGGACTGGGCTAATAGGTTGTAGGGAGAAATATGGGCATATAGGACAACATGGAAAAAAACAATAGGCTTCACACCATTTGAATTTCTATATGGTAAAATAATTGTTATGTCCATTGAATTTGAACATAAAACACTAAGGACAAATTTTAACCTGGACATTGATCTTACCACTACACAAAGAGAGAGGATCCTACAGCTTAATGCTTTGGATGAATTTGGGAAATCTACCCTGCACCACACATAAATCATTCAAAATTAGAGAAAGCATTGGCATGACAAGTATATCGAGGACAAGAAATTGCAACCTGTAGATTGGGAACTTCTCTATGACTCCATATATTAGGATAATCTAGATAAGTTCCAAACTCATTGGCTGGGCCCATATGAAATCAGAAAGGTGTATGAAAACAGAACAGTTCAACTCAAAATAATTGATCTAGTTAGGTTTAATATACCTTTTAATGGTCATCTATTGAAGTTGTATCACAAGGCAAAAATTTGATTAGAATTCATGCAACAATTCTCAGAGAACCAATCACCTGAGGTTCCTATAGCCAAAGGAATAGGACCTAGTGTCCAACTTCCTTCTTCTTAAAGGAATTTTTCATGCATGCATAATAACTATTTTCACATTATGTGGAAATACTTTTTTCTTCATAATAAATCCATTCTTTTGAACCATTCTCTTTCTCTCCCACATCATCACCTCATCACCACACCCTTTTCACAATCACCTCTAATTTATGCTGTCAAAGATCTTGCATTTCAACTAATGATAACACAAGTGGCATGTACGCATGAGGTATGCAATCATTTATTACACTTTAATTCATTTATTTCATTTCAGTTTTGTTTATATGTTTATGTCACATGGGCCTAGGCCTACATAGCAACATCTAAAATAAGAGTACCTATTGTTCACTTGAAGTGGGGGGGCATGCTTGTATGTCATTTTTAATCATCAATTGTGTTACATCAACATTTAAGTGGCATCACGGTGTAGATTTCCCTTGTGGGGTGAAGGATTTAGTCGAGAGGGACAGATACCAAGGAAAGGAGGGAATCATTAATGATAATAATGACTTGTAATGTGGTTTATTGGATGTACCATTCCATAAAATGCAAGTATTGGATGGACATGAAGGT
Source organism: Chamaecyparis obtusa (assembly GCA_027943335.1). Lineage (NCBI taxonomy): Eukaryota > Viridiplantae > Streptophyta > Pinopsida > Cupressales > Cupressaceae > Chamaecyparis > Chamaecyparis obtusa. The sequence goes on along the minus strand of BSBK01002171.1, from coordinate 428,027 downwards.
TAATAACTACACATCCCTTTCACATGCTTTTTGGGTGTTCATTCCCAAGATTAATATCTATTTTCAAAGGCAAAATAGGAGAAAGTTTAGGATGACTGTTGTGAGAAAAAATTAGAATAACAGCTATACATCAAACCAAAGTTTTGTCCAAATCTATCTTTGTACAATGGGAGGGGAAAGACACATAAGGGAGCCCATGAATGACAGTGGGAAATGGAGGAGATGTAGCAAGGTCTGGAATGCTCTGTAAAAAGGGGATATCATGACCTTCATTGAAAGGTTACATGGAAGTAAGCCGTTGGTTACTAAGAATTTCGTGAAAAGCTAGAATGAAGGGTGTGTGGAGATAGAAGGAAATAATTTCATAGTTACTAAGGAGGTCATCTCAAAATTCACTAGTATCCCCATTGTGGGCAAGAAATTCTATAGGGACTGCAAAATCTTTGACACAGCAGTCAATGATTTTGTGAGAGATGAGGATGAGAAGAAAGCTATTGTTAAAGTAGGTACATACTACCAACCTAAAGGAATAAAAATGCTATGGAAATATGTTCTCAAAGCTCTGATCTCTTATGTTACACTGGACAAAAGGTTTGACAGGATCAGGAACTACCACTTCATGCTATTGAATCATCTTAAACATAGTATGAAGGTTTCCATCTCATTCTACTTGTATTATTATATAAATGATAATATGAATGGCTTTAGGGAGAAGAATATAGCTAACCCTGCCTTACATGAGGGATTATTACTTTTAATTTATGAATATTTCAAAGCCTAAACCCTGGGGAAGGAAAGAGAAGATGTCTCTGGTTTGGACTATGTCCCCTCAGACTCAGATGACAATGTGGGATTACAATTAGAGGAACATGAGGAAGAAGAGGTCAAAAAGAAAAAAACAAGGCTCTTCCTCTAAGAAGAGAACTGCGAGTTCAGTAAAAAAAAATCAAGAATGGAGATCTCCTCAGATGAGGAGTATAATGAAAATGTGGAAGATATGAATATTGATGAAGAGGGGGATAATTCTAGAGGTGAGGCCAGGAAGAATAGGGAGCAAGCCATGGGGAAAAATACTAATTTAAAGGGGGAATGCTCAAGTTGACTATCTGTAGATCTGGCTATTAGAGAAGATAACACTTCCCCTCCCCCTTCTAGAGCCCATGAAAAGACTCAAGAACCAAAAATTGAGGTGCCTAATGATGACCAGGATGACCCCTCAACCTAGTCCCCAAACCTACATGACCATTCAGAAGATAAGAACTAGTACAGAGGGGAGTATCACAACAACTCTAGCAAGGGGAAAAAAGTTTAGCATAACTTCAACATGAACACTGTGCGGATGGGGATTATTAGGGAAGTTGTGAATCCCAAAATTCTTGAGAATGAGGATGGTAGAATCCAGAAAGAGGAGCTAATTGACCCTACCCTGGTCATCCTTACTGACAAGGCCAGAGAAATGGAGCTAAACCTTTTCAATAATGCTAAGAACAGTACATTGGATCAGTTCAGGTCATTTAAATGGCTTTTTCATGAACTCAAGACCTCAAGGAAAAAATCTAGGGAATCGAAAGCAACAAGGATCACAATGCCACTAAGGATTTTTTGTCACTTGGACTCAAGGGTTAACCAGATGGAGGAAAAGATGAAGAGCCTTGAGGAAACCCTTAAAGGTATTGTAGAGCAGAACTTCAAAATCTTGAAGGCCTCAAACGAGCACATCAAATTGCTCATAGATAAAATGGAAGAAAAGACGGATGGTAAGGAAGTGCAGATAATTAAAGAGGAAAAAAAGGATAAACCTAATGAAGGTCTAGGTAAGAGAACAAGGACCAACTCTAAGAAGAACAAGGATGAAGAAGAATCCAATGACATCCAGAAGATCAAGGAGGTAGTAGAGAAGATGGAGCTTCTTGAGACCAATGTTGCCATAATGCTTAGGAACCTATCCCGACCTTTCTGTCTCTATGGTAGATTTTCTCTCGGCTTGCCTGTGGCCTATTTTATCTTTTTTTTCTATTATCTTAAGACTTGAACTTTTAATGCTTTATTTTAAGATGTAGTGGGTTTTAGGAACCATGTAAAACCTATAATAAAAAACATTTAAGTTTGTCATTATTATTTGAAAAAGTGGTGCATGTCATTTATATTTATATTGATTGATGTGACATTTTAAGAAAATAAAATCTTTTCAAAGTAGTCATTCCTCATCAACTCCTTGTAATCCTCCTTGCAAATGTTGAATTTATATTCAAAAAATAGTAGAGACATAAAAAAAATTTGAAATATTGTGGGTTTCAGTCATTGTTCCACAAATAGGAGCTGAATTATTTGTCCTATAGCTTGTCAAAAAATTATCTAGAAAGGTTTGTAGGGAAGTTTGAAATCTACGAGGAGAATTGCATTTATATTTCTACATGGTAGGTCCACTCATCCACCATGATCCAACAGTTCAAGATGTCCTTCTTCAGGACCAAAGGTGTCGACAAACATTTCAGAGTTGTGGGTGGTTGAATTACTTCCTAAAGCTCACAGGTTTTGACGATGATATTTCTTTTTAGTTTACAAGGTCTCTCACTAATAATGTGTCAATTGTAAAAGGATTGAGATTAGAGGTAATAAAGGAAAAAATGGCCAAGGCAACTGGTTTTTCGGATGAAGGTGAAATTTTTCTTGAAACCAAGGATGCTAGAATGACTTGTGTCTAATTTAATTTACATGGTGACTTTGTTCTTGTAGTGCACAAGCAAGGTACAAAGAGGTTATCACTACCACCATACTATAATCCAATAGCTTCATATGTGACGAGACACCTCACTTGTGAGGGTCGACTGTCATATCTACATTCTATCCATTTCAAGTTACTCAACCATGTTCAACAATGAAAAATGAACATTCCAAATATCCTCTAAATTTTTATTCTCTGTAGTGATGTTGAGGTCCAAAAATGTATGCCTAGTTCTATATCACACCATTTCTTAATTAAGCTTTTGGTTGAAAGGGCATTGAAGGAAATTTCTACCATGTCTTGGGATGAGTTTGTAGTTATTAATTTTTTTGAACAATAATATGTAGGGCATAGGAGGACTCCATTATTTCATAGGGTTAACACACTTAAGGGGACTTTTAAAATTAGGGAAGATCCTTCAACCTCATAAGGAAAATTTGAGGAAATTCCTACAACAAAAATTCCTACAACTAAACATACATCTGAGGCTCAAGCCTCAAAAACCTCTGCTGATGACTGCTAATGACACAAAAGTGGTTCCATAAAAACCTAATGTTGTGAGCACACCCTAGAGAAACAGGGTCAACAAGAAGGAAGCAAAAGGGAAATAGGAAGGAGAATGAGTCATAAAAAGAGATATTAGAAGAACAAGACATTGTAAAATTCTCTCCTCCACCTAAGAAAAGAAAAATTGATCAGAGAGATGCTCCTGTAGCCATTGATGAAAATAAGAGCCCTTCGAGGAAAATTAAGAAAGAGTACCTATGAGGTTAGGGAAGAAGCACCCACTAGGAAGAGTCATAGATTAAGGGGAAGACCCCAAAGAAGACTCGGGAAAAACAATCAACCTCTGTTGTAATTGAGTCCTTTGAATCAATTGATGTGGAGGAGTTAAATGTTAACAAGGAGGAATATACCATACTTGAGAGTCAAGATGTCTTCATGGAGGAGAGTACTCCATAAATAGAGTCAGATTTTTTCATAGAATAGGAGTATGTTTCATGGGAGGTACCAATAGTTGTTGAATAAGAACATGTTCCACAAAATTAGAATTTAGATGGCCTTGCCCAATTGGCTATTGTAGTACAAAAAATACTAGGAAATACCATAGCAGTATGGATAGGGGGACATGAATTTAAACCACTAACAATATATCCATCTATAGAGGACCAAGGGCCTAATACACCTCCTAACCTTTCTACCACACTTGCTACAACAATAAGCCTACATAAAGACATGTTGATACAACAAGATCTGTGGAAGATAGAGAAGGAGAGATTCCAAAGAATACTTGAAAATCATAGAATTGAGCTTCAACACAAAGATGAGGAAATTAACAAAATGAAGGATGAGATTACCACTATTACAACCATGGTTCTTGATCTTATGCAATGTAGGTCACCAGCCAGGGTTTACACCCTCTACCTTAAGGAATAGTATTTGAGTCTATGATTGATGAGGGTGGTAAAAGGGTTGAATCCATCTATGGAAAGAGCTTAGGAATTCTATGATATGTATAATAACTCTCCTGCATCCATTAAGAACTTATTGTGTGAATTGTATTTGCACAGTATTGTTGTTCCTCGTGATACCAATTGGAACCCACTTTCTCACATAGGATACATCCAATTACGAGCATTTATGTCATGGATAAAAAATGAGAATAGAAGGGAAATTCAAGATAGACCTTATATGAAGGAAGAGGTAGATGCTCCATTAATTATAAGAGTTGAGTCTAACAAGGGCAAGGAAATCTACTATGTTTGGCTGAGGTTATTCACACAAAAAAAGAACAGGGCAATAATCCAGGATTTATGGGAAGATGCATTTTGAGAGTATGAGAAAATGGTCAGACATGAAGGAAAACTAGTCCTTGGATCCATTATTTAGTGATAGAACAAATTTTCTAAGAGTTTAAAAAGATTTGAGCCACATTCCCCACAAAACTATATAGTTGCGGCACAAAGGGCACCATGTTAAATGATTTGGGGTGGACAAGGAAAGAACATTGGCTTCCTCTAAAGTTCCAACCTCTACTTTTACTTTGGCCACTCTTGAGCATGGTTTACAATGGTAATGAGTATGACATGGATGAAGAAATGATCAGGTGGAAAAGGTTGAGGGAGAGCAAGTGATACTACTAGATCTTAGAAAAAGGAGGAGCGAGGTAGAGTTCAACCATGGATTACATAATGAATGCCAAGATCAGAAACTTTGCAGTTGCTAGAGGACCAACAAGACCTTAAGTTGGGGGGAATTATCAGCCAAAATAATGGTCAAGTTTATCAATGTTTATGTTGCTTTTTTTCAAAAACTGTTATAAGTTTTATGGTGTTTTAAGACTCTTTTACTATTATAGGTCTAAGACTTAGAACAGTATTAATAGTATTTGATGGTCATGTAGCTATGGACTTATATATGCTTTTAGAATAATACTTGATATTTTGAACCATAGTTATCTTTATATTATTCATTTGTGAATGATTGAAGTGTAATGGGTTCTTGCAACCAAGTAGTTTATTTTCCTACAACCATGTGATGTATGCATATTTATGAGATATGAGATTTAATAAATGAATGCAATATGGAAATGAATGTATTTGCATGTTTTGTGCTCCTAATCTCTTGCAACAAGAGCATGTCAACAAGGAGGAACGACCAAGCATAAATTCAGTGGATCTAATCAAGTTCTTGGACCAAGTTATTCAACATGGAGAAAGAAGTAAGGACAACATTGAAGACCCAACTAGTTCACCCACTTCTTGGTTGGATCAATTAGTGATGTTTTAATGTACAAAAAATCTAGGAAGTAGTTGTCCTATATTCTCTCCCATAGATGTGAGGAAGGCTATTTCTTCCTTGTTGAGGAAGTTTCTCATTTATGATTTAATGTAATAACTGCATCCACTTATTTTCTTGGAAGTGGTTAGTAAGTTAAGTTAGTTATAAGTTTTAGTATAAATAAGTTTCTCTTCAAGGGTAAGCTAGTTAAGAAGAAATTAATCAGCACTAGGTTGATACTAACGTAATTGTTTTAGCAATATAGTTTTCAGTTTCAAGATACTATGTGTAATCAAGTTTAGTTATATGAATAAAGAAATGGTTATTCTGAGTATATAGTGTGTTAAAGGAGATTGGATTGACTCACCCAAAGGGGCCCACTTGGTGAGTGATCCTTTGCATTTTAACTATTTTCATAGTTGTTGTTCAATCCTTTATCTATTCCTACAGCCACATGGAAACAATTCTTGTGTCTGTTCCCACAATCAAAGAAGGAAGAGTAGTTCTTGCCTCATAAACCTAAACTTAGTTATTTTTCATGATTAAATATGCTTTGGCAGATAGGATTTAGGTAGATATACTTCCAAGTACTTACTTTCCTACAACTTTCCTTTCCAAGCAATTGTTAGCATGGCTATAATGGAACTTAGTGCATATATTATGTAGAACCATTTCAATCTTACACCCCTGGGTTGACATATTAAATCAACCTTGCCATAGGATAGATAGATTCTCAGTAAATATGTCCAATCTATGATTATGGGAATTGTACCTAGTTATTAATCCATTTGGAAAGGCCAACAACAATTATCATATTTTCAATATAGAACACTAATTAACTTCACTCATGTGCAAGACATGACAATACACAATACTAATTTCTTTCTTATGTCTTATCATAATTAACTTTGCAACTATAACATTAACATTATATATTTTATTTTCAATGAGTGTCTCTAAAAAGAAGATGCTTTGTCATTTAAACTCTTATAACCATTTTTCTTTCAATGTAGATTCAATATGCATGTTACTGCATCATTGAATCGTGATATTTTTCATCATATTTGTCTCTACAGATTACATTGATATATCTATATAAATACACTCTATATCATCAAAATTTCCCCTCATAATGAATGGGTTGAAATACCTTTCTCATCATTGACCAAATTAGTTATTAAATATAATTTGCAAATGTTATATGGGACAAGACATGTAACTAGAAGTCAAAGCATATTCACTTGTCGAGTGTTTGGAAGATTAAAATATACCTCATAGATCTTCTTTCTCATGCCCTACTAAATATTGAATATTTCTATTAGATATAAATTTAAATATCACTTCAATAGTTGAAGTTTTTATCTCTCTTGACAGTTGTTGGATTACGGAGAGGGGGGGTGAATTAGTAATCTTGATCACAAATACCTTAAATTACTTCTCTTTGATTAACTCGGTAGCTACTTGATAACTACATAGTTCTCTATTTACCAACAATAGTAAATAAACTATATCAATCAGTAAAACATACACATAAATCATTCACAATGTGTAAAACCAATATTTAACATGGAAACCTAGCTATGGGAAAAACCACTGTGGGAATTTTCACCCACTAAGAAATATACTCTTCTGAAGTACGCCTGGTTAAGAGCCAATGTGGTTAAAGATTACAAAACACACTGTTAGGTGTGACCTGGTTAAGGGATTTACCTTAGATCTATTAGGATCTTCACCCTGTTAGGAGTGGCCTTGTTACCTTTCTCAAGCATTTACAATAAGATAGTTAAGTCCACTATGTTAAGAGATTTCTCTGTTACAAATGCTAGTAAGAAACCATAATAAAAAAATGACCTGTAGATGTGCAACTATCTTTTGTTAATTAGATCTTTATGCGCTCTTTAATCTTCACTTCAATTCTTCATCTTTTACTGGCATCAACACTTCATCAAATCATTGTTTTCCTACTTGAAATCTCTTTGTTATTTCTTCTCTTCAATAGTCGGTAACCCTTCAACTATTTAGTTTTCCATCCATTTGTCCATACAAGATAATCCTTTATATAGACAATTTTTGCCTCTTAATCTCATCTATTACATTTTCCTTCAATCAATCTTAACCATTCATTTCATTATACCATAAAATTAAATCTCGGTAACACATTTCCTTTTCACCTAGGAACTTGAACTTTTCTTGAAACTTGTTCCATCTCTTTTTGTCGCTTAGATCTTGCCATAGATTTTTATCTGGAATTTTCATAGCCGTAGATCTTTGTAACTAACTTTCCTAATCATCATGATCATCCATCTCTGCATAGCTAATCATTAAATATCGATTCGATCCATAGTTAATGTCTTTTTCTTGCTTGGTGTTCTTCACTTAAAATTTTGGTTAACTGCTTGGTGCATAAACCTTTATGCTTTACCGAGTGACCTATCTTTTTCTCTTTACCTTACCGAGTGACTTTACTTGCTCGATAGCCAAAACAACTTATCTTACCGAGTTGTCAAATCTTTATCACCATGCTTTAACAACTTAACATAATCATATGTTAGGTAGAAAATAATTATATCAACATAATTAAATCATTGTATGATCTATATCAGTTTCCCAATTAAGTTCTACAACTTCTTAACTTCTCATTTCTCTTTCTCCTTAACTCATTCATCTTACATCATTACCGAATGATATGGCAACATAATAAAAATTAGAAATCAATTTCTTGACATCAATGACAAGACTATAACTTATCTAACCATTCTACTATCATCATGTATACCTCTGATCTTGGTTGGTCTTCATCATAAGCTCCATTAGATAATCAATCTTCAATATTATTATCAGTTATGATAATAGACAATATGTTGTTTATTATATTCGTTAAAGTTCATGTCGCCTGTTGCCCTATTCCTATCACCATAAAGATATAATTAACTATTTACATTGCAAACTATTAGTTATAAAACCTGAACTACTTACTTTGCATTTGAACTTCAAGGAATCTTATTTGGTAACATACACAATGTATCTTATCATTCACTAAACACCATCCTTGATCATGAGAAGACATCCATTTCAAAGATTTCTCTACTATACAATACCTTGTACAACATTAAACTACTTTGCAATGCAATAGTTAGAATAGATATTAAAGCTCTTAAATCTGAACCTCAAATTTCCAACTTAATGAGAGTGTTGCTCACTTACAACTAACTCATATGTTTACAAGATGTGACATCATCAACATCAAGCAAAAAATCAATGTGACCTCAAATATGTACTCATTATCATTTCCACTCGAACAACAATGCCATACCATCTTGGTTAAGTAATATCTATGTTAACTACAACATCTCTATTTATATAAATGATAAACCAATGCAAACATAATGCCTCTTTGGCATTTATGACAACATCTATAGTAATTGCACATTTACTCCCCCTGTCTAAATACACTATTCTCATAATTCCTTAAAATAAGTCATGATCTCAACAATATTCTTGGTCTCTATAATAACATCATTTCTATAATAGTCCTCTACATCCTTTCACTATACTTTCTACATCTTCTAAAATTGAAACATAATAAAAACCAAAGCTCTACAACCACACACACATCCTAAAAATTTCCACCACCATACTCATGAATCACACATACATTTGTTTTTCTATTTAAACTTTATCTCAACTACATTCTCTATCTCTGTAGTAACATCCTTTCTATATAATAGTCCTTTATATTCTTGCACTGTACTTTTTGCATTTTCTCAAACTGAAACATAAATGAAACCAAAACTCAACCACACACACATCTTAGTGCTTTCCACCATTGTACTCATAAATCAAACATACATTTTTTGTTGTTGTTTCAACTTCAAATATTTTCAACATCTAACAAATACACTCTTGCAAGTATTGAATAATTATTATGCTCATTCTCTCCCTTTGACATAAATATCCAAAAGGTTTCTAATATAAAACCTTGCAAGTTGAAATATGTTGACAACCTTGACTCAATGAGAATTAAAATGCAAAAATACCAATAGTGAATAAAGTCAATGTCTTAACCTCTAACAAAATAGCACATACAATGCCAACTTTGGTTCAAACTTCAATCACATCATAAGACAAGGACTATACCTTAACACATAGAACCTATTGAACACACTTCAGATGCTGAGATGGGGGGGGGGAGTGAATCAACATAAAATGAAACTCACTAACTAACATCAGTAATTACCACATAAAATAATAAGAAAGTAATGAAAAGAACCAGCAACATATGAACACTCAAATTTTATAAGTAAAAAACCCAAACTAGGGAAAACCATGATGAGCACTTGATCACACAAAAAAATTCACTAATATAAAGATCTAATTAAAAAATATGGTAGGATCTCACTACTTTGGACTTGCAACCAGAGGCTCACTAGCAATACAATAATGAATACAAATAGGAGCTCACTGCTCCAGACTTGCACATAGAGGCTCAGTGCCATAGTAGCAAGATACATAAACAAACTTATACATCCAAGACTCATTGTATTAGGAATATACAAATCTTTTTAGGAATAAGGAAAGATTCTCTAGACACTGCATCTGATCTGCACAAGACTATCAAACTTAGCAACACATTGATACTACCTTTTCTTCATTGCCACTATCATTGAACTTTGCTCTACTAATTGTAGATCTTCACTAGCTTGCACATTGTTTACTTTCTTCACTCCTTGTCTTTTTCTAAAGCACAAGCTATACTTATATACAAGATAGTTCATTGGATATTACAACAAAGTCAACCATGCCAAAGAATATTATAATTAGAATTACAAGTTGGCCAATGCAATATAAAAATGCAATAAGGTCCCATCCCAAAATCATCTAGACCAAAACATAGAGTCGACCCTAATGGATAAGATGTAAACATTAAATACACATGTCACACAAAGAATGATGAATAAGAGATAATCATTAAATGCAACACTATGGACCTAAATTAGGAAACATAATCCACTCTAGGAGAGATAGGGACTATGAACACCCTAGACTTATCCTAATGTCGTATTTACAATCACCAGAGTAACTAAAGTCATCTCAAACATGTAGAAACTCATTGGCCAAATAACCACTTGTCTTGCTAATAAAATCTAGACCTCCACAAGCCACAAAGATATCCATACACCACATCAAAAACAAATGCTAGAAGTCCACGTTAAAAGTCATCATAGCATATCTTTGGACTAGAACCAACAAATAAACATGACTGTAACACTGGATAATGTAGTTTTTGGAACATCAAGAACAACTTCTGGAACACTAGGGAATGCCACAACCAAGACCAAAATATGAATTCATCTGCATTAGTTTCAACAACCTTTAAGCCTGAATTTTGAAGAAAAAACTTTCTAGAAAGCACAAAATGAAGCACTGCAACTGGGATTGTATTTTCTCTATTTACTAAAACTGTAGATTTCCAGACCACACAGGCTTCCAAATTCAAGAGAAGAACACCAAAGAACTATAAAACATTATCTTCATAAGAGCACACAATACATAACTATCTTCCACCTATTCTGATTGTCTTCCACTGCATTGTAGCATTATTAAGATACATAATTGTCTAAATCGCTATTTTTATTGTCTTCCACTACACTATATCACATTCTGAATATATATGATAATGAACATATACATATCTTTCATTGTTCTAAAGGTTAAACTTACTCCACCAGGAATATAAGAATAATATACTTCCATATCACAGTGTTTGGGCAACCACAAACACCTTTGAAACACAATGTTTGACATCAATGACAACAAACAACAAAACATATATTTCCAACAAAACCTTGTATATTTAATCTAAACCAAACACAATCTTCATAATATCAAAATAATGCAATATTTAACAAGACAAAATGTTTTTCACTTCCTTTCACTTTTATGGAAAACTAGTAAACAAAAAGCTTCACATAGAAACTCCCACCATAAACTATTGTTCACCCTACCTTTAGTGAACTATTGTGCTAATAATAAATCTTCCATATCAACCCTTATAACCTATTATAAATATTTTGATGCCTTAAATATTGAAGGAATAGAAAAGGAAATTAATCATTGTGTTTTATTGATGCGAGATAATGCCTTTAAATAGGCAATACTAAAAACATAGTTACATAAGTGCTAGAACTAAAAAGTAGTATTATAAATTAAACTAAACCTAAATATAACTAAAAGATGTAATATGCCAACATTCATCCCCTTATTACATTGATATGAACAAGAGTGGAACATTGTAAGGGTTTTGAAATCAACCCTTTTGGAGACTTTGATGAAGTGTCTTCATAAATCCTCCCCTCTCACTCAAGAAACATCAAACTGACTGTATTAGTAGATCTCCTAATGGTAGAACCTGAAATCATCTACACAACGTGAGTGTTCCCACCTCCCATGCACAATAAGACACATGTCACCTGAAATTATACATCTCCTTTGAGTGTGTATAATGCCTCCTCCAGTGATGCATATGAGATTCCCTTTATTTGAAAGTCCACATCTCCTTTGAGCATGTCTAATGCCTCCTCAAGTGTTGTGGAAACAATCCCTCCTATGGTGCACAAATCACCAATCAATTCTTGCACACGAGACAACATTTCCTCTAAAATTCCACACTTTGTCTAAGTGTGAAAAATGCCTCCTTAAGTGCTTGATAAATCAATAATTAAATCTCCGCCCCTCACTCCTTGAAGGGGAAACCATGATACCAAGCCCCCTCTTTTCTTCAAGGACAAATATGTTAAGCCTCATATTTTCTTCAAGGAAAAATATGCCAAGTCCCCACTTTTCTTTAGGGAAACAAATAAGATTCTTATCATGCAATGAATCATCTCTAAGTGAGAAGCTAGCTCGATATGAGAGGTATCCTCCATCCTCCGTTGCCTCTAACCTCCAATTATCTTCTTATCTATTCACTAAAGCATAAATCTTTCATCAATTCTTGTACTGCAAGGTGGATTGCCATCATCAAATGATTCATTTGTATGTATTTCAAAACCACAAAAGTATGTTTCACCTTGATTTGTAGTGAAAGCTATATTTTTCTTCAACTTTCCATCAGTAAGATATTTGGCCCGCTGAATGCAATTCATCTACATATTTCCATTTTTCTGACAATAATAACATTTGAATTCTTTTCTAGTTGAAATGTTAGAAAATTTTGTAGCTAGCAAAATATTTTCCTCAACAATTAAATAAATCTGATTAACTCTACTTTCTTCATTAATTAAAGAAGAAATTATAGTTTCCAAATTGGGATTCATTTTGTTCAATGTAAAAACAATATGATCAAAACTTGAATGCATATTGCTCAATAAGATTGCCTTGGAATCCTCATCATCAACTTTGGATTTTACACCTATAAGTTGATTAAGAAGAGAATGTAATATGCTTATATGTTGAACAATATTATCTCCCTCATTCATCTTCAATCCAAACAGTTTTTTCTTTATGAATATTTTGGCACTAAAATCTTGTGAACCAAACAAAATGTTAAGCCCATCTCGTATTTCTTTCAATGTCTTTGATAGATCAATGTGATGCAAATTTGCATCTGATAAACCAAGACCAATTAATTTTGTGGCCCACAATCTTTAGCCATCCACTTTGTTACTTCATTTGCATCTTGTGGTTTTATAACAAGTCCACATACAATATCCCACAAATATTTTTTTAATCAAAAGTAATTGTATTTTAATTTTCCATGTGTGACATTCATGCCCTTCAATTTTGGTAATAGTATTTATTTTATCCATTATTGTTATTACTCAAAAAATCAAATCTCTATCAGAATATTTTTTATATCACCCTATAAAGAAATAGATTAACTCATACCTCTAAAAATACACCTATTTTAATTCTCCCCATATTCAAAATTATAAAACAAGATGCAAATAAACTTGAAGGTCTCTCCTTCTTCACAACTTAGAATTCATGGTGCCACAACAATGTGCATTCACCAATCTTTAAACGAAAAAAGCCTAGGATTTTTTTACTACCATTCCCAATGGTAATGCCAACATTGAGATGAGAGTTTTATAAGGAATAAAACTTTGAAAATTTCTTTGGACTAATCATCACATGAAATGTAAAATCTATGACAATGCTCTTGCTTTCTTTGACATAATCTATGACAAGATCGATGCTCCTTAAATATCACCCACAAGATGCTAGGAAGGGACACAATGAAAAATAAGCACTCAACCACCTCCTATGACACAAAGGAATCCATTCACATTGTAGATCATACTCACCAGGAACAAAAAAGAATGAATGCTAGTGATGAGGCTCCAAAGTTAGCAAGGAAAGATACACCAACAATAGGAACCATGCACCATATACTCATGACATATATTCTATGGAACACTCAAAAACCAAGAAACTTTACTATGATTCATATGCGTACAAGAGAAAACATTGCTCTAATGCCAAATATTGAAGGAATATAGTAGAATATTGATCAATGTGTTTTATTGATACAAGATAATGCCTTAAAACAGGCAGTACTAAAAACATAGTTACATAACTGTTGAAACTAAGTGGTAGTTTAATTAATTAAACTAAACCTAAAAATAACTAAAAGATGTAATATGCCAACATTAAAGCTAGTTTCAATCTGCATGTTCTTTGCTTCACTGATATTAGATCCTCTCACTGTAGTCATATTTGTTAAGTATCATTATTACACAATCATCAATGACAAACCATATAATTCCCTTTTCATAATTAGGATTCTCCTTTCACTAGAAACCCTTTTCAATCATTTGCAACCACTTCTCTACACCTTCAAACAACATTTTCACACTATCATCCTTTGCAACTCTTTGAAGGCATCTTCTTCATAACACTTGCAATTGTAAGAACATACACAACCTCTAAACTAGCAATCAAAATCAATAAACCTTACTCAACATGTCAACACAATCATAAGTTATTTATCACTTGATTGATCACTATCATTTCATAGATGCTTGTTCATTATGTCTTCATAACATACTTTCTTTTTCAATCTCTTGATCTTCTTAAGAGTACAAATCAATTCACCATCAAATTCAACATCTACAAACTCCATTTCATTATCCTCCTCATGTTTATTTCATTGATCCATACTTGGAATTTCTATAGCCATCAATAAGACTTCATCTTTTTCATTAATAGAGTTTTTAGAATTATTGTCATATATATTAGCATGCAAACTCATTTTTCTTATTAGAAGAGAACTTTCTTCTTGCATTAAATGACTTCTTTTTACCTTGTATTTCAATATATTCTTCAGCACTATTAGATTCATTATAAGGACAATTAGTAGCATAATGTCCTATTATACCACAGTTAAAACATTAAAAAGGAAGTTTTCCATTATACTTTCTTGACCCTTTTTTCAACTTCCTAACAAAGATTCTTTGATATCTAAATCTTTAGAGCATGAATTTATTACATTATCCTTCTTCATAGTCTTAAAGATTGCCTCTCTACTAGTAGACTCTTCTTTACTTGTTCTCATCTCACATGTTGTGAGAGCACCATGCATCTCATCCATTGTGTACATGTTTATATCATTTTCTTCTTCTATTGTAGATATTTTTTGAGTCATACCTAGATGGTAGTGATCTTAAGACCTTTTTTATTACATCTTTATCATCTATCACTTCTAGACCACTTCTATCAGTGACAATTCCATCAACCTTAAGAAGGTAATTTTCTATCTTCTCTTGCTCACTCATTTTCAACCCTTCAAAATTTGATCTTAAATTTTGTATTTTGGCATGTTTTACTCTACAATTTCCATAATATATGTTATTCAACTTATCCTAGACTTCTTGTGAATACTTACAACACATAAATTTTACAAAAAAACATCTTTAGTTGGACCAAACAATATAGCATGCATTGTCTTGGCATCAATTTCATATTCCTTTTTGCTAGTAGCATCAACGGATATGGTAGTAGGAACATTATCCATTGACAATTGTACTCCATAAATCAACTCCTAGATAAACCAAGTAGATTTTCATTCTAACTCTCCAAAAGGCATAATCATTGTCATCA
The DNA here is from genome assembly GCA_027943335.1 of Chamaecyparis obtusa. Taxonomy (NCBI): domain Eukaryota; kingdom Viridiplantae; phylum Streptophyta; class Pinopsida; order Cupressales; family Cupressaceae; genus Chamaecyparis; species Chamaecyparis obtusa. Next base: position 412,420 of record BSBK01002171.1, on the reverse strand, counting down.
AATAGAGGCATTTTTGCAATTGAAGAATCTTTTTTGTGCCATTATTGCAAGTATTCCCTACCATGATCTATCTTAGGATGTTAAACCTCTTACAAGGAATCTACTACTTTGAGACCACTTTTTGGAATACCCTAGACTATTGAGACAAGGGGGTGAATAAGTGGTATATAAAAATCAATTCACTAAACATGTAAACAATTAAAACCAATGGCACAAAAACTTATATTAGACCATAAACATAAGAATAACATCATAAAGGAATACATCAATCCATAGGACAATTGAACCATATATACACATCATATAACACCCGTATTTGAATGGAAAACTCTTGAAGGTTAAAAGAACATACTATGAAAATAAACTTCATTAAGCCCCGTTGGCCATGAAAACCTCATTGGTCATAAGAAAGCCTCACTGGTTACTTTCAAGGCACTAACCCTAGGAGAACTAACTCCTTACAAAAATTTTCAAATAAAAAACAAAATACATAGGGTGACTCTATTTATATACAAATCACTATTCAACTCCTCTAATATGTAATTATCATCTTTACAATATTGAACACTAATCAACTTCACTCATTTGCAAAAGATGACAATAAACAAAATTGATCACTTTCTTATGTCTTATCACAATCAACTTTGCAAATACAAAATTAGCATTATATCTTTCATTTATATGAGTGTCTACAAAAGGAATATTATTTATAATTTAAACTCATGTCACCATCTTCCTTTCAACACAAATTCAATATGCATGTTACTGCATCATTAAACCTTGATATTTTTCATCATATTTGTCTCTACAAATTATACTAATATGTCTATGCAAATACACTTTGTATCATCAAACTTCCTCCTTATAATGAATGGATTGAAATAGCTTTCTCATCAATGACCAATTTAGTTATTAAATGTAGTTTGCAACTGTTATATGAGACAAGACTAACAATTAACCGTCAAAGCATATTCACCAATGGAAGATTAAAATATGCATCATAGATTTTATTTCTCGTGCCTTAGTAAAGATTGAATATTGCTCATAGATATAGCTTTAAAGATCATTTTAATAGTTAAAGTTGTTATCTGTTGACAATATGTTATTTATTGTAATCATTAAAGTTTTTGTTGCCATGAAGACAAGATTAACTATTTACATTGCAAACTCGTAGTTATTAAACCCAAACTAAAGATTCTACATTTGAACTTCAAGGAATCATCTCATGGTCATAAATATGTATCTTATCATTCATTAAAATACATCCTTGATGATGAGAAGACATCCATAAGACATCTATTTCAAAGATTTATTTGCTATATAATACCTTACATATAAAATTAAATTGTTTTGTGATGCAACTGTTAATACAAATATTAAAGCTTTGAAATCCAAATCTCAACTTTCCAACTTAATGGGAGTGCTTCTCACTTACAACAAACTCATATATGCTTACAAGATCTGACATCCTCCACATCAAGCACCAAATTACTGTGACCTCAAATATGTACTCAGTTTCATTTCTACTCAAACAAGAATGTCAAACCATCTTTGTTAAGCAATATCTCTGTTAACTACAACATCTCTATTGACATAAATGACAAACCAATGCCAACACATTTGTTATTTGATTATAAAATAAAATTGTTATTTAGGAATATATTTATAGATTAATTATTACACTAATAGTTACATACACATAAGTGATTCATTACTTGCTTGAAAGTGGTGTTGCTAATAATTATTAATTAGTAAAATCAATTGATGTAGGAGTATTTGTGGATATGGGTCATCCCTTTCCCTTTTGTACTAAATAGTGGATAGAAGACAATGATTGAAGAAATAATGTTTCTCACTTTAAATACAATGTCACCAATTGGAGTCTATATTAATGATAACAAACTACTTGATAAACCTCTTTATTGTGGTAAGCTTTGATTTTTTCGTAGGCTTGTTTGGGAGCTAGATGACATCCACTTAGTTACATTTATTTTGGTCACTTATGTTGGTTGAGACTTGACAAACTGACTATTGACAAACATAGAATGACAAGGACTTAATTTCACCACAACCTTGTGTGTTCAATAGAAGACAATGAATATGCAAAATAGAAGACAATGAATATGCAAACCTACACAAGCAACAAGATGAATATCTCTATACAATGCTAACCACAAAGTTCAAACATGCAAAGACAACTAATTTTTTGTGGATTATACTTCATGTGTATCAATTAGCATTTTGAATAGTCCACCTATATTTGTGTATATAAATTAGCTATTAGATATACCAATTCATGATAAGGCTATACTTTCTTTACGTTTATAAAAGAAGATTATTCATAAAAGATTATTGGGCTTATTATAAAGCTTACATGTGTGTAGGCAAATTGTTTTGTCTTCAAATTTCATTTTTATATACAAATAACATGATTACACATTTTTTTGGTTTGGAATCTCATATTTGATATATTGACTACAAGTTTATGATTTCATACATTAGTATGTTGCCATAGGATTATATTGAACTTTTATTTTAATTTATCTTTCTATGGTGTCTTAGATAAATGTAAGAGATTTTCAACCAATTTTGCATCATGGTTAGAACAATTTGCATATACAATGTATTCTTTTATTCTTTTATTTCATTAAAGTAAAATTAAATTTTTTTATGTTTTGTTTATTTAATAATTTCTATAATTTATAGAAAATTAATTTTAAAATGTCATTTTTTTACATTAAAAAAATATAAAAACATAAATTAATCGTAAGTCACTCTTTAATATTTTATTATAAATTTGTGGACAATTTTTATAGAAAAAAAATGATTCACATCATGCTAATGCATATGAAGAAGGGTAGGCTGATCCTCATGAAAATATGAAAATAATAATGATGCAAACAAAATAGAGGTATTCCATGTTTTGATACACTTTTTTTAAGGTCTTAATCAAAATGTCACACCTTCTCTCAAGATTTATTTTTCAAGCTTCTTCATTATATTTTTATTAATATATCACTTAATTCCTTCAGAATTCTCAAATAAGATTATTTATCAATGTTAATTTAATTCAAACTTACTATTGATTTTTTATAGTACATTAGACAAATTAATTTTTTTTCCCTTAAAAATTTTCCCATCACACTCTCCACATAAGCATGTGTTGACTAAAAATACTTTAATTACAATATTGTCAAAACATCATCTCACACCAACTTTACTTATAGTACACCTATTTATATTATATCTTTAAGCATGTCTATCACATCTTAAATACAATAATTTATTAAAAAATTTCATACTCAAATATATAAATTTATATAAAGTTCCCTCCCCCCCCAAAAAAAAACTCAAAATTGAATATCAATAAATACACATTAAAAATACATCTTAATCAATAAAATAAATAAATCAACTTAATTGAAATATAATTTAACCTTTTATAAACAAAACAAACTAGTCCAATTCTAGAGTTGTGTATTAATAAAACATTACATTTATTGGACCATATGATACAACTTGTTATATGGATAAGAAATTGAGGTGGAAAGCTTACATTTAAGATTGAGGGAGGGACCATGGTGACCCACTATGATATTGATGTTTATTTGACACCTACCAACTATTTATATAATGTTAGACTTTAAGTCTACACTATATAAATGGAGAGGTAAAATATAATCAAAAAATTATGTTTGAGGTGATGGTAATTATTTTAAATAATAATTTATTTATTATTTTATATAAATAATATATAAAATCAAGTTTCAAATTTCTTTTTTATTGTTATTACTTAAATATTGTAAATTAAGTTTGTTATAAATTAATTGTAAAAATTAATATAATATATTAATTTATAATTAATTAATAATATACAAGAAAATATATTATATAAAAGATAATTATCTAGATGTTGCTTTTAGATTTGATTGTAAGTCTTTTTTTACATTAATGTTTCAATCACACTTTCTGATCTATTATCTGGGATCACACAATATCATGGAGATAACTTATGGATTGTGGAATTCTACCTAATTTAAAAGATCGCTGAAAGGAGAATTATTTAGAGTCAATATTTATTTTATAGAAATAGTGTAATGCATAGTTTTTATTGATGTATTTTTTTTATAGTTCATGTTTACTTAAAAAACTTAAGACTATTTTATTTCACAATTCAAATTTCAATTTTTATATTTCTTTTATTATTTAATTTTAATTTTTTATATTTATTTTATATATAAATAATTTAAAATAGTCAAGAAAATATAAACTTATTTATTATTCTTAAGATTATTAAATAAATATAATATAGAAATAATTAATTATATGTTTAACATTAAAAAAGAGTCAAGGGCATAACTCATATATCATACCTTCTTGTTCAATACTCTGTTTAGAACCCCCTCCCCTCTAAGTTTAAAACAATTGAGTATTTTTAGCTAAAAATACACACAATCAAGATACAAAGTTACTAAATTAAATTCAAATGAATTATAAGAATATGATAACATTGAAAAATACAATCTTAGAATAAAGTTAAATAGATACTAATTTTTTTAATACATGATAATTAAAATAACCTTATAATAGAATAAATTTTTTTTTTTTACATATAATATATAAAATAATTCTTACATTTTCATTAAAAATTAATTTAAAGAATCTGCCAAAATTTAAAAAAAACTAATTTGTTGAAATACTACTAAAATAATCTATTATTAAATAAAAATTCAATTTTATTACGTATAATAAATAAAACAATTCTTAATTTTGTAGACCATTACAACCCTACCGTATTGAGGATAATTAAAAAAATTAATTTCAAAATCCTGACCAAAAACTTGTACGTTGGACTACAATTTCTCATGTACTTTGGTAGAAACCATACCCTGTAATCCAGATGTAACATAAATTTCTATAACCCTAAAACTCAAAATAAATTCATTCATTCGGAAGCAACCCGTATCAGTGTTAGTTGAAAGTATTTGTCAGCCTAAGACGAAGAACAAATTAGTTTTCCAAGACCATCGGCCACCTTACACCAAATGATATCTCTATTCCGATTAATTTCGTTCACCATAATCCCTCAAACTGTACCTCCTAATTGCCAGTAACCAACTTCGATCGAGATAAGTTTTACAGCAATAAAATATAACTCCCAAACCCAAGGTTTTTAATTAGTAAATTGTTGTCTGCCATCGAAAAAATCTATCCCCTTGTCTGTACAAAAATATTCAAACCTATTCACAATTTCTAGTGCACTCGATTGCCACCAAGACTTGCTTCCGATTGGCTTATGTGGAATTGAGACAATTCTATAAATTAGTTAGATCCATACCAACTTGAGCCTCTTTCTCCCTCCCAGTTTTTTGTACCTTCGATAGATTCGTTAGGCATACCAGGGAGAAGATTGAAGCAGAGCCTGATACCACATAATCAAAAAAGGATATTTTTTCTTCATAAATCCCCTGGCAATTTCAGGAATCTCGAGGTATGTTGTTAGTTAAACGTTTTAAATCCCTTAGGAATTGCAGTTGGTATTTTGTAGGGTATGTTGAGAATCTCACATTTATGTGTCTGCTTCTCTTGATTAGAGTTGGGTATGGTCTGGATCGATGAAGTGATTGTTTTCTATCTTTTTTTTCCATTTAAGTAAATATACTGATACGGGAATCCTTTGGATCTAATATTTGAATGCATTTCCTTGAATCTAGTTGGGTGTGCCCAATGCAGTTAAATGATTTGTGCATGTAGGGGATCAAAGGTATCTAATATATCTCTGTACATGCGAATGCGTGTATATATGGACTGTATATGTATATATTATTTATGCATGAATTACCGTTGTATCTATTTCTCTTTATATATGTGCATGCATACACATTTTTGTGTTTACAGATCTATATATATTTGTATGCATGCATTTTTGTGTCCATAGATTTTTATACGGGCGTTTCTATACTTATATATGATGTATTATATACAAACACATGCCTACAGTGTCTGTTTTTCTGTAAATAACTGTATATATGAGTGCTTGTCTGCCTGTACTTGCATGCATATATGCATACCTATATACCCAGCTTTGATCCTGTGATATTCAAATAAATTGAAGTACAGTCCCATATCTGCACTTTTTCGGAGTATTCTTATGTAGAGCACAGTTTGTATGTTTGCATCCACATTAAATTATCAACCAAAAATAGCTGCTGCAAGCATCTATTTCCTTGATTATTTTAAGGATGTGGAGCTTCTATGGTCAAATTGCCAATTAGACTATCATTATGCAGTCATGGGACTTGGTCATCAATGGATGACTTAAACATAAATCCCAGAAAAATCAAACTCTGGCGTTGTATGTTAAGTAAGTCTCATCATTACCTTCACTTTGTTGAATTTGGGGCATTTCCATGCATCAATCAGAGGGTTATGGGCACTGATCTGCAGTACACGCCCAAATCAAATTAGTTGCAGCAATTGTTAAGATTTTGATAAAGCATATATCCCATTTATAAAAAATCTTTGTGGGGTTATAACTTCATGTGGGATTTTAATATTTGTTGAGTCATGTACAATGTTTACTCATGTACATTGGTAATAATCAGAAGGGCACTTGCAAAACACACAAGCACCTCTAATAGATATTAGTACCACAAAGAGGGTGCATCCTAAAACATCAGCTCAGGGTCTTTCATCCTAAAGCTTGCTTCTGGATTGACAAAGCTTTTGGTGCGCATGATGCCTTATAAGCCTAATCCGCCTCAATTATTTTTTTTGTTTTGGACAACTATGCACCTAAGATTCATTGTACTTTTTAATTGACTAGAATTTTTGCCATGCAACATTTAGATATTTTCTCAATAACTGTGGTCAAATGCATTTCTTAGATAAGTGCAAAGTATTTAGAAGTTTATTATTTTTATGAGATTTTTAATTGGGCGCAGTAGATGTATTATTAGTACTGGAGTCATCCTTTGGTGAGCTATTTCTCATAAGTGGGCATTTCTTCTATAACAACTCTCTCATGTGGTACAATTCCATAGTTGTGTGTGGGACATAGAGCACTATGGAAATCATTCAGAAGGTTGTAGGCATTTATTTGCATTGCATGTATTACCAATTTACCATCTATATGAGAACTAAACAGAATACACCGACTCAAGTTCACTTATTCAAATTTAAAAAGGATCTGTACTAAGAATATTGCCAATGTCACTGCATTTATGACTGCTTAGATTGTTTTCATATTGTCTTAAAACAAAGAGGCTTTCACCTTTCCATCTCAATTCTAAACATATTAGAAATTTACAAAAGAAAGTTCCAAGTTTTCTTCATTTTTTCTCTGTTGCCACATGCAGGTCACTTGATTTTCTCCTGGCATCAGGCGTGGCTACTGAAATCTTCTCATAACTAAATGACGTAACACACATATGAATGCATGTAAACATTTAATGCTTGTACATTTAAATACAATCACTTATCTGCATATATGCAAGTACAGATACATGTATGGTTGTTTACTGTAGATGATTTCTGACAACCTTGTGATTGATTTGGGTATCCTTTGAATACAGCATGTTGATACACATAGAATGAGATAACGATTTGCATATTCACTTTCCTGCAGTTAGTTTGATTTGAGTAAGCAGTATAGATGAATACATAAGACCCTTTCTTTGATTTTCCCATGCCTTGAATGTGGCTATACTCAAGTTGATTTGGGCATGCTCTGGATCAAACACATCAATGCCTACTAAGGCTAGTTTGATTTGAGTAAGAAATGCTCTGAATCCAGAAAAGTTATGGTTACCATATTAAAAAATGAACACCATCTTCTCTATACTGTTATTCCAAGATCATTGTATAGTGCGAATTCTAGAGAGAAAAGAACGATTGTCTTTGGCAACTATTAGCATTGAAATGGAGATCACGACAACTGATATCCTAGAATATAGAGCTTGTAGGAGGTTTCGTGTATATTAGCATATTTGTCTTGTTTATGAAGTTATTTATACTTTCCCTGGTAGAACTTTACACGAGCTCACTTTTCCCCATCTGTACTTCTCTCTCTTATGTACTTTTCTGCCCTGTGCTTTTCTGTTATAATCATTGATCTTGAACCAGGCAAACAAAATCTTGTCACAAAATTAGACTATAATACTGGACTGCTAGCCTTTTGAGCCTTCTAGTGTTAGAATTATAGCTTCAGTCGGATTGATGCTCTCAGTAAATCACAGTAAAAAGATATATATGACTGTAAGCAAATCATATATATATATATATATATATATGTATAATATGTTACATTCTGATTTTGTGCTTTAATCATACATCGAATGACTTAACCGATTTACTAAATCTCATTTCAAATTTGATTGCATATCATATTTAATCATGCCCGATCAGGCCGTGTACTGTGAAGTCACCGTAGATCACATTTGTGACTTACATAGTGATCGGGACCTTTCAATTCAGATTGTCGTCGATCCAAAGTGATATTGTTAGTGTATTTGTTATGCAGATCGACGTGGTATTGTTAGTGTTAACAAAACTGTTATCAAGGGGCATGACGACGTAAGGCCATGACCCTACGTGGCTCAGGCCACGTAAGGGTCATGTCCTTACGTAGTCATGACCCTTCACCTTATATATATATATATATATATATATATATATATGCCGTGCGATCAGTGCTAAGAGGACATCAATAACATTGGCAATCTCCTCTATGCATGGTAGACTACACTCTTAACATACTGTGATCATCTTCCTTAGCAAATATAATATAATTTTGAATATTCAGAATTGCGATTACCTGTTGCATTATATATACATCAGTTAAAGAGCAATCACAGACCTGCAGATTCAAAGAAGAATTCATTATTCTCTGAAGAATAAACTAAATCTGGAATAAGTCTATCTGTATCTCTGATCTTATCTTCCTTAACATGGTATCAGAGCCAAGTTCATAGAGATCAAATAAAAGACAGTAAAATTCAAATTAAATTTCAGACTTACATTCATTCAGTACAGTCAAGGTGAATCATGTCAGACTCGAGGACAGATTTGAAGGAGCATCAAATTTTGTATCATGGAGAATTTGAATTATTATAATACTTCGAGAACTTGAACTAGACTCATATGTAGAAGAAAACAAATCGATACCAGATAATGATCCAGATAAAACAATATGGAAAAGACATAATAATAAAGCCATGAAAATTATTATCGATGCTGTTAAGGATCATGTTCTTCCAATTATATCAAACTTAACAACTGCATATGATATGTTCATGACCATTCAAAATACATATGAGATCAATAATACGAGCAGACTGCTCACCTTAAAACAACAACTTCTGCATATCAAGATGAATAAAGGAGAACCAATTACATCTTATTTCTTGAAAATTTCAGAATTGAAAGATCAACTTTTAACCATTGGAAATACGGTAGATGATCTAGAATCGTCATTAATAGCCTTAAAGGGATACCTACTACTTGGGAATCTTTTATTCAAGGCATCAGTGCACGATCCACTCTACCAAAATTTGATCAACTAAAGACTGACTGCACTCAAGAAGAATCTAGACTGATTACAAGAGGGATTAGTTCAAATAAAGAGGGTGAAATTCAAGCCCTTAAAGGGGTACCTACTACTTGGGAATCTTTTATTCAAGGCATCAGTGCACGACCCACTCTACCAAAATTTGATCAACTAAAGAATGACTGCACTCAAGAAGAATCTAGACTGATTACAAGAGGGATTAGTTCAAATAAAGAGGGTGAAATTCAAGCCCTTAATGCAATAACAAACAATAAAGGAAAGAACAGAAATTTCAAGCGGAAAAGAGGGAAGAATAATCAAAACTACAAAAATAGAAACCTGTCTAAAATTCAATGCTTCAAGTGCGACAAGTTTGGACACACTCACAGGTTCTGCCCAAAGAGAAAGAAAGCTCAAGCCTCTATAGCTGAAGTCAAGGAAGCAGAAAATCCACTATTCTTCTTAGCCTTGTCAAGCGAACTAAACTCAAACAAGCATACTTGGATAATTGATAGCGGAGCATGTAGACACATAATTGGATTTAGAGATCAGTTAGAAACTTTTGAAGGACACTCGACAAAAGAGGTCACAATAGGTGATAATTCCACCTATCCAGTAAAAGGAATTGGGACCTGCTCAATTAAATTAAGAATTGAAGTTACCTTGCAGCTAAAAGATGTCCTATTTGTACCGGGCATCAAAAAAAATCTGGTCTCCATTTCGGGTCTCCATTTTAAATCATGTCACCTTTTAGGAAGACAAAGTACTATCCTGGCCTAAAAATTCCAACATAAAAAATGCAATCTCTATAGGATTTAGAGATGGAAGTTTATATAAACTCTGTAATGTTCAAAATCAAGCCCTAAATCATGAAGTTTCACAAACTAATGAAATTTGGCATAGAAGGTTAGGACACCTCCATTTTCGTGCCCTACCCTCTATAGAGAAAATTGTGACAAGATTACCTCATCTAAAATCTGAACATATTCGAGCCTGCAAAGGTTGCGCCTTACGAAAGAACTCAAAAGGATCTTTTCCTCATAGTGAACATAAGTTGTATTAGAACTTATCCACATTGATTTGTGTGGTCCAATGTCAATACCCTCTTTAGGGGGATTTTTGTATTATGTGATTTTTGTTAATGACTACTTTAGGAAGACTTGAATTTATTTCTTAAAACTTAAAGAATCAAATGAAGTATTGTTGAAATTCAAAGAATTTAAGGCTTTAGTGGAAAATCAAACTTGCAAGAAAATCAAAGACTCTAAGATTTGACAATGGGGGTGAATACATTTTTGAAAACTTTAAAGAATTCTGCACTTCTATTGGGATTAAGAGGGGGCATACAATACCTTATAATCCACAATAGAATGGAGTGGCAGAAAGGAAAAACAAAACTATCATTAAATCCGCTAAAGCCATGATGCACGATCAAAATCTTCACATCTCATTCTAGGTTGAAGCCTCAAATACAATAGTATACATCCAAAATAGATGTCCTCATTCAATCTTAGAAAATATAACTCCTGAAGAAGCCTTTACGAGAAACAAACCAGATTTAAGTCACTTGAGAATTTTTGTCTGTCCTATATATATACATTTCCCTAAAGAAAAGAGGTCCAAACTAGAACCCTCTGGGAAGAAAGGCATATTTGTTGGGTATAGTGAATCCTCTAAAGGTTACAGAGTTTACATTCTAGGACAAAGAACTATTGAAATCAGCAGAGATGGTAAATTTGAAGAAGATACTGCACATAACATTTCTAAAAACATTAAAGAATCAAATGAGGAATCAACTACAGAATTAGATGAAAACCCTACAGTTGAGATTCAGAGGGATAATTACTCAGAACATCATGAACCCTTATCATTTAATACTAGAAATGTTGAGATCCCTAATAACAAGAAAAGGCCACTATGGGCAAGAAAGATGATTGAAGAAAACAATGTAGCACTTGATGAAATCTTTAGAGAAAGTAAGAAAACTAGAAGTCATTCATGCTATGTTGCTCTTATATCCGAACTCATCAAATTTGAACCATCAAGTGTTGAAGAGGCCTTAACATGTTAAGCTTGGAAAGATGCAATGATCGAAGAATATCAATCTAAAAAATGATGTCTGAGATGTTGTACCTAGACCTAAGGACAAAGCAGTTGTCTCCTCTAAATGGTTATTCAAAATCAAGCATGCACCAGATGGTAGTATTGAAAAACACAATGCCAGATTTGTTGCCAGGGAATTTTCTCAAAAGGTTGGAATTGACTATGAAGAGACATTTGCTCCTGTTGCTAGATACACCTCTGTAAGAACCATTATTGCTATTGCAGCATCCAAAGGATGGAAGATACATCAAATGGACGTAAAGATTGCTTTTCTGAATGGTATTATTGATGAAGAAGTATATCTAGAATAACCAGAGGGCTTCATCACTCATGACAAAAACTCCTATGTGTGTAAATTAAAGAAGGCTCTCTATGGCCTTAAACAAGCCCCCAGGGCATGGTACGAAGGGATAGACAATTATCTTACAAAGCTAGTATACTCCAAAAATGAAGCTGATCCTAATATATACTTCAAAATATCAAATGGTGACATGCTAATTCTTGTTCTATATGTTGATGACTTACTAATAACAGGGGAAGATCATCTTATTGAAAAATGCAAATAGGATCTTGCGTCTGAATTTGATATGAAAGATTTGGGTTTTCTATACTATTTTCTGGGTCTAGAAGTATGGCAAAAAAAGAACTACATTTTCCGAGATCAAGGAAAATATATTATTGACATCTTGACCAAATTTGGAATGATCAACTGTAAACCATTATCCACACTGATGGAAACAAAATCTTCATAAGCTTAAAAGTGATGCATTTGAATTTGAACCTACAAATCCCACATACTACAGACAGATAATTGGATCTCTAATGTACTTGGTGAATACTCGCCCTGATATTTGTTATGCAATTAATGCATTAAGTCAATTCATGTGTGAACCTAAGAAGATACATCTCATGGCAGCCATAGCACATTTTGAGATACTTGCGTGGTACTATTCGACTAGGCCTAAATATGAGAATGTTGAGATACAACTTCAAGGATATTCAGATTTTGATTGGGCCGAGAGTTCCATGGACCATAAAAGTACTATAGGATTCTGTTTCAACCTTGGATCTGCTATGATATCTTGGTTTAGCAGGAAGTAGTTAGGAGTTGCTCAAAGTTCCATTGAAGTCGAATACATAGCCGCCTCTATGAGAGCTCGAGAAGTAGTTTGGTTAAGAAAGTTATTGGTTGGACTATTTGGGAAGTTCTTGAATCCCACAGTTATACACTATGATAATCAAAGCTGCATTAAACTGTCTGTAAATCCAGTCTTCCATAACAAATCCAAGCACATAGAGATTCCATACCACTACATCAGAGATATGGTAGAGAGGAATGCCATCAAATTGGTATATATTAGCACTGAAGAGCAAAATGCCGACATATTTACCAAACCTCTTGCAAAGTTGAAAGTGGAGTACTTTAGAGGTAAACTTGGTATGACTAAAATGTAATTGTAATTCCTGAGATTAAGTCTCAGTCATGCTTAAATTTAATATATATTCATTTATATTTTAAATGTTAAAAGAATTACAATGTTGCACATGTGGTTTATGTCATGAAAGGTGACGACTTTTCATTTGATATATTTATGAGGTCGCTTTTGTAAGGTGACGATCTTAGCAATAGCTTGACCTGTTATCATGATAGACTACATTAAGTTGTTGTCCCAGAATGTGCCGGAGATCATGATAACAAATGTATCATGATTGACTACATTAAGTTGCTGTCCTAGAAAGTGCCGGAAATCATGATATTGAAATTATTGTTCTTGAGTTCTTGATCTGTGATCATGATAGACTACGTTAAATTGTTGTCCCGGAATGTGTCGGAAATCGTGATCACTAATGTATCACGATAAGTTGATACTTTGGAAACTATGTTGTTGTTTTTGAGATCAAGGTTGTTATCTGATAGACTATGGTCAGTCATTGTCCCGGAATTTGCCGGAAATCAGATAACTCATATCCTTCTAGGATATACTTGTTTATAGGCATCTTGGTGTTGATGCTAGCATTCATATGTGATGAGATTTCTCAATTTAGATCATCAGTTTTGAGATGATTATATTGGCTATATCCTCCCTTGCTAAGAGGGAGTGTTAGAATTATAGCTTCAGTCAGATTGGTGTTCTCAGTAAATCACAGTAAAAGGATATGTATGACTGTAAGCAAATCATATTATATATATATATATATATATAATATGTTACATTTTGATTTTGTGCTTTAATCATACATTGAATGACTTAACCGATTTACTAAATCTGATCTCAGACTTGATTGCATATCATATTTAATCATGCCCGATCGGGCCTTGTACTGTGAAGTCATTGTAGATCACATTGGTGACTTACATAGTGATCGGGACCTTGCAATTCAGATTGTCGTCGATCCAAAGTGATATTGTTAGTGTATTTGTTATGCAGATCGACGTGGTATTGTTAGTGTTAACATAACTGTTATCAAGGGGCATGACAACGTAAGGCCATGACCCTACGTGGCTCAGGCCACACAAGGGTCATGTCATTACGTAGTCATGACCCTTCACCTTATATATATATATATATATATATATATATATATATATGCTGTGCGATCAGTGCTAAGAGGACATCAATAACATTGGCGATCTCCTCTATGCATTGTAGACTACACTCTTAATTTACAACGATCATCTTCGTCAACAAATATAATATAATTTTGAATATTCAGAATTGCGATTACCTATTGCATTATATATACATCAGTTAAAGAGCAATGACAGGCTTGCAGATTCAAAGAAGAATTCATTATTATCTGAAGAATAAACTAAATCTGGAATAAATCTATCTCTATCTCTAATCTTATCTTCGTTAACATCTAGAGAGATGATTTTTGGTAATATAAATTTTGGAATTCTGGTTATATAGAAAGGATTGGTTCCGACTCTCACAACTTGAGAACTAAACCTTTTGATAGTAATATCAAGAAGTCTGGAGTCAGATTCGCTAGCCATAGAGCCTCACACATTTCATTCCATCCAATATAATATAGGGTATAGTTTATTATCAGTTTGTATTCCTACTGAATGGAGAAATGTATCCTAAAAATGGCTAAATGTTGATGAACCAGACCAAAAATAAGGAATACTAAAAGATATTTAGAAACTGGGATCCAATGAGGAGTCCATATGAAGGTTCTTCTTTTGTGGTGAAAAATAATTGGAGTCCAGAAACTAGTTGTATTGGCCTTATGTCGTTTGTCTCTCAAGTGTTTTTGGAAATGCTTGTACTGCTCTCATATGGAGAACTGTAATTCTAGTTTTCTTTTGTGCTATAAATACTTGTACGTAATTACTTTATCTGTGATAGTTTGATAATTTAAACTCACTAAAGATGACCATTAGAAACATTACATTATTATTTTAATACCCTCCCTTAATGGTCATCGTACTAACTACCCTATAGAAGAAAATTTGCAGGTCATTTGGTCACGGATGCATAGAAGGTGCCGCCTTCTCATCAAAACATTCTGCAACATGAGCCTGTTGCTAAGAACCTTTGCAAATCTTCAATTTTTTTGGAAATGACCAAGATAACCACAAACCATCCAACCCGATGTTGGGAAACAAAGGCATCACTCTTTGTAGCTAGAGACACCAAGATGAAATTGAAACCATGATTTTGAGGAAAAACTGGCAAACCTTTGTACGCAGACCGTTGCCCTAACAACTCTTGGTGCGATCTAGAACAATTGCAAAAAAAAACACGATTTATTTGGAAAAAATCGCCAAACCCTCCAATTATTTTTTTTTTCAGAAAAAATCGAAAAACCCAAAGACCAACAACATCAGTCATGATGTTTTTTTGGGAAAAATCAGAATTCCCAAAAGTGATTTTTGAGGATAAAATTAAAAAAACCAAACATGATTTTTTGAGGAGACAAATCAAGCAAAACACAACATTGAAACATCAACGAGTAGCTGACACAAAATCCAAGATGTGGATCAGCATACAAAACTTTGTTTTTAAGGAAAAATGGTAAAACCCTTTAATAGAACAGTTTTTAAGGAAGAAAATTGTACAAAACCCGTAATAATTTTTAATGGACAAAAATTATAAAACCCTCCCTAAATTTTTTAAGGAAAACAATTATGAAAATCCATCCGAAATTTTTGAAGGGAAAAATTTATTAAAACCCATCATTATTTTTCCTTAAAAAGACAAAAAATTAGAAAACCCATCACCATATTTTTTGTGGAAAAAAATCAGAAAACCCACCACCATGATTTTTTGTGAAAAGAAATTAGAAAACCCACTACCATGATTTTTAGGACAAAATCATGCAAAACCCTCTCACTGCAAAAAACAGGTTGTAACTGTGGCAAACAAAACAACCCAAACAACCCATCATAGAAACCTTCATGCAGCAAAACACTAGACTTCGCATGGTAAAATAACCCCCAAAATGGCCAAACTTCATCATGGTAAAACAAGAAAACACTGTGTGAAAAATAGCACATGCAAGCAACATGCAACTCACAAAAGCACATGCGAGCGACATGCAAGTACATGCAACCCACATAACATTGAGCCTCTCGTAAGGGAGTTAGACCCAAACTTGCTTTGATACCATGTTATAAAACTTGATAGTTCAATATTAAACAATGGAGACAAAGTCTTTATAAATAGAAAAGTACAAGACGATGTTTCTAAACGAAACAATCGTTAATTGAATACAAAAATAGAAACTAACTAATAAAACTAAACTCACTAAAGATGACCATTAGAAACATTACATTATTATTTTAATACTTTTGAACTTTTGGTGCATTGAACTCTTAAAAGTTTCTATAATTTTATTCCTTAAGTGCAGTACAACTTCTTTTTCTTTTATCAAGTATTCTCATTTTCTCAAGTTCTCTCTTGTACTGCAGCCTTGTGATATTCTCACTTTCAGCGTTTGTATCTGTGAAAAGTATTTCTAGCTTTTCTGTTTACTGCCTCAAGGTCATCCACTGTATAAAATATCTACCCCATCGGTCTGTGTTATTGTGTATTTGATACAGCCAGAGATGGAGCATGGTCTGAAATACTAAACATGGTTTCTATGTTTAAAAACCAAACATGATCATATCCTTTTGTAGATTTGTGAGTTGCTACATTTCAGAATAAGTTCTTGCATTGTTGCAACAATCCAAGTAGAAATGTTACTATTGTTGACAGTTGGGACATTTCAAGAAAAAATATCCACCATGATGACATCTTGCTAGTGGTTAAAAGAAGTCACTATATGCAAATATTGCTAAAGAGGACGAACAAGGAGCAACAAGTGACTTTGCTTTTGTGGCACACAAAATTGGTTTGTTGAGTCTACAACCTAGTATTTTGACTCCCATGCATCTTGACAGTATATGGGTCATAAAAATTGGAATATAAGTTTCTTAAGGGTAGGAGAAATAGTGAATCTATTTCTTTAGGTAAGATGGTTGGACTCACATTTAATAATGGTTTGAAATACATACTTAAGTATAGTTCATAGACTCGGACTTAGAGAGTGTTCGGCAAACCAAAATGTTTGACCTATGAAAACTTGACAAAAATTGGCAACTTAAATACACTTCCATTAAAAAAAACATTAATTTTGTACAAAATTTAACTACAAAATGTATCAAATGAGTTTGTTGAGGGTCTAGGGGCAACACTCCTAGTGGGGTCAAGGGGCAGTGCCCCTCACAAGGGCTAGGGGTAGTGTCCGTTGTAGAGTTTGGGGGCAGTGCCCTTGTGTAATATCCCCATTGAAATATTTTACCAATTCAAATAAATATACCGCACCAAGATCTGATGGAAATTATGATATTTAACAGGCACATAATTACTTCCAACATAAACTGAAATATCCACAAATTTCATTGATTTCACCAATGTTTGGGCAATTAGTTTGACATGAAACTTGCATCACTCAAATTTCACAAATTCCATACAACCTAGAAAACTTGCAACACAAAGTAGTAATAAGTGAACATCGGAATTGCAACAAATGGCCTTGAAATGCTTGCAAATTAATATAATGATATTAATTTAACTCTTTGCATCAAATAGGATTGTTATGATAGTCGTTACAAAATCATGGAACAACATCAAATTCTACAATAAATTGTGACATAACTAGCGATTCCGAATTGGAAACACACATAAAACCAATTTACTTGAACTAAATTACTCCTTGAATTGTAACTTTTGGATGAGATCACCCTCATGTACCAAAGGGGTTTCAACCTCAGATACTTGCAATTAATTGGTTTTTGTCCACTTTCTACAATCTCATATGGGTTTTTGTCCACATAAGTAGCTTGAACACAAAGTGCTTTGATAGATAAATTGGCATAAGATGAGATGATTTACCTAATGAAAATGGTATAAGTTTTATAAGTTGTAACCCAAACTTGGGCGCCCAAAATTCCATACCTCATTTTGAAGGGAAAAAGACTTAAAATAATTCTTCAAAACCATTGGTCTGATTCTAAACGGGTTTTTGGTCCCAAAATAAAAAAATTACAAGTCACATAACAAGGTTGGCCCTATAGGCCTTACAAGAAATAATTCATCTTATTTGAATTGAGCGATTTATTGTGAATTTAAATTAATTTGAAATGGGACATGATAAGTCCGCCCTTCTTGAAATTGCTTGTCCTCAAACAATGCAAATTGGGATGCTCAAATATCTCAAGTCCATCCCAAGTGGCATCATCGATTGGTAGATTCTTCCACCTGATCAGATATTTTGTGATGATTCTGATTCTCAAATTTTTAACTCAGTTATCCATCACTTCTTTTGGAATCAAGATTAGCTTGCCATCATTATCCAAGGGTGGAAAATCCCGCCAAGGCAAGGCACAATATGCAGACCAAGAACTTTCTTTAAACAATTGACGTGAAAAACATTATGAATCCTGCTATTTTTTTGAAGCTCCAACTCGTAGACCACTTCACCTATCCTCCTCACAATTTTGTAGACTCCATGGTATTTGGGTTTGAGCTTCTCAGCTCCTCTCTCATTAGTTGAAGTTTTCATATATGGCTGCAATCTTAGGAAAACCAAATCACCCAACTCAAAACATCATTTTGTCGTTTTTTGATTAGCATAGGTCTTTTGCTGATTTGGCATTTGCTGCAAATTATCTTTTAGTATCCTCAATCTTGGTTTTGATTATTTAGATTGCCTGTTTCAGGGACTCTACTTTCTAAAAGCAGCAAACGAGTAAAAGAAAATGCATCATAACCATATAAAGCTCTAAAAGCTGACATGCCAATGAACATGTGATCTGAAGTATTGCAACCATATTCACCCAAGCACAACTACTTGATTCATTCAGTTTGCTGATTTGAAACATAAGTCCTTTAGTAATCCTCAATCCACTTATTCACAGTTTCTGTTTGATCATCGGTTTGTGCATGGCAGCTAGTATTTGGTGTGAATTTTACACCTATCAACTTAAACAATTTTTGCCAAAAGGAACTGAGAATCAACTATCCTTTTCACGGACAATATTTTTGGCAAGCCATGTAATCTGAATATATTCTAGAAAAATATATTTGCTAATTGAGGTGCTTTGAAATATAAAGCAATAGCAATGAAATGTGCATACTTTGCTAATCTATCGTTTACAACATAAATAGTCTCTAACTTGTACCTTGGGAAGTCCTATGATGAAGTCCATGGATACACTTTCCCATTTTTGTTGAGGAATCTTTAGAGGTTGAAGTAGGTCGGCAGGAAAATTTTGTTCTCCTTTGTTCTATTGGCTAGTCATGCACTCTTTAACATGCTTTTGGACATTGTCCTTCAAACCTTTCCATCCAAATCTCTCCCAGATTTACCTGTATATCTTGTAATACCTTTGACTCCTTGCTAGTGGAGTATCATGAAAAGCTTTCAAAAGCTTTTCCTTGATTTTAGATCTAGGCACCAAAAAAATTCTATTGTTCTAGAGGATCAGTCCTTCTCTCAAAGTATACTTGTCATCTTTCACAATCTCATCAAGTATAGCAGCAGATTGGGTCTTCTAAAAAGTGCATCAGCCACCACATTTTTCCTACTTTCATGTATTCTATGTCAACGTCATAAGCTTGCAACTTGCTTACCCAGTTTTGTTGGCGATCATTCAAATCTTTTTGGTTTGAAAAGTATTTAAGACTGGTCTTTGCATCAAATCTCCCACAAACAAGTATTGTCTAAATTTTTTTCATGCATTCATAACTGCCAACATTTCTTCATCATAAATGGAGTAACTACTTTCCAATTTACTTAATTTTCTACTCTTAAAGCAATTGGGTGCCCTTCTTGAGTTAGGACAGCCCCAATCCCTTCTCCAGATGCATCACACTCAACATCAAAAGGCAATGCAAAATCAAGAATAGCAAGTTAAAGGTGTGAGCTCATTACCTCCCTAAACTTGTCAAATTTTATTTGAGCATCTTCAGACCATAAGGAAACTCCATTCTTTGTAAGATTAGTCAGAGGGACAGCCAATTGAGATAACCCATTCACAAATCTCTTGTAATAACAACATAATCCCAAGAATCCTTCTAAACATGTCAGATTGTCAGGAGGTGGCCAATCTAAAATTGCGTGGATTTGTTGATCCACCTGAACACTTTTGGCGCTTACAACATGACCCAAATACAAAATCTTTGTAAAACCAGAATTAAATTTGAATAGCCTTGCAAAGAAAAATTATTGCTCCAAAATACTAAACTCCATTTAGATTTTTTAGATGCTCCTCCCAAGTTTTACTATATATTAGGATATCTTTAAAGAATGCTAGCACAAATTTTCTAATTTGCTTACTAAAATAGTTGGTTCATGCATGTTTAATGGAGCATTGTCGTTCATAACTGAAAATTCAAAGCGACCATATGACACCTAAAGCTGTCTTCTCAACATCTTTACCTTTGATATGGATTTGATGGTATTTGGATTTCAAATCAATTTTGGAAAAGTACGCGGCTCTATGCAATTCATCTAGGAGCTCATCTGTCATGTCCCCATTTTGGCTAACATCGTTGGCATGACGGATTTGCCTATCATCGACTCTCGTAGGCAAATGGTTTGGAGAGAGGGTCATTATGTTGATCATTTGATTGCATATTGCTGACAGAGCCTACATTCGGTAGAGCCTACATCCAGTTTGGGCCTACATGCAGTTGTACTGGAGCCTACATCCAGAGTGAGCCTACATCCAGTTTGAGCCTACATCCAGTTGTAGTAGAGCCTACGTTCAATCGTAGTTGGGCCTACATTCAGTTATGAGACATTTGGGCCTACATTGTTATAATTTTGAGTTGAGAAATGTACTTTATTATTATAATGTTATTTTATTATAAAGTACATTAAAATTGGATGTTTCTAGAAGTTCTAGCAAC
Organism: Chamaecyparis obtusa; assembly: GCA_027943335.1. Lineage (NCBI taxonomy): Eukaryota > Viridiplantae > Streptophyta > Pinopsida > Cupressales > Cupressaceae > Chamaecyparis > Chamaecyparis obtusa. Next base: position 391,363 of record BSBK01002171.1, on the reverse strand, counting down.
TTCTCAAGGAAAAGAATAAATAGAGGGCTTGGGGCTTCATTTCTACATGCTTGGATTTGGGATTTCTTCTACTTTTTCATTGTGAAGCAATTTGTAGCCTTGTGGTCTGCAAATTTTCAATTGATCTTTAGGAACGGAAACTCCTAAGGGTTTGCATAACTGAGGAGGTGAAATATCTTCTGAAGGGTTGCACATTGGAAGTGGTATTCAACCATTTCATGCTGGGCATTATTGAGTATTCAGATTTGGACTGAGTCTTGATATATTTTGAAGTCCTCAGACTTTATTGAGGGTTTGGAATTTGGGTTGTCAAAAAGACTTGTTTTCATCCATTAATCAAGAGGATTGCATTGGCATTATTTGAAGACCATTTCAGTAGTTTTTGTGGCATTTCCAGCATACTGCAATTTTCATCTTGGACCCACATTTTTGTTCATAACTTCACTTGGAGGCATCCTTTGGTTATGGGTATTTGAGGAATCAATTGCTATTGTCTTGGCAATCATTTCTATACGAATTTGGAGACCTTTAATTGCTGCATTTATTTATTATTGGCATTCATATCAGAACAGGGGCGAATTTGAAAAAAAATTCAATTTGGCAAGAGGAAGGCTCAAAGTGGAGTGATATTGATTGCTTCTTCATTCACACTCCTAGGTGCTTCATTCCAGGTTCATTTGGCACTTATTTCAATAAGTTTTAATGTTGTTTATGTATGAAATCATGGCTGTCTTTGTACTCAGAAAATTCTGAAACTTGTAGTTGAAAGTCAAGAGACTAGGTCATTTGATAAATATTCTTGAAATCAGTTTAATGCTTCAATTGCATAGAGAGATAAGGCTGCATTCTAATTACGTGATGTTCTTGAGTTGCATGACAAATGTTTGTCAAAATGTCACTTGGCTGTAAGTGCATATGTAACATTGAAAATCCATCTCTATGCATTGGTTAAGGGTCCAAAGTGTCATTTAAGCATCTAGATGATAATTTATGTTTTGATGTGTTGATTCTCAAGCATTGGAAGCTATCTATAGTCATTTAAAAGTACATATCAGACTGATATTATTAGACCAGCAAGCTAGAAGGTTGCACACGAAGTGTTTGACAATATTCCTTGTGTCTCACAAGCATATTTTAGATTCTAAGGTGCCAAATAATTTGTAAAATCTGAAAGTTGCAATCTATTGTGAGGGAGTCAATATCTTCATTGAATGAATATATATATATTGGCACTGATTTGCATTATTGAGTTGAGTGGATTTGTTGCTCAACAATTTCCATATTCAGTCTTTACTTACAGCAGTATAAATTTAGATTGCATGCCAAGTGTTTGACGAAATTTCATAGTACAATATTAGCGGTTTTAGTGATCCTATTAGTAAGGGTCATTACATCATCTATCCATGGAATAGAATATGTATTCTTGATTGTCTTCTTATTTAAGGCCTTATAATCAATGCACACATGCATAGTGCCATCCTTCTTAACAAAAACTATCAAAGATGCAATTGGATTGGAGCTAGGTCTTGTAAAGACCATTTCAAGAAGTTCTTTGATAGTCTTCTCAATTTCTTCTTTATATCCTCTTGGATGATAGAATGGTGTAGTTATAATAGGTTGGGCCCCTTGTTCTAACTCTATAACATGCAAAAATCTGCTATTTGATGGAAGTCTCAGAGGCATGTCATTGAAAACCATGTTGTGCTTATTTAAGTGCAGAAATCTGCTTTTGATGGAAGTCTTGGAGGCATGTCATTGAAAACCATGCTGTGCTTATTTAAGTTTTTTTGAACATCTATGTGACAAGTAGTACTCCTATTATTTGAGAAAGACCTTGTGGGGAGAATAAAGCATCTAGTTTCCCATGCTACTTCGCCTCTACTTAAAATTGTCTTCATCCTTTTTGCTGTCACCACTTGTGGAGCTCTATTTGAGATCCCTTTGTGTTGGGGATTTGAGTTGTAGACCCAAAATTCCTAGGGTCTGATAATCTTCCAAGTGCTAGGGGTGTCAAACGTGGGAGAATTACCACAAACCTATGTTTAAGTTGGGCAACTTGGGATCAATTGTTGAGGTGGGTTAAACCTTCTTCACTTTTGGCTTTTCAGGACCAAGGGGGGTTTGCCTTAAGTGAGGTAATAGATATTACCATAGAAGCACAACTCTCACCTTGACACAAATCATACCTGTTAATGTTTTTAGGATCATTGCAAATGTAATAGCACTCCTGATTGTATGTGTTTTCCAAATGCAACAATCTCTTGCATTTATATTGAGAATGAGCCAAGAAGAGACATGCCCCTTCATGAGACATGTCTATTCATTATTATGTAATTAATATAATGACAATTATGATTATATATATATATATATATATATATATAATATCTCTTGAGTATTATATTAATTTCTCTAATATTTACATTGTATATATATATATATATATATATATATATATATATATATATATATACTAGTATTGACTCATAGTGTTTATCTGACTGAAGCTACAAAACATCAACACTCCCTCTTAGCTAGGGAAGGTTAAACACAAGATTAGGACCAAAAGATATCATTTACCGTGATTTTAGAGATATGGTCTAACTAGGAATATTAAGTCGAATGATATTCACCATAACTCATAGATTCATAAGAATATCATCTCATGATATTGAGAGTATTGGCCACAGAATATCAAGTCGCATGATATTCACCAAGTACTCAAAAATAATGTGAAAAAACATGTTACCTTATTGTAATATCAGAGTTTATAGAGATATCATCTCATGATATTAGGAGTAATGGCCACAAAATATCAAGTCACGTGATATTCACCATATACTCAGAGTATTGGCCTACCAACATCAAGTCTCATGATGTCCACCAGGTACTCAACAAATATTTTAGATATCACCTCAATATGATATCAGAGATATGTTCTGACCAAGAATATCAAGTCTCATGATATTCACCATAACTCAAAAAATATTTTAGATATCACCTCAATATGATATCAGAGATATGGTTTGACCAAGAATATCAAGTCTCATGATATTCACCATAACTCAAAAATTTCCATAGGTAATGTATCCTTAATGCAAGGTATCATCTATTGTGATCTGTTTTAGCCATCACACTATGTCTATCACAATAGAAGGTCAATGGTCTGTTTAAAGAACTGAATCCACCATGCAAGAAATCATCTATTGTGATATGTTTCAGCCATCACACGATGTCTATCACAATAGAAGGTCAATGGTCTGTTTAAGGAACTTTATCCACCATGCAAGAAATCATCTATTGTGATCTGTTTCAGCCATCACACGATGTCTATCACAATAGAAGGTTAATGGTCTGTTTAAGGAACAAAATCCACCATACAGGAAACATTTATTGTGATCCGTTTCAACCATCACACGATGTTTATCACAATAGAAGATCAAGTTATTGTAAGATTGTCACCTTTCAATAACTCTACAAATACAAGTGATTATCATTTGGAAGTCATCACTTCCTCATGATTTACACAGGGCCCATATAGACATTCATAATTCATAGTCATCTAACTGGTTGAACACTAGAGAGTCCATCTCGATATGGTCTACTCCCTCTAAATCAATACGACCGAGATTATCAAAAGTTGATTTAATCATATCCTCTATTTGCTCCCTTTGAAGCTCAAGTTCTTGTATCAACAGACTCCCTCTGCATCTAGTTTCAATCATCAATTTGTTTGCAAGCATTAAGCTCTTTCTCCCTTGAATGCAATTTTCTTGTGCTTCCTTCCTGAAGGTATGTTAGAGAGAGATTACAAATAGCTCACTAAACTATCTCGACTGAAAATACCAATGATAGAAGCATACAAGATTTTGCTAACCAATAGTATAGCATGAATTACAAACTTAAAAATTATGTGCATTAATAAAACATGGAATACTTATCTTTTATAAATTTCAATTATTTCATTTTGTAAGGTGAGTCCATATAGAAAATATCATGCAAATTCACAGAATGATGTCACTGTTCTCGAACATTACCAAAATTCTTCACATGACCTGTCTGAATATCCAAAGGTTCTATACACTATGACAACTTTCAATCTGATCGGATCTCCCTTCAAGCGGTTAGGCTTTTAAAGAAGGAACCTCGCTCTTTTACTGTCCATATACATCAAATCAGAAAACACCTTCTCAGATTATTTGAAAGATATCTTCCTTTTGAATCATCTCTTCACTAAGGATGGTTCAAATGGGAATGTAACATTGCTTATTATTCTCCTCACAATGTAAAATTCCCACTCTTATATCGTTGAAAAATACTTATGTCTTCTTGTGAAATGACTTGATTGCTCCAAGAGAGGTGACACTATAATTAATGTTTGCTTTCTAGAAAGAGACACCCTTCTTAACAAATCAGATTTCGCATAGATTTGTACACAGTCGGTCATAACTTTTGAACCCGACACTTTCTTGCCAATCGCTCCAGTGAGAGTCTTCTAAATTTGTTTATCACCAACATATCCAAAATTCAGCAAAATCTAACGGTGTATTTGTGAGATATGGTCCACGTACTAAGACTATATTTTCTGAGACAGTCACACATTCACCATCAACAAACTATTCTCTTACATTTGCACCTTGGCTCTGATACCATGTTAAGGTTTTTAGGATCATTGCAAATGTAATAGCACTCGTGATTGTATGTGTTTTCCAAATGCTACAATCTCTTGCATTTATATTGATAATGAGCCAAGAAGAGACATGTCCCTTGATGGGACATGTCTATTCGTTATTATGTAATTAATATAATGACAATTATGATTATATATATATATATATATATAAAATATCTCTTGAGTATTATATTAATTTCTCTAATATTTACATAATATATATATATATATATATATATACCTACATAATACATATCTTCACTAGTATTGACTCATAGTGTTTATCCGACTGAAGCTACAAAACATCAACAACACCCATTGCATAGTGCATCCCTAGTCTTGTTGTCTCTTTGTGCCTATATGCTGGTTTGGGGAGCTCAAGGTTAAGCACCTTATGCTGTTAATATATTCAACACGGCAGTTGGAACACACTAAGACTAATAAAATTGGAAAGATGTTTGAATCAATGTGTTAAATGTGTTGGGACAACGGAGAGGAAAAACTAGTAACAAATCAGTGTCTTTATCCATTTGGGAAATAAAGTCTTTGACTTCATACAAAAGATGTAATAGCTGAAACGAAGGAGATGAATCAATTAAATTACCACAAAAGACTAAGTTTTGTTGAATGCACAAGCAAGTTGAGTCCTACGCTTTAATGTCCCTTACTATTTTTCAGTGAATTTTTGATTATTTTTCCTAAATATTTTGTCAAACAGTTTACATGCTTCTATATAAATAAGTTTTTTGACATTTTCTTGCAGATATATGGGTATCTAGCATGCAATAATTTTTACATAATATTCACAATGTTCGACATCCAAACATGAAAGTAATTTGCAATGGTTCACCCCACTGAGAGTAGCTATTAATCAAATATATGTCTAGATTACAGAGGTATTTGCAAATAGAGTTCTGCTCCAAATTACAAAGATATAGAACATACAATTCTATCCTCTAGAATAGCAATGTAGACTCTTTGAAGAAGCTGGAAACATTCTTATCACATCTCTTGAATTAACAGCAGTATACTGTAATGATTGAAAACAAATTCTTGATCACCCAACCTTGTGCCTAAGCAGATTAAATGGATGTCATAAGTCCCACGACACACACTACTAATCTAGTGATTGGCAAGGAATGTTCCTTATGCCTTGGACTCCATATCTTCTCGATAGAGAACAACAACTAATACAATCTGCCCACTAGATTACCTTTGATGGGTGTTGGGTCATTAGGCTACTACTTGATACTTGATAGAATACCAAAGAGGAAAGGAGGACGAGGGATGTTGAAAGTCCAACCTTCGATAAGAAGAGAAACCTCAAAGAATGAGGAATGGATGGAAGGCAAGAAGGGATGGGAAACCTCGAAAGTTTGATGAAATGAATAAAAGGAATTCCCAATGAGCAATGAGAGCGAGCTGATATCAAGAGTCGAGAAGGATTCCTAACACATGCCAAGGTGGTATTGGGGAAAGATCTCTAGAACTACAATGTGTTGGACACTTAGGCTCTTTATGAAGGATGGGCCTCAAGCATTGGAAAGGCAAAGGGAAACATGCCAAAAATGGATAAGGTATGGAAGACGTTGATGCCTCAAAAGTTCAAAATACTTCGCCAATTTTTCAAGGGTATGAGTGGGGAGTCGGGGCCAACAGAGAATATATGGCAGTAGAAGTAATATTGAAATGCCAATAACTCAACAACACAGACACTTAGTCAATGTTGGATTTTGCCGCTTGTGTTTTTGACTAAGATAGGAACATGGGGCCACATACAATAGCTAGAGGCACAAAATCACCTCAAGATTGTCCATTTAGGTTTTTTAAGATTATTTATCAATAATGGACTAATCTATAGATTAGTCATCATGTTTTTGTGATGCACTTGGTTGTTTCTGATCCATCACTTGGACCTTGTTTTCTAGACCTATCTTTCCTTTTGAACTTGTTCTTAGCCTTCCAAATTTGCACTTAAGGGGGATGGGTGTGAAATTATATTCACACATTATCTCAAGTTTATTACTATTCTTAGTTCATGAGATTTATTTTTCCACTTTGTCTATTCTTGGCAAATATGGTTGTACATCTCTTTTTTATTTATTTGTGAATTGATGAATGAATGCACCAATATTCATTTTGCATCTTTTCTTCTAGTTGAATGGATTGATATTCATTTTGCATCTTTTGCTCAAGCTCAATGCATTCTTTTAGGATTTTTTAGATTAGTTATCAATAATGAGCAAGCAAATGCAAAGAGTACAGAAAAAGAGCAAATCAACACAAAATGAGACACAACAAATGGGTTGCCAATGCTAAATACTATCTTCTTCCCATTTGTTGTGACTAAGCTCCGTGTTCTGTAATCCTGTGCATATTCCCCTAGAGTTTGCAACCATTATCAACCCAAAATCATTTTAGTATCTCCTAAATCAACCACATAAAGTTATCTCACACCTTATGGCCTCCTAGAGTTATATTGAGTTCCTTGGTTTTTCTTGTACGTGGAATGGTGAATCTGTTAGCTACAGTGACATTGAAACATACAAATTCATCTGTCTTCAATCCTTGCTTCATCATGAAACCTTCATCAATGAAGTTTTTGGTAGCCCCAACATCAACAGGAATAGTTGTCCTCTGTCTTGCTAACACTCCATGAACTCTATAAGGGAGATATTTTAAAGCTCCTGAAAGAGCAACAAGTGTATTCTCTTTTATGACTTCATTCCCTACCTCTTTGGCTATATGTTCAATTGAATTCTCAAATGTCTCAGGTTCATCCTCTGACTCTGAATCTTAATCTAACACCACTTCAATGTAATGTATTTATCTTTTACCTAAGCATCTATGTCCAGGCTTCCTTGGCTCTCTACAAGAGAAACATGATTTCTTTCTTCTGAGATCATTCTTTGTCTCTTCGTTCATCTTCTTTGTTGCTTCTGGTGGTATGAACTTCTTCTAAGTTGGGTTGTGAAAATCTATCCTTTGGAATCCTGTCTTCTGCTTCCATGAGGTAGATGCCTTTGAATGATGAGAAAAAGTATAATTCTATATATATGGCTTCGATATTAAAGCCTTCCTAGTGGCTTCTTGCAGTGTTGTAGCACAAATCAACCAAACTCTCAACAAAATGAAATGTGATACTTTTTTTTTCTGGAACATTAGTTACCATAACTGCAACACACTGAAATTCAGCTACATATCCTTACACCGTGTCATGTTGTTTAATTGCTGCAATCTCTCTAAATTACAATATGTACTTAGGAAGGACTTCATGTTCTTGGACTTCTATAACAAGCCTCTGTGAATTGTAATAAATATTCAACGATTTGCTCAAAAAAGTTAATTGAGAAATATACGATACATTTTGATATCAATTAAGTATGGTAAGGATAGTTATGGGAGAAATTGCACAAAATAATTGCACGATTTCTTAGATCAAAGGGGATGAAGTGTGATGGAGGCAGTAATGTTTCCACCAATTGGAGTGAAACCACCTAGGACAAGGGGATTGTTGAATGAAGGATCTACACATTTCTTACAAAAATTGACACATTGATGGCCTGATCAGATGTGTTGTAGTACAGTTGCTTCAACTTGCCAAAAATTTAAGAAAAGTTGCAATTTTTGATGCTATAAAATATTCTTTAGCCCCTGTCCCAACACAATCTAGTATCCACAACCATGAAATTCAAAAATTGTTTAGACCTCTGATATTCAAAAAGTAAACTGACCTTTTCATCATTTGTCCAATAACCAGTCCCAAACTAGTTTATTGCATTTTCAAGTATTACGTTATTGATGTTTTATAGATATGGAGGAGGTTTTCTTCTATTAATGTGTGAACATTTTTTAACATATGCATAATCTATGGGTAAGATAGGTCGTTTCAGCCTTTTTAAGTATGTGATCGCTCCATGTAATCTATTATGCTTCTAATTTTTTTTAAGTTATTTAAAAAGATTAATGATTTTAATACTGCCTTTTGGTCTTTAGGTTTTCTTAAGAGTTACATTATTGGCAAAGTTGCAATGGAGGACTTGATGCAGTCAAATACAGTTGCTCATTTTTCAGGCCTGCTTTTAGATGACCTGCGACCTACTACTTCAACAGTTAAAGATGCGCAGAAGCAACCTTTTGTTATAGGTAATGTATCATGGGTTAAACTGCTGTTTCACTCTTGTTAAACTAGATGTTATATTTATGTAGCTTCTTGAAAGTGCAGTTTTAACTAATTAGTGAAAATCTTCCCGCACTTTCTTGCATTTAACTACTTCTTTGGTAGGCATGCAAAGAATTGTTAATGCAAATAGGGAAAACTAGGAAAATTTATGGATAATAGGAGACAATGACTTCAAATGTCATAAATATGGTTGTTTCATAATGTTACCTATGGAAAAATAAGTTTGGTATGACTTTTATTCTTATAATCTGTGTATAGGGCAGGCTTTCCAAATTGTTCCAAGAACTGATTGAATGCGATTCAGCTATTTATAGGGGCATATAAAACAAAAACACTTAAGGAAACAAACACTTTTAAGAATAATGGTTAATTTGACGTAGTCATGATTCATGAACTCTTGTTAAGGGGATTTCTGTGATGCAGTAATGCATTGTGATGTGCACCCTGCACTTCTCCAACTCTTCCTGCCATGGCTAGGACATGTCCTTGGGGGGGTCTCCGGGCATCAAAAAGTTAAGGGATGGCATGGAAACACCAAAAAATGCTAGGGGATGGACAGTTATCCTTCAGACCCTTGGAATGGTTGGCCAACCCCTATAGCCTTGCCAAGAAAAAAGAGTCAGAATTGAAAAAAATTAAAAAAAAGTAAGAAGAAACAGCATCATAATTTTGTACTAGCATTGGCTGTTTTATATTTGGCAAATCAGATATAAAAATGAGGTCAAGGTTGCTGCAAATATCTGTTTTTTTGTTACTCAGTTCTGTCTTCCAGTTCATTATCAGTATAACATTGTAAAGACGTATTAGTAATTTGAAATTCTAGATACTCAATAATCAATAGTAGGTCTGACAAAGATCATTCTAAGTGGGTCCATGAGAGTGCTAATTGAAGAATGACATTCTATTTCTGGCCTTGAATGCAATGTGTCAAAATTTCCTGAATATCTAATATTGCCTGATATCTGTTATGCCAGGAAACTGATTTTTTTAATTCTCTTCTTTATGTAACATAAATATCTAGGTGAAAAAAAACTATAAGAACAAGGCTGTGACTGATGATAGTGAAATTCTGTCTTTGGCCTTTGATTGGATAGTCCAGATGCAAGTGTTTCACATGTTGAAGACAGGATTTGATGAGACATATTTGCTGGAAACATACATATTGTACTTAATTGAGAAATCCTATGTCAGCACCATGAAGTAGGACTGATATATAACTAAATCACTTTCATAGTTATCTTTTTGGAAAACCAGATTCAAGAGTGAACGTAAACATTAAATCTACTGAGGTTATGCATTTACCTTATAATAGTTGTAACTTTTAACTTGTAACCTATAGACATTTTGTTGTAGAAATTATAAGCATATTGACAAGGAAAGCAATGAAATTTTGTTACTTTGTGTCCGCTTCCATACTGAGTTTTCAATTCAGCTCAGTGTTACGTAATATGGCTCTATCACTTTGTATATGATGAATGCCTTGTATGTGAATATGTAAAGACTCTTGCTAGTTCTCTTTCCAACTATGCTGAAAAAATGATGTTTTTTTGTTTTTTGATAGCTTTGCAATTTTTTTGTTTTGACAATATATGATTTTTTGGCTTTTTCAACAATATTTGAGACTTCAAAACCAAATTTAAACTAAAATGCACAAACTTTGAATCTATCTTATTTTGCAAATATACACACACAATGATCTCTAAAGCAAAATCAAATTTACAAACTGTGGTTGTGCACCTTATTGATATATATAAATCACTGCTGCTAATGATGTGCAAAACGCAGCCCTTGAGGAGAATTCGCTGCCTTAAATAGAGATCGCAGTCCTTGTATATGTGATCAGAGCCCTTGAAGAAGTCGATCACTGCACCCCAAATGCAATTGCAGTTCCAAAATGCAAGACGCAGCCCACTGAATTGTGATTGCAAACCATATAAAATGAAATCGCAGCTCTCTACATGAGCTGTCCCAGATGTTAGACATCAGATGCAGCATACCAACACAATTTACCAACCATGGACGTTGGTTCAAACTTCAAAGTGCATAAACAAGCAAAGAAGATTGTTCTTGGATTGGAGAAGAAACTTCAAACCCTCATGAACACAAAGTCCTCAAAAGCAATTAACAATAACATGGAATGAGGTTTGATTTCTCTTTTAGCTGCAATTTATAAAAATTGATCCAAAAGCTTCAAGGACACACAAACGGCTAGTAGCTTGTGCTTTACACTTTTCACTTAAATCATTACCTTGCTTTTGGTTGCACTTTTGAATTTGAATTAATATAAAGTTATCCCCATAGGCGCCTAAATGCAATTTTATTAATAACACTTAACTTATGCTTATATTGTATTTAATCAATTATGGCCATAGCTCATAAATCATCAAGTAGCCCACCCAAGTGCCAAAGCATCATTGACCAGATATAATGCCTAAGTGCCATGCCAAAAATGGAAACTAGCCAACACTGACTTACTATAAATAGTAAGTCGACCACCAGGGACCCTCAAAACCATCCGTTAGTCCATGAGGGTCACAATGATGGACTAACAATGACATGTCCCTGACACTTGCTAAAAAGGGGACATCACAGAATAATTGTACTTCTGTATATTTTTAAATTTTCTGCATATCTTTTCCCTTTAAAAATGCCTCTTGTCCCTACCATCCCATAAATACGTTTCACTATCTCCTGCTGCCCCCATTCTTGAAACACTGTAGAACATAGTTGTGAAGATACCTATGTTATCTAGAGTGTAGTTGTATGTGCCGTTTTTGAGCTATTCTCTCTTCTGTGAGCCATTTTCCAAAAAATACTAAGTGATGGAACTTTCAAATTCTGACAGAAAAGTGGCGAGCCATATGGGCTATATTGACCCTATTGCAGTTTCTGGCAGCTTCGTGTTAATGTTTTCGAACCAGAATATACATAAGCAGCATTAGAAATCAAGAACACAAAAGTGATAGATAACACAACAGAATTATCCTAGGAAAAACCCTCCTCTCCGAGGAAAATAACCCAGACCACAAAATCATGATGACTTTATTGACTTCTTTGAATCAAATACAAAGCTTCATACTAATGATTGCCATCAACATCTGAACAATTTTTAAAACCTGATTAAAATCTTCTCAATAATCACATGCTAGTTCTCACAGAACACAAATAAGGATTGATCAATAGTTTTCACTTAATGATCATATTTGATCATCGTAAGAAGAAAACAATATAGAAATGTCTCTAACATACACAATCAAATACTGGAAGGATCAAAATTGCTGAATCCCTATCGCTGAAGAACACACCAAAATCTAAAGGCTCAGTATCTTATATCGCTGCTTTCCAGAGACCTGAACAAAAAACATTCGATAATTCTTATTGCCATTGCATGAGAGGCATCTATATGCTTGAATAGTTGTCCACCATATCAAGAACGGTTACAATACAAGAATTAACTCCTGCGAGGTATACAAAATGACAAGGCTGACACATCAATACAAAATGGCCTTATAAAACATAAGTTGATGCCATATAAAGAGAACTGACGTTGATATTATGTGAACTGTCAAAGGCGGGAAGAAACCGTCAAGTATAACACAACGAGGATACGCATGATGCCAAAACGGTAATACTCAAAGCCCAAACTGCCAACAAGGACAAAGACATGCCTAATGCCAGGTCAGCGATTACATGGCGCCAAGTGAAGCAAGAAGATGAAACATGAACACACACGGAAGCACTGAAAAAAAGATATGTCGCACAAGAGAACCATAACGAAGACAGAGATAGAATAACTGCAACAGCGTAGGAGATAAAGATAAAATATAAACACTGCAACCTTTTGACATTCGAACCAGGAATAAAGAAGAGCCTCTGTCTCGAAGAGTATCAATAACAAGATCACAATATTTTAGTAATTCCATAGCAAAACAGAGGAAAAGAGAAACAATGCCATCCATAGTCACACATAGATTTATGAGAAGCTCGATGTAGACAAGTGTACTATGAAGATTTCTATCGCAGCTACTAATCTTCAACACTCCATCTTAGCAAGATAGAAATCATTCATATGTCATGGTGCCTCTCAACCTGACAAGCACAATGGAGCTGCAACCAAAAGTATCAATAACAAAATCTCATCACAGATTTTTCTCAACATAATATTGTCATCTCAGCATGACATTCATAAAGAGCTGCAACCAAAAATATCAGCAAAATCTCATCACAGATTTTCTCAAAATAATATTATCATCTTAGCATGACAATAATCACCATAGCTATTCCTAGAGGGTGAAACAGAAACACAGAAAATAAAGTCATGGAGTTACACACATGACTTCCATCATGGCTACTCCCATAGGGTGGATCCACCAAGGCTACTCCCAGAGGGTGGAGCAAGGGTTTTCATCTCAAACTTCTCCTAGAGAACAATGCATTACCACCTTGCCTACTTGCAAAGGGTGGTACAAAGGCTTTCACCTCAAACTTCTCCCAGAGAAGAATGCATTACCACCTTGCCTACTCGCAGAGGGTGACTCCACCATGCCTACTCGCAGAGGGTGGTACAAGGGATTTCACCTTGAACTTCTCTTGCAAAGAACTCATTAACCTTTTGACCTCCTCGTCCAAGGTTGCTTGTGTTGAATAGACAACCTCCCTCTAAATGGAGACTCCCTCTCAGTCGGAGTAGCATAGTGCATTGATTATCATAACAAAATTAATTGACTCCAATATTTGTCCAACAATGAGCTTTAGCAGTCACACTGTTACATGAGCTTGTTGATCCTCTGCAAAAGGACTTGGCACTCTTCCTCTGCCACACAAGCTCCCCCTGAATCTCACATCCTTCTCTTAGAATAAACTGATCACAAGATAATCTAAATAGGTACATCTTCTTCAAGAGCCACCAACTAAGCTCAAATTGCAATCTCTCATCATCCTTGTGCTCCTCGATCCATCCTGGAAGCATTTAAGAGAGATTAGCAATAGAATCAAATAGACTAATGCTAGAAGCGTACATGATTCACTATTCCTAATGTTAATGCATGAATAAAATTCATGATCAATATTCAAAAGTATAATCATAAAATACTTATTTCGTCATGATTAATCTTCCTCACAACTCAAGAACACTTCAGGAAGACGAAACACCCTTATTTGTCACCTCTAATCCCTTGATAACAATCAACATCACATGCCTACCCATGACAGATATCAAATTTGAATCTCCAACAATAACAATAAATTGAAGCCTCTTTTCCATCTTCAAGAATTAAGCTTATTTTCTCTTCAATATCGAACCAGCTCAATGAGCATCTACAAGTTATAGATCGACCACCAGCCCCTCTAGTGAGAGAGTTAAGGCTGTCCAATCTCTGATACCATGTTAATGTTTTCGAACCAGAATATACATAAGCAACGATAGAAATCAAGAACACAAAAATAATAGATAACACAACAGAATTATCCTCGGAAAAACCCTCCTCTCCGAGGGAAACAACCCAGCCCACAAAATCATGATGACTTTATTGGCTTCTTTGAATCAAATACAAAGCTTCATACTAATGATTGCCATCAACATCTGAACAATCATAAAGCCTGATTAAAATCCTCTTAATAATCACATGCTAGTTCTCACAGAGCACAAATAAGGATTGATCAATAGTTTTCACTTAGTGATCATATTTGATCATCGTAAGAAGAAACCAATATAGATATGTCTCTAACATACACAATCAAATGCTGGAAGTATCAAAACTGCTGAATCCTTGTCACTGAAGAACACACCAAAATCAGAAGGTTTAGTATCTTATATCGCTGCATTCCAAAGACCTGAAACAAAAACATTCGATAATTCTTATTGCCATCGCATGAGAGGCATCTATATGCCTGATTAGTCGTCCACCGTATCAAGAACGGCTACGATACAAGAATTAACTCCCGCAAGGTATACAAAATGACAAGGCTGACACATCAATACAAAATGGCCTCATAAAACATAACTTGACGCCAAATAAAGAGAATGGACGTCGATATTATGTGAACTGTTGAAGGCAAGAAGAAACCGTCAACTATAACACAACAAGGATATGCACAATGCCAAAATGGTAACACTCAAAGCCAAAACCGCCAACAAGGACAAAGACATATGCCTAATGCCAGGTCGGCGATTACATGGCGCCAAGTGAAGCAAGAAGATGAAACACAAACACACACGGAAGCACTGAAAAAAAGATATGTCGCACAAGAGAACCATAGCGAAGACAGAGATAGAATAAATCAGCAGCTCAGGATATAGAGATAAAATATAAACGCTGCACCCTTTTGACACTCGAACCAGGAATAAAGAAGAGTCTTTGTCTCGAAGAGTATCAATAACAAGATCACAATATTTTAGCAATTCCATAGCAAAATAGAGGAAAGAGAAACAATGCCGTCCATAGTCACACAGATTAATGAGAAGCTCGATGTAGACAAGTGTTAATTATAGTAGCTTCGATCAGATAGAAGATCAATATAACTTATATATAATAATAATAATAATAATAATAATATCAATATAATTATATTGATATCATTATTATTAATATTAACATAATATATATAAAAGATTGGTTATATAATATAATATAATAAAAAGAATAAATAAATAATAATAATATTAATATAAGAATATTAATATCATTATTATTAATTATTAAAATGAATATATTATAGATCTAATGATATCAACTTTTCATACATCGTCAACTAAATGCTATGCACCGTCGATTTGTTTTATGAAACGACAGGTGATAAACAAACTAGCATTATCGGTCATTAATGAAACCGAGCATGTCTTATCATAAGCGCGTGGACTGTTATGAAAAGTCACATATGTATATGGGGTTGCAGACATAAATCGATGCACAAGCATACAGTAATTGATAAGTGTGAAGGATCATCGACTGGCATTTATTAAATTAAATATTAAATCTCAGACTTAATAGCATATACATAGTTATATAACAGAGACAAATACTTGAGTTCTTTTACTACAGTTCAGATTTGATAGAAGTTCAGTTTGCATTTACAACAAGTGTAGGTATGAAGATTTCTATCGCTGCTAGTAATTTTCAACACTTAAAAGAGATTAATATGGTTTAATGACATCAATGGCGTTAATGTTTTAGACCAGGAATGAAATAAGTAGCAAAGCATCAGAAAAGAAACAATAAGACAATATTTATCCTGGGAAAACTCTCCACTTGAGGGTGTAAAACCCAGCCACACTAAAAGTCAATCCTTTATTTAAATAATCAGTGTTTGAATACAAAGCTTCACAAGCTTAGACAAACAGATACTCTTCACAAAGTTATAGAACCTTCAATGCACATGTATCAGCTCAGATTACTTTCCTTGCAATGATAGATACTAAATAATGATCACATACAGAAATACTATTTTGTTTTCACAGAATGACAAAGGTGTTGTATTTCCATATCAATCCTTACGCTAATCTCAGAGTAGATCACCAACCATACCCTGTAAATCATCTGCCCCCCTGAAATACATAAAAAATGATACAAAGAGTATATCTCCCATATGATTCTAACCCATCAATCAAAAACTCTCACCCTCGAAGAATGCAAATCATGCCAAAAACAGAAGACCACCGTTACACATAAGACCCCCATAATGAGAGAGGACACCGAAGTTACAAATTAGCGATGGCCTTTCATTTTCATTGATGAGCTATGCTGTCACCGTAAGAGCAAACCAATCGTCTAGACAATAAAGGATATGAACTGCTCGGGCAATACAAAGAGTTTGTCCAATGGTAGAGAATAAGAACAAATGCCGAAAGAATAAAGACAACCGACAAGAGAGCCACTGCCTTCAATTAAATTTGAACAAGGCACGAAGAGAGATAAATCAACTAGCTGTTACAGGTATGCACGATACAAATCTCTCGCATCATTGACCACTCCTCTAATCCAGTCAATCTTCCCCATTTCCTTGAGTGCATTGTTCATGGCATGCACACAACATGGGGTCCACCATATATGTCTATAGGCTGCCTCAACTAGCTTCCTTGCAGCTCTGTACACATGTGCTGCATCTATCACTACTTGGACCACGTTTTGTGGCCCAACCTCCTCAATAGCGTCCCTAAGGACGTGAAACTGAAAATCAGCATCTTTGCGATGCCCTGAACAATCAACTACCCTCATAAAGTATGGGCCCTCTGTACATGTAACCATGATGCTGATGAGTAGACGATGGCTAATGTCCGTCCACCTATCCATATCTATGTTGCAGCCAGGCTCTGTCTAGCATGTCTTCATCTACTCCATCAAAACACTGATCTTGTTATACTAGTTATCCAAGATCGTGGTCCTCAGTTTTTGATCACTTGGTGGCACAAATGATGGCCCCCCCCCCTTCGACACCAAGGACATCATCTCCTTATAATAAGGAGATTGAGCTACATGCACTAGTATGCCATTGGCGAAGAAGAACCTACCAATGATATTGTCTAGCTGATCCTTCATGTGCATATTAAACAAATCAGCGATGGGGTTACTTGAACTTCCTCCCTTGCGTTTCCCCTTACTTCTCTCCCCTGTTGAACTTTGAATGGATGAAGGTCTTGAAGCTGATTTTGACATAGTTCCTGCTCTTTGATGCATGATACGAGTAGAAGTATGTCGCTGCCCTTGTGACTGCTGAATTGCCTAAATTTGTTGCCTAGCAGCCAAAGACTTAGGCATTGGACCTGCACTATCATCAAGAATGCCCCAAAGCTTGATTATCTCAATTCTATACTTGACATTTTCTCAAGCCATCACAAATTGACATGCACTCACACCATATTCTGTCCAAAAGAGCAAGCGTGCATTAACTCTAGTGATGCTCCCCAACCATTCTGCACTACAAAAATTGCATTTCCATTTTCTTCTGCCACCACTTGTTGGCGTTGGGGCTGATACTCTTATTGCAAATTGTTTGAGAGGAGACTTTTGATCATAAGGACCCCTAGCAAACTTTGTCAAAATCTAAGAGGGGCAATCTATAGAAGCAAGTCGTGCTGCAACATAACTAGATTGGGCTTTTGGATCAGCCCCACGGTCACTTTCTTCATGCTCAGGTTCATACTTTGATAGACTTGCACTCTCAATTAATTTTCATCTCATCTCCACTATATTCATGACTATGAGAGGCCATTTTGACACTGCATTTCACAAATTGAAATTTTTTCAGCCTAATTAGTACTTAAATTTTTTATTAAGAAACTAGTTTGAACTTTGAAGGTTTAGCCCAATTTAAAAATTCAAATAACAAAAAGAAACAAGTTACAAATTGAAAACACAAGAAATCTCAAACAACAAAATTGAAAACACTTTCAACAAGAAACAATGAAAAAGAAACAACATTGCATTCAACATTTAGTTTTAGAAATAAAAATCAGAAAATAAAACAAAAAAAATTCTAAAAACCTTACCTTGTGCTTGATGAATCTTCATCCTCTTGATCGTCTTGTCTGCTTTCACTTGCAATCACTCTTTGTACTCCTTTTCACTCTTCTCTCTCAGCTGTAACAAGTGATGTGAAATCCAAATGTAAGATAGAAATGAAGTTTAGTGGGCTTATGAAGGCTTAGAGGGCCCAAAATGGGACCCACAATATTTTAGGGTTCGAATAGAACCAATTTTAAAAAACAAAAGTTAAAAAAAACAAAAAAACACGTTTTATGCATTGGACGCCAGCCGTCGACGGTGTAAGATAGAAATGAAGTTTAGTGGGCTTATGAAGGCTTAGAGGGCCCAAAATGGGACCCACAATATTTTAGGGTTCGAATAGAACCAATTTTAAAAAACAAAAGTTAAAAAAAACAAAAAAGCACGTTTTATGCATTGGACGCCAGCCGCCGACGGGGGACGCCCAGATGTCCCTGGTACGGTCGAGGGATTGGAGTCCCCCAAACGTCTCGGGGAGGTCTGGGCGTCCCTGCGTTGCGAACGCATCCTGATGGCGGCGTGGTTGCAAAGTGACGGAGGTGGGGGTACTCGGGTACTCCAAGTACCCGTCCCCTGGACATCCTTGCACTGGGTACTTTGTGGTTTGGGGGTTGCGCGTCCTTGGGTTTCACTGTTATTACCTGAAATTTGCAAGGGTTTTTCAGAATAGTTTTTGGCAAATTTTTGATAAATTTGTGGATATTTTTCCTTTCATTTCATGAAAGGTTTTTAGAAGTTTTTTGAATGTTATATTTATTTTAAAAGATTTGTGGTTGCTTTCAAGACAGAAAATTCGAGTTTTTTCTGGAATTTCTTGCATGCCAGTTTTTCTTCTCAATCATGCCATTTTTTCACAAGTATCTTCTCACAACTTGTTTTTCAGGGTGTGGGAGACAAATTTACAGACATCCAATATTTTTTTTCAATGATTTCGGGCATCTTTCTTTTGGTTTTCAGCTCGCGATGTCTTTTTTTGGGCTGCGTTATTGTTTTTGTAGTTCTTGACAGATTTCTGCAAATATCCCAAGTATGCAATAGCAAGAAAAATAATGCAAAGACGCAATATGCTTGGAAAGAACAACTATCAATCTTTATTTCAGATAAGCAGTTTGAGTGCAATTGAGAGCATGTGAAGCACCTTGGCCTACAAATGATTGACCCAGGTTGTGAAGCGTGGAAGAACAGTGATAACTGGACTGAAGTATGTGTCCAATCCACAATTTCTGTTGATGGAATATGAAATTATCCTTTTGAGCTCAATAAATAATGTATTTCTGAAGTAGATAATGCTGCAATACGTATCTCACTTCCCCGAATGTAGTTTGCAGCCCTAGGATGTACATTACAGCCAAGCATGTAAGTGCAATGCCAACGGATATTACTACTAACTCAATTATACACTGGATTGCCAATGATCATATTTCACAGCTCACACATGTATATTGCGGCACCACATGTATCCCATTTGCTAATGATTGCTACACATACAATAGATATCTGATCACTAATGGTTATGTACTTAGACCCGATCATATTAGCTATCTCAAAATACCATCTAGTGGATATATGAAAGGAATGCTGATAGGCTGTCACTCGTAAGATATGATGATTGGAGAAGCTCTAACACAGCCCCGAACGCTGATGAATTATATCAGCCCGCCACACATAAGATTTGATAATTGCTGGAAACTCAGACTGCAGCCAGAATCACTATGAAATGCTGATGAATTATGCAAAGAATGAACAATATCTATCAATCCAATTTTCTCTAACAAGAGACTTAATCAAATTGGGATCAATAGCAGATTAGGGAGGATATTTCACCTTCGAAACTGCAATCTCCCAATGGAATTTGAATCTTGGAATTACAAATTACAAATAAGATGAATACTGATTGATGATGTTAAAGCTCTCCAAGTGGCTGCTATAAGTATGAGGTCGACCACCTCCCAAGTATCCAAGTTGGCCAAGAATAGAAGAGGCACCAACATTTGAATTAAAGTATAAGGTCGTTCTTGGAGTGGCACCAAAGGACATGCCACAAAATGGTCCCCTTGCCATTTACTTCTAATAGCCCACAGGGACAAGGATGGGCTACAAGGCGGAAATAAGGATAGGTCTTTATTAGAGGGGAGGGGACATGACATTTTGGGCATATTTTTTGTTATTTCCTGGCAACCAACATGTTTTTCAAATTCCCGTTAGATTTTTTGTGTTTGCTGCAGTAAAAATCAAGGGGTTTTCTTTGTGTTGGCATAGGATTTCCAGTTGACTGTTCTGCAATTTTCCAAAAGTTGTTTTTTGTAGTTTTTGACAATTTTTGGGTAAAATTGTGGTTTTTTGGCACCTAGGGTTTTGGGGCGACTAGGTTTTTAAAATGTTTACTTTCCAAAAAATTGTTGTGTTCTATGGAAGGCTAGGGTTCTGATCAGCGTTTTCCACAAAATCATGTTTTCAATCATATTTTGATGTTTTTACAAAAACATGGGTGTCCCATACTTTCTGCAATTTTCTTGTAATTTTTATTGCAGATTTTTTTCCAATTTTTGGATTAAATTGAGGATTCCACCTTGCTATTGCAATTTGAGAAATTTTTTCCTAATTTTTTTAAAGTCTTTGTGAAATTCTTAGTTTCCATATTTTTAGAGTATGAGATGGATGGCATCTTTGATCAATATCATGTTGGAAGGCAATCAAAAGTTTATTTGAAAAAAATACAATAATTCGAATCAAAGCATGCTCTCTATTTTTGAGTATAGGTGCTTTGTTCAGATTGTCTTTGATACTGGCACTTAGCCAATAGTTGTAGTAAAGACTAGGACAAGTACGATGAGCATAATCGTGAAACAACGATGCTCATTAAGTTATTTGTCACAAATGAAATTCTTTTGGCATAGTAACTCGGGGATGCGTCCCCCCCAAAATCCTTGGCGTTCTCGGAACAGGGATGCACCGGGGATGGGGGGATGACGTTCCGACATCCCCAACGGTGCCACCGTCCCGCCATGTTCCCGAGGAGAAGCGGGGACGTCCCGACGTCCCCGGTGGGGACAGGGGGATGCCCAGACTTCCCTTGACCCCTGAGGGGACGCCCAGATGTTCCCCGTCATGGCAAGCCAAAAAAGTGATGCCAAAAAAAAGACAAGTTTTTAATTTTTTATATTAGTTACATTGTAACCCCTAGGAGTATGTGGGGCCCATCTAGTATGTTATAACTTATATTGCATCAAAACAATTTGAAGCTTCATTTGTATTTATTTTTTCATTTCTATGTTCCTTTCGCAGCTCTTAACCTTGGAGAGGCTGATAGTTCCGATGATGACGAGTTTGCTGACCCCCCGATGGATGATTAGAGGCCTCCACTAGAATGACTACATTTTGGGCCTTGGCATTTTGATTTTGTAGTTTGTACTTGCTTTGATATATCATATCATGCTACTCAATGTAATCATCTTTATGATGAGATAGATACTCATACTTTTGATATCAGACTTTAGTATTTGGCTTTGCTATTATTATTTATATAATAGAACTCTTCCATTTGCTGATTGGAGTATTTAAACTTTAAAATTTATTGTTTAATGTTCAATGATCAATCACAATGCAATGTTCAATGTTCAATGATTTTACATTTTTATGTCTTATAAAGTTATATTGTTATACATCTTTTCATAACTAGCATTTTAAGTATCACATGTATAGTATATACACCCCCCCTCCCCCATCCCCCGTCGCTGTCCCCAAATTGAGGTCCCTCTGCCCCCCCATCCCAGAAACTTGTCCCCCGACCCCTCGTTCCCCAAGACGGTGTAACTATGGCTTTTGGAGATTCCTTCAGGCAAGTCTTCTACATAGATGTGGAAATGCATCGTGAGATTTGTACAAGATGTCAGATAAAGGTAGTATGTGTTGTAAACAAAAATGCCCCATTGCAAATGAGGACCCCCTCTTTTTGGGTAGTGGTCTAGTGTTTTTGCTTAGGTTAGTGTGGGTTTGGCAACAATTTTGAAGTCTTGGGGGTTGATGAGGTATGAACTTTCGGCAACATAGAGGTGCACGATGTGAGAGATTGAACACTCGAGAAAAATGAAAGAATCAGAAGTGTGAAGAAACTCCCATTTTACAAATGAAAATCCTTAGGAGAGTTTGAATTTCCAATGTTACAAGCCCAAAATCCTTACTCTTGTCCAATTTCCAACCTCAAGGGGAGAGAACAAGTTTGGAATGTGCAAGAAATCCTTACTGGGATTCTTATCAAAGCAATGCAAAAATCCTAATAATGATGGATTTCGGACCACTTTGTAAGCATAATCCTTACAACTTACAAATTTCTGATCTCCATTTTGAAGTAATCCTTGAGTTAGAAAAACTTGCATTTGACTTTGATCAACTTGTTCTTGGGAATATGAAGTTTCCTCTCAATCCTCGTGAAATATGAAGAAGTGCTATAACATTTTGTGGATTTGTCCTTGTGAAGTTCAAGGAGCCTGACTGTTGGTAAAAATCCTTAAGTACATAGGAAATCCGACCAGCCTTCAGTGCAAAATCCTTACACGTCTAATTTCCCACCTCCCCTTGAGGAAATTCCAAAGACTAGTCTAATTTCTGACCATCGTTTTAATGAAATTCCAAAGAATCCAAACAAGTGATGAAAATCCGCTTAGCATGGAGGAGGTTGTCCTAACACATGGCCAAATTCTGACCTGCCTTGGAGAGTTGTCCTTTGCAAGTTCAAGTGTTTGATGCAAAATCCAAACAGATATGAAAATTCAGACTTTCTTTTGGAGAAAATTCCTAATCATTTGGTGGAATTCTGACCTCCTTTTAGAGTAAAATCCTAACAAATAGCAAATTTTTGACCTAGAAGGAAGTCTATCCTTACGCGATAGGCAATTCTGCCCAGCTTTTGTGGACAAGTCCTAACAAACTTGACATTTCTGCTCAGCTATTTGGGAGTCAATCCTAACAAAAATTCAAATTCTGACCTCTTTTCTTGGAGAAATCTTAACTATTATCGAATTTCCACTCAGATCAGAGCAGAAGAAATTAGAGTTTGAATTGTGTTTTGAATGGAGAACTCAAGTTTGTATTTCTACCTTCTCAAGCAATGCAAATTTTCAGGATATGCTGGCTGACCCAATCAGATAAAAGACATACAAAAAATCTCTTGCAATCTCTAAGGACCAACTTGAAAATCCTTAGACTCGGCAAATTTCTGCCCACTTAAAGGACAATTTCAAAGGAAATTAATTGATGAAAACTCCTTCATAAAGAGTGAAATTTGAATTCACAATGGTGAGTCGGCCGACTTGAAACTGAAAGCTTGCAAAATCAAATGACCAATGCATTTAAGGATGTCAGCATGGCAAACCAAAAGATGTCACCATTGGCTGGGTGTGTATAAAGGAGAGATCATGAGCATTGTTTCAACAACAAATCACAACAAATCAAACATTTGCAGAGCAGAGCAGTTAAGGGGCAAGCAAATTTGACCAGAGGAGAAAACATTTAGAGCCCAAGTGATCGGATCCAAACAAAATTCAACAGAAGAATTGCATAGGGCACAGATTAATGATCTGATCATAAGCGGAAAGAGGCCTGGCGAATTAAGGAGCAGACCTGGAATGCCAATTTGTGAGTGGAGTTTCCAATCAGATCAAGGGTGAACTGTGTAATTAAAATCCTAGATGCATTAAGGTTTCAGAATGCGAAGTTCAGATACAAACTCAGAAATCTGATCTTTTGAAGGGGCGAAATTAGATCAAGGAGGATAGAATACTTGGTATTTTATTTTGCATGTTGGATTGGTCACAAAACTCGCATCAACAGGCAGGGCATTCTACCTAAAGAACATGTTCTCTATCATGATTGACAAGAGGGTGTCTTTGCATGATCATTTGATGCAAATCAAAGACATATCTGATCAGTTGGCTGCTATTGGCTGCATGATGGAAGAAGAAAACTTAGTAGCCATAACATTGAAAAGTTTACCACAATCTTACAAGCATTTCATAGAAATAATCAACATCATGTCTACAAATGTTTATCTGAATTTCAATGACATGTGCAGCAAACACAGCAGGATAAATGGAAATAACACTTTTTTAGCAGTAGTGATTCATCAAGTGTAGAACAGGCCTTGTAGCCAAGGACAAAGGCGAGTGGCCTCAAAAGAAACTTCAAGGACATAATGAAGATAATTCCAAGAATTTGCAGTTTATCAGGTCATTATTGTGGTTAACTTGTTCATACAAAGAAGTTCTGCAGAGAGAGGTTGGCTGATCAGCAATCCAACTAGGGAAGGTCTCCACCAGAGGCTAATGTTATAAAACATTCTGAAGTTAGCCTTCTACACTTTATTTTACCAGCAGACCATTTCCAGTTTTTGGGTTCAGCTTAGCATAGTTAATATATTGATCATTAAGGGAGGGTATTAAATTGATTTTTTAATATTTGATTATAATGGTCCATTATGTTGTTAAGACAGGGTTTAGGTATATTCTTTATTCTCTTAGTTGATCTTATCCTTATTGAATAAATCTTTTGTAATCTCTCATTTTATGAGTCTTATGCTCCTTTGTTAATAACAAATAACAAAGATCCTATCAAATATCTTGATCATTACTTTTCGTAATAGTTTGAGCGAGCCATTAGTGGTGGGCATTGACAGCTTACCCAACCAATGCTGCAAATCTTGATGGGTGAAGTTTGTGTTTCTCTCCAGTTGATTTCTCATTTTCAAATTGCAACATTCCTGCACAGACATGGCTGAATGAAATTCATATCCTAGAGATTGATACCGATGGATATAATCTAGTTGTAGAACTGATCACCATTCTAATGTAGTTATCATTGTTATTTAACTTATGTACCGTCTTCATCTATTTGAATTTTATTAACTTTGTAATTATTCAAGTTTTGGAATGTTTGCATCATTTGATTCAACAATTTTGTCAACTGTTGCTGATCTTGTATGATAGCATTGAGTGATAAATTAGTACTTTCTCCTTCATTTGGAATTCTCCTTTTTTTGCCATATCAGTATTCTCTATTTCAAACTCTACTGAAGGTAACTCTGTCTGTATTCAAAGGAAGTTCTCCCTCTTTCCCTTAAGCAGTATTTGAATTCTTTCTCATTGGAACATGTAGTGTGATTCTTTGCATCAAATGGTTAGCTTGTATACAGGCTATAAAATTCTAACTTTTGGATTAAACTGTGTGTGTTTTTAATTCGATGTTTCATTTTGGATTAATTGTCGAACGGAGAACATCCACAATTCAATCTAAAAGTTCGTATTCTATATTTCATGAACTGTGGAAAATTCAGCAAGATCATAGCTTTGCTACCACTTAGATGCCCCAAACATTGTTTTTCTTTATTTGAATTTTTCAGACATTTGAGAAATGCATAAACGATCACACTTTCAGATCACCAAGATTTTGATGTGGGAAAGGTGAGAGCAGAGGATGATTTGAGACAATCATCTTTTGGCAACAAGCTGCGCAGATCTAAATGATTGCAATGTCGGAAATGAAAGTGATTGTTTTATGTTGTGGTGGCCCTAGACGTATAATAAATAAGTCACTGATGGGTCTTATAATATTTCTGACAGTAAGCTGCACAAAAAATAACAAATAAATTGTTACTCTAATGAACTAGATGACCGAATGTTAATAATAGGAATATAATACCAGAATCTGAAAGAAAAATTAAATTCAAATTTTATTCATTATATCTCGGATGGCGAGGCTGATCATATATTAGAAGAGAAGCAACAAGGGCTGCAGAGACCTTTGTTATCAAACAAATAACAATATATATTTGGCACACTTTAGGGAGTACAACAGCCCTAAGAAATATGTAAATATCTTTATTTGGGAGTTTCTTTTCTCAAATTCCAATAAGACCTCAAGGATTTTTGTCCTTGGATCTTGCAACTTGAAGGGGTTTCATTCTTGGATTGGTTTTTGAGCATAAGTCCACTGAAAATGAGAAAGTTGATAATATCAAGTTTAGTGACCTCCATTGAATTTTTTTCCTTATTTTATGGATTCATTGAGTAAATAAACATTAATTCTTTCCTTTCTATTAATGCCCCTCCACTACTTTATTTTAAATCTTCCCTCTTAATTTTAGATTGTAATGCCCCATGCCAAACGATAGGGAAATAATAAAGTATTTCTAGGAGTTACATATGGCCTTATTGTGCCCCATTTAGGAGGTCCATATGAATAAAATATTTAAATTGTTTTTTTACAATAATTTTTAAATAATATTGGGACTAGCAAAATTTTAGGAATGCCCTAGTTCCACTTCTGCAATAGCACATTGTTAAAACAACTTATGTTTTGTTCTATAAAATACTATAAAGTAACTAGGTCAAGCTTGAGTTATTATTATTAAAATAGTTTTCTTCATCTTATCCATATTCCTACGGTAGATAAATTATAGTCTTAGGTGCATCTGATTAACTTTGGTTTGATAAGGGGACATGACATACAAAATTTTAGGAATGTTCCAAGATTGAATAACAATTTACTTAATTGTAACATTCTACTTCAATTTAATGGGAAAGATTGCATTGTTTGTCATGTAAAATGGGATAAAGTGATTGCTCAATACATTAGAGCAGGTGGTGTGTAGAAAGGCTTGTACAAGTTTGGTAACTCTGTTTTGCATGTACACTAGCCTTTCATATAAATGCATAATCTTCAAGAGTCTTATTCATAAATCGATATTTACTAATGGCACAAGATGCTTGTGTCAAGTCTGTTGCTTTCGTATTCCTTCCAAAGACTATATGTGGTTACCACTTTTTGTTGATTGTTTGAATTCATTTGCAGCAAATTTGTAATTATTTCTTTTGGTCTAAAATATAAACTCTTAAATTGTGTATTCAAGTTATATGCTGCACATCTCATTTGGATTATTTGGCTTTCACCTCTTTTTTCTTGGACTTACAGGCCACTGTTGAATTTTGCAGGGGTTGCTGGTGGTACAGCCTCCGGAAAGACTACAGTTTGTAACATGATCATTTCACAACTTCGCGATCAACGTGTTGCTCTTGTGAATCAAGTACTATTCATTATGCATCCCATCATTCTTGTTGGTATTTTTCAGATTCTACCTAGGAATGAACAAACTATAGAGAACTATCAAAATCTAAGCACAGCATACAGAAAGAAGGATAGATGATACCCGGAAATCAGGCTTGAGAAGGTCTTCAATCTTCAGAAATGTGGCTTCTTTGAATGTCGAATTAGCCCACCTAGGGCTTGACTGGGACTCAAACATTGCTCAGAATAATTCAGCTCTTTGTAGCAGATCCGAATTTCATAAATATGTTGAAGATAACATCTTCAACAGTCTCCTCTTGTGAGACTCTAAATTTGCACCAAATCTGTACTGAATCGTCTCAACCTTGCGAAATATATCAAAATATATACATGATATATTTCGCACCAATAATCTGATCTAAGTCCTCATGATCTGCTACAGTTCGGCTCTGCTTCTATGAATTTCAACCAGCACCAATAATATAGTTTGCCCTGATGATCTGCTCGAAAACATGTTGGACAATTTCTTCAATAAGAAATTCTCACAATAGAGATGAATTTGCTGCACCTATTGCTGCTCCTTATTGTGGAGAAACTCGCTATGTCCTCAAGTAAATTTGCTGCTGTGTCCTCAAGGAAATTTGCAGCAGACTTTATATATGCTCTGCCAATTCTTGGATAGATGAAGCACATTATGTCTTGTGTGTCCATTAACCAAGAGTTGACCTGCTACTTATAGGAGCCTAAGGGAGATTGCCAAGAGGGCCGACTTGAATGATTAATTCAAGAAGGCCGACTTCAAGGGCCCAACCAAACAAATAATTCAAATGCCATAAATCGAATTAAATAAACAATAGATATTAAATATATTACATATTTAATATCATTATTTATATATCGACATTATGCTCCTTAACAATTAAAGTATATTGTTTGGTACCCTTGATATTTGCCGTCAAGGCCATAATCTGAACAATTCTTTGTTTACAATTTTAACTATTCAACCTTTGAACATTAGTTTTAAGATTGTTTTCATTTATAAGTTTGTTAAGATCACCTGTTTGGTTATTCCACATACATCTTGAAACCAAAGAACAAAATTTGGCTTTCTTGCTGATATTTCTAAGATCTTAACTTATTTACTCTGCTTATATTGGAATTGGGGATATGCATCATTTAAATGTTTCAACTTTCAAGCCAAATGTGAAACCAGATATTAGAATTTTTTTTTGAACAAATGCAAAATTATTCTCTTTATTCCCTTGTGAATCTCTTTTAATGGATGCAATATGAAGTTTTATCTTTGCAGAAAGCCAAATTAGAAAGGCCAGTAGAAATGATTTCTGACCAAGAATTTATAGATGTGTGTGTGATCTTTATTCATATGAAATCTTTCTTAAGGAAGTCATTTTTGTCTTCCATTTTTTAAAGGAAAAGGAAGTTACTCTACATGTTTTGTGGCATATAGGAGTTTTATCTTATTTTAGTTGAATTAAATAAAGTTTGATTTTTATTTTATCTATTTTCACAGGATTCATTTTATCGTGTTTTGGGTGAAGAAGAGTTGAAGCACGTTTCTGACTATAATTTTGACCACCCAGGTAATAAGTTAATATTTGTTGGTGGCTTGATTGGTTCTAAGAGGATTTATTTTTCACATTGCAAATTGCATTTCTTTCCTGAGGTTATGGGTTGGGGCACAAGGGTTTTTCTCTAAGTGAAGTGCCAACTTTCACAAGGTATGCACCATATATACTCATATACATTCTGGGAGAATTTGGCTGTGGACAAATAGTTTACATGCAGACAGACTGTTATCATGCTTGCTACAACTGAAATTTGCATTACGGATTTCACAAAATCCACTGGTACTGATTTTGGTCCATTTTCTTCATTGTATTGTCATAAGTATAAATAATTATATGTGCATTAGTCAATGACATTTTTATTGTTACTAGTTTCTTCCCTGGATTTCTTGTTAAAAGTACACAATCTTTTGATGGGATCTGTCTTTATATCAGGTGAATAGATCTTGGGGAAAGTTAATTACAATTACTGAATTACATGACTCCTTTTCTCCTCAGCAATTGTCTGTACATAGTGATCTGTACGAATTGACAGCTGATGGGGAGCATTGAGAATGTGGGGAGTCAGGCTAGCTACATGTCTTATCCAACTGATAATCTGAATAAAATTTTATTCTTGAAAATAATATGCCAAACTGTTGACATTTTAAGATTTCAGAAATTTTCTCTTCATTTTAGTAGGGATCAGGTAGCCCAAGGTCTTTACTTTGTTATAGTGAACTGATGGAAAATGGGCAGATTTATAGTAGAATTTTGGAGTGAGTGTTCATGGAACAATTGCAGTGCTTTCTAGTGATAATTGGAGATTTTTATGTTTTCATTCAATCTAAAGACTAAAGAAAAAAAAGTAGAAGAGAGCTTATTAATGCACAAGCACAAAATGAACTGAGCTTCACTCTATCAACACCCCAAAACAAAGGCGTTAGATTATTTACTCCTTTTTATGTTGAAGCTAGTGATGGAGATTTTGCACATTTGGTTTAAACACATTATTGTGTTTAATTGTCAAGGTTTTGTTGGTGTTAATCTTTTTCACCAATGACTTGTATGAATAAATTTCTATTTTAGTTTCAGAATAGACAAAAGGAGGCATTCAGCACATCAGTTTTGGCAACAATGTACATTTCCATGAGGAAGCTGAAGAAAAGATAACTTACATTTGTGAGAATATATTTCTTAACATAAATGTCTAAGTAGTTCAAATATCTTAAATATAATCTGTTAATTTTGTGAGGTGTCAACCTCAAGGTACTGATCTTAAAATTGAAATTAATTATTAGGCTATGCACCCTAAAAAATGTCTGCAACCTATCCTAATTATAAAAGAAAAATATTAAGGGAACCCATCTTAAACTGTGGGAAAGTTATTGGTGGACTATGCAACTTTAAACTAAATATATTTAATTAAATTGACAAATGAAATTTAGAAAGATCTATTTATTGTAATTGAATTTTAAAGAAAAGGTCAATTAAAAAAACTTTTTTAAGCACCAGCTTGTAGGGGCTAAACAATCCCCAAAAACGTCGTAAAAACATATTACTACAAGATGGTGTGGACAATGACCAAAATTATGAACAGGAAAAGTATTTTGAAGAAACAGATCTGGCTTAAACAAATTCTGAAATAAACAGCTAAGGCAACAACCAAAAAGTGACCAAGACATAAGAGTTTTTTCTTCAATTGTTTTTGTTGGTAGAGTTGTAGAACAGTTTCCCATTTTTAGTGCCAAAAAGAAGCCAACTTTCAGAGTTCCACACCCAGTAACAATGTAATGTTTTTGAGTCTTTTTCCCAGATTCTCACATTTTGGCCTTTCTTTTTATTGAATTTCAGTTGAATTTCCATGTTTCAATTTTTTTGGCTTGTCTATTTTTCCACGAGTTTAAATGATTACCCATCTCATGGAATAACACTGTTACAGGCGTCATTCCCATTGTATAATGCCTCCTGTTGTAACTAAAATTATCAACAATAGTTTGGTGTATGTTTGTGAAAATTGAGGCAGCTATTGTTATCTGGCAAGGTACTATTTATAAATTATTCTATATGATGTTCCAACCATGCAGTATCAAGAGAATCATTGAGCTTTGAAGTTACTGGGAATAGATTTCTAGCTGGGTATTGTGATAAGACTTCACCGTCAGCTCAGCCTCAAGTGGAATCTCACAGGCACAAAATTTCATTCTTATTATTTTATAATTATCTTCTTGTCTCACTTAGGTTCCTTCTTTTATTCATGGGATTACCCTTTGCACCTATGCATATCTCTGCTTTCCTTTGACTGTGCACGTCTTGATTGGTATATGAGTCCCAGAATTAGACATTTTATTTGTTTGATTCTGGTTAAAATTGGTACTTGCAGCATTCCAGTGTTGAAGATCCATTCTTATTATAATAGCATTGACTTTTATCACAAAATGTTTCTTATATGAGTATATTTGAATGGATTGCTTCATTTCACATGGTCATCACTTGTTGGGTTGCAAGGTTTACTCTTTCCATACAAGACAAATGGGTGTTTCTTGCAGCTTGTGGACAATAATTGCCATATCCATGACAAAAATTGGGTCAATTTAATCAAACTGCGGAGGAAATGATAGATTCAAGTGGAATCCTGTGTGTAGTTAGATTTATTGTTATCTTGTAATTATCTTCCCAATTCACTTACATGCATGTAATGTACCAATCTACGATCTCTGCCTCAAGGCTCTGTAATTTGTTGTACAGGGGTCTGATATGCTGGTGCGACAAATACTGGTTGTCACGATGGTTGGAAGAGGCCGTACGGTGGCTGTGTGACTATATGGTAGCTGGGAGGGTCCGTACGGTGGCTGAGAGTGGCCGTACGGTGAGTGCAGGGGGTCCGTACGGTGGGAGACAGGAGGCCGTACGGTGATGTTCAGGCCGTACGGTGGTGGCAAGCCTATGGCCGTACGGTGCCTTATGGGGGTGTATGGTGGACTTGGTGTGGCCGTACGGGGACTGTGTGTGGAGTGTATGATGGGTTTGATGTGGCCATATGGAGGCTATGTGCAGGGGCATACAATGGCTATGCTCTGGCCATACAGTGGCTGTGGAAGGAGGATCGTACCGCGAGGTAATGTTAAGGCCGTTCGGGATGGTGGGGAATGCCAAAAGGACAGGTGGAAGGATGGAGGCCGTATGGGATTTGTTGGGGGATGTACGCAGAGGTATGAGTGCCGTACAGTGCTGAATGGTGTCCGAGGTGGGGAAATTCCAGACTTCAAGATGCTCCAGTCTGTTCAATATCTTCCGTAGGGGACTTCAATATCATCACACAATTTGGAAACAATCACTTGCAACAAGAAGTAATAATGACGCCAGAAGTAATTCAGATTCAACAATAATATTGCTACAGACACCAGAACGATGAATGCCAAGTATCCACAATACCACAAGCTGTATTAATTGCCAAAGATGTATACAAAGATGGTGTTTCAAAGTTGCTAGATCCGAAACAAACAAAGCACAACAGTTTTGGCGTAGAGTGAAATATCGGAGTAATATTCCCGACGACAGACTAGGGTGGCTGTGAACCACCGAAACTGCAATAAACCAACTAGGGAGGATCTTTCACCTCCGAAATGGCAGCCAACAGAATCCCAACAGGAATTTGCAAATACAAATAAAATATCAAATCTCAACATGAAAAATACATCCTACATGCCGGTCATAAATACCCCTTTGGAGAAACTCCCGAGGGTTTACAAAAGAATGCCGACACGGCAAACACCTATGGACAATAATAATAAAAATGGGCCCCCTTTTATTAATTAAAGGTCCATTTATAATATTATTTAAATTCTGGGACCAATAATTAAATAAAAATAATTTATTAAAAATGGGGACATTACAATGCATGTATTGATAGATTTGTCATTTGAGGTTTATGTTGGTCTTACAACTGAATCTAGTAAAACGTAGTCATAACTTAAGTGTCCCTATGACAAGCGACCAATGATGGCATCGAAATCAAGTTTACTCAATGATAATAGATGACTAGTTACTTGTTGGTTCTGAAGGGTACACTTTTAACTCATGACAAGTGTGTGACCCATGCAACTTGTGGGCAAGAGTTTCCACATCTAACAAAAGTGCGGAACAATTTACTTAAACAAGGGAGGAAACAATAGGCTCAAGTGGAGGCATGTGTAAGTACATTTATTTTTGTCTTGTAATTGTCTTCCCTGCTTGCTTGTATTGCTCGCATGTATGAAGTTAGTTTACATTGGGCTCAGACTTAATTTAGTAAGGAAAGGCACAACTTAAGTGTCCAATATGCATCTTCTTATATGCATGTGTTACAAGCAACCAACATAATTGGATGTTTGTAAATTATTCATTTTCTTTTGATGAAGAGAGTAGCACATGTATAGTTGTGTGAATCTCTCCTCTCATTCATGCATGTTGCTTTCTAATGGAATTCTCTCTTCGCTCACGGAAATTGCTGCCTTGCTATACCTGTGCAAATACGTTTATTAAGAGTAAGTGCTAAAGTCAATCAAGTGCATTAGTTTCATGTTCATAAGAGTAGATTTTGAGCTGCAACATTTATGATAACTTCAAGGAACTCTATTTTTCACAAAGGTCAAAAGTCTTTGATATATGACAATTGAGATGTTAAGAAACCTTACACTTGTACTTGCAACATGTTTGTCTGTGACCTGTTGGAGTAGAACTCCATTGTTAGAATCACAACCTGCAATATAACCTTCATAGAGAGACAAATATTTTACCAGAAAGATGAAATTGTATCAAGATACTAATAATGTACAATAGTGCCTTGCTTATAAAGGAAAGGAATGAACTGATAGGCAGAAGTAACTGTGCTACTACCAGCAACTAACATTATTAAATAAATATGCAATTATTTATCTAATAAAATATTATGTTGGCTGCCTAAGTGAAACTCAAGCATAGGTAAATGGGTAAAACCTCATTTACACCAACACGAACATATTCAGGAGGGCAAGATTTAGAAAGCACGTCTGTTCAGTTAATACATCAAGTGCTAAATCAAAAATATAGCTGATCTATGTCTTCTAAGCACTTCTAACATGAGTTACAATGGTTATTTTTCAACTCTATTACTTCTAGTTCTGGATCAGCTGCCTGTCTTATTATCTTCAATAGCCATCATGTAAATGTTCAGAATCTGAAATAGCTTGAAGCTTTAAGATGTTGAATATTGTAAAAGCCTAGAGGACAAAGATTTGTAGTTTTTGGCTAATTCACAAACCTGTGGTTCTTACTAGGTCTTTTCTTTGCAAAATGAATTGGAGTCTGGAGACACCAGGTTTTTCAATTGTTATCATCAATGAAGATGTATTATCCTATTTGTAGTTAATTGAAGTGTTATTATATTTAATATTTAAGAGTTAGGGATTTGTCATATTATTATTTATAGTGGGAATCTTGAAGAGTGGCGTTTAGTTTTCCCTATGAATGCTCAACATTTTTGAATTTTTTATTGTAGATGTTTATCTCTAAATTCTTTTTTAACTGATGGAATATTTTATAGATTCAAATTTTTATATGGCTAATGAATTTTGTCCTCAGATGCATTTGACACAGAGCAGCTACTTGATTGCATGATGATGTTAAAGCAGTGGAAGTCAATTGATATTCCTAGTTATGATTTCAAATTTCATCGAAGATGTGTGCCTACCCGAAAGGTAATCTTTTTTCAACTGTCCTTTTCAAGTCTTTGTTATTAGTGGGAAGAAAACACTATGATATGCCATGTTCCAACCTATCAAAATGAATAAATGCCATTGGATGTTTAGGCTGGAACCTTTATAATGGCCAAAACATGTGTTTTGGTACTCATAGTTGATAATTCAAGTTTTAAACAAAAATTCAAATCAACCAAGTTGAAACAGTCATTTAAAAGGGGAAGTCTTTGGTCATGAACTTAGATTCTTTGTCAACCCATCAGTTCATCTTTCCAAAGGAGTCAAGAGTGATTAACATATAAGTAAAGGAGTCAAGTACATCTTTCTAAAGGACAATTGATAAAACTTGGTCTTGGTTGTGATGGTGGAGAAGGAATATTGGTTGGAGGTAAGTTGGGAATGAGGTTAGGCATAGTATTCAAGAATTTGAGTTGAGTGGATGCAATCTATAAGATGCAGACCTTTCTGCTATGATGGCCAACATTGAAATGGATCCTATGAACTTCAAAGTAAATTTATGGATCTAGTATGATAGTTTTTCCACGTGGACAAAAGCTGAGATTGATAATTGAGGACAATAGGAATAGTAAATCAGAAATAGGAGAACTGTTTATTTTCTAGTGTTTCAAGGGGTATCAGCTATCTATATATATATTTTTTTTCAATTACAAAGTACAAACTTTTACAACAAAGAAGGTTTTTAAATGGCATTAATTTTGATGCAGGTCCAAAATATTTTTTCCTGCATGTTCTTTTTGTTAGTAGATATTCAAAGCATGAATGCTGTAGTATATTTCTCTGTTGAATTTCAAGCCTTCTTTTGTTTTTCCTGCAGGTGAATCCATCAGATGTTATCATATTAGAGGGATTATTGGTTTTCCATGATCCACGGGTCCGCGAGTTAATGAACATGAAGATTTTTGTTGACACAGGTTTCATTTTTTCCCTTAATATCTTCTGGTTTATATAGATTGTTGGAACATATTGATCATTAACATGCCAAGTACCTTAATCTTAATACTTTATTAATCAATATTGTTACCTATTTTACTTTGAAAGGGTGTAATCTGTCTGTAAAGGTAACATTTCAAAGTATTAAAAATGCAAAACTATATTTGAAGCTTAAAGAAATGTTTCGTTTACACTGTAACGTTGGAAAAATAAAAAATCGAAGTAAGCATTTTCTGATTGAATATAATTGAGTTACCTGTGTAATACAGCAAGTATACTTTGGGCTTTTTAGCCAGTTGTAAATTAGAGAGGGTTTATAATTTTCTTTTACTTTTGTATAACTGGAAAGTAGTGTCTAAAATTTATCATTTATGCGAATAAATTTTTACTAATAAACAATAATGTCTTTGCTGTTTCAGGTGCTTGGCCTTAATTAGATCTGTGTTGTTCCAACTATTTGTTTTGGAATTTTGCTAAGCATCATTTTTTAATACATCTAGACATAAGATGCTTTTGTTCACAATAATTGTTGCTTCTACACTTTCCCTTTTTCCCCATTGAATGCCTTTGAGAAGTGCAGGATAGAAATTTAGAAGTATATGTAGAAGAATCTTTCCATGATCAATATGTTTGGCTTCTCCTTAACATATAATTTATTATTTTAAGTTTGAACAAATCTATGTTGTTTTCAATCTTTTGTGCTTTGCCAAGGAATGGGATAAAATATATCCTATAATTTTTTAAATTTTTACAACCATTTCATTTTGAGAGTTTGAGGACAAGCTTGATTTCTAATTATCATTATTGCCATGTACTTGAGTCTGCAGTCTTTGGGGTTTGTGACAATCTTAAATTGGTAGTAGCACAACCTTCCATTAGGAGAGGGCAGCAGCTAGAGGACTTTGACTGATTCCACTCCCTTTGTCCTTTCCTTTCTTAGAAGCTATCAGACATAATGCATGCTTGGCCACTTTTGTGTTCTGAATCATAGTTTTTTGCCTGTCATTAAAGCTTGGCGAAAGGTTTATTGTTAGCTTTTTTTACCCCATATTATCAAAATTGTGGTGATTTTTCCATATATCTCATGGATGTAGGCTACTGTGATATCAAACATGCATGTGTAATTAGTTTAAAGTATTAAGAGGTATAAGGCTTCTGTAGTCAACAATTATGGCAAATGTTTTCTGAATGGTAGGTGCTGCAAAATCTGGTTAATACGCTGCAGAAGTTTAACCCAACTTGAGGTTTGATCCTGGTCAATGCAGTCAAAGACAGAAGTTATGATGATCAAAACAATTCAAAGTAATCATAAATGCAAGACTAGTGAACCTGCTTATATCTGTTGTGGTAAAATAATGAATGTGTTATTAAACAATGATCATGAATGATCTATATATACAAGATACAAGAGAATGTTTCTATAACGAACAAAAGAGAGGAAATAGAAACAAAATGAGGTTATGGAAACATTACAAAAAGATTGACCATTAGAAATAGACGAAAGAGAGATAAAATTAGAAACTATCTATTATCGTAACACCCTCCCTTAATAGAAACTATCAAACTTGTTTTGAGTCACATCGGCTATGGTAGGACGAGTCTTGGTACCTTGAACAAGCACCTCAAGGTGATAGTACTCGAAAATTGTCAACATGCGCTGCTTCCAAGTGTTGTAGTTCTTTCCGTTGAAATGCTGACTGCCTTCCAGCATAAGACTGGTGAGAGATGCCATAGCATGTTTTTCAAAGAAAAAACGTGAAAAATAAAAAAATGGCATGAACTTCAAGGCAGATTAATGGAAGACCAAGAAAATTTGAAGAGACACCTAGTGAAGAACTCAAAAAAGTTAAAAACCCAAATAGAATCTATTGTCAGATTTTGAATCTGCTGGCTCGAAAATTGAGGCATGGAAAATGATGCACCCCAAAAAACGAATGACAACCTAGTTGAGCTCTTGAAAAACCCACAAGGAATCTGCAGTAAAAAAAATTCCGACTTGAACTAAAGGGTCAAAACCCTAGTCGAAAATGTAGAAACCCTAGATGGGTGGGTGAGGAAAAAAATGCAAATTTTGAACACACTCGGCGCAAAAAAGCTTGGAAAATCTTGAACTAATAATTTCAAAAAACAAAATTAAATTTTTTCGAAGAGGCCAAGAATTTGCTTTGATACCATATTGTGGTAAAATAATGAATGTGTTATTAAACAATGATCATGAATGATCTATATATACAAGATACAGGAGAATGTTTCTATAACGACCAGGAGAGAGGAAATAGAAACATTCTTGTAGAGTTAAAGAGAGTTTTCATAACGAATAGAAGGAGTTTATGGAAACATTACAAAAAGAGTGACCATTAGAAATAGATGAAAGATAGAGATAAAATTAGAAACTATCTATTATCGTAATAATATCAGCTTGCTGATAGTGTTCTTTGCTTGCATTTTTGCCTTGGAAAGTGTGCTGGGATATTGAGGAAGAGAAATTTGACTTAATGTTGGCTCAATTGGCCTTGCTTTGTGTATATATTATGTTAAATACCTAATTTGTCAATTTAGGTTCCTGTTTGGGTACAGGTATGGGGTTTAGGTATGTGGGTATGGCGATTTTTCTCTTCCTTGGATACGGGATCCGGTTTGTCCATACATACACATACACATACACATTTACATTTACATTTACATTTACATATACATATAGATATACATATACATATTGATACACACCCACACATCGATATATTAAAAATTTATGTATACATTTTCAAACATCAAAGTATACTTATAAATATAAATGGAAGAGTGATACTAATAAATCCATAATTGCCAATAAAATTATAAGCAAAATACCTCATATCATATTCATAATTTGCAAATATGATAATATTCCAGTCTTAAAATGCTATTACACAATGAAAATTCAAATTACAAGCCATATTTATTATCCAATGCCATATTCATCTTCATTAGAGGCATGAAGGTCAACATTTGGTTCAACTTTGTTTGAATCACAATCCATTAGATTGCCGCTTGCATTAGCTATGTCTGTGTCATTTGCAAAAGTTGCTCTATAGAGACCTGGGCAAGTTGTGCAACTGTGGCATCTAAATCAGCACACTTAGGTGCTAGATCCCAATTCCATGTCACACCCTCATCGTATTTCAGTTGGTTATGTGACAATCAGCGAGGTTTGGAGTGTATTTAGACGAAATTCTCTGATTTGTTTGCACCCAAAAGGTTGCGCTTGACTGAGTGGATGAAGGTTTATGTATTCAAATTCTGCTCGGTTGGAGAACAACTTGCAACCTGTTGAATTTGCATACAACATTTAGTATTTAATTTTATAATTCATTGTTCAATAATCAAAACTTATTATGTTAAAATGTAAATTATAAAATAAAACTATTTTAATATGATAGCATCACGATCAAATGAAAATGATAAAATAAAAAATGATACATACTTGGGAGAGAATTTTAATTGCAAGAGGCTGCAAGAAAATGGACCCTTGACCATGTACATACGACCATCCATCTGCATTCATCCTATATTTGGCATGAAGAGTGGTAGTATCATGATATTTGGAAGATGCAAATTGGCCAAACTTGGTCAAGATAATATTTTGAGTTTCATCATCATCATATATCTTTTTAAATGCAGCCTTGTAGCCAGCAGGAACCTCCACATCTCTATATGCTGCCACCCTCCTTGCCAATACAAGCATCTCTTGGCTATAAAACCTTGGCAACAAGCATATGCTAAGAGATGTAAGGGGGTGGTCATCTTGTTCCAATGATCAACAATAATTCATTTGACTTCTTTGAAAAATGCATCGATTGGGTCATGATCCTTGTCCTCTTTTATTGTTCTTATGTTCTCCCCCATGGTGTCCATGCCAACATAAATTTCACCCAAAAATGGGTGATCAATATCAGTGTGCCTAATCATGTTTTGGCAATCTAACATGGCATAAAAAAATATACATCATATATCAATTATAAAAGTTTTAAAACTAAAAAGTAAAAAAAAAATTAATTTACCTTCAACAACTCCAACTTGGAGAAGGTCCTGAATATGGCTTGTGAGATGTGATGATTAGTCACAAACATTTGAATGTCTTCGGCTTCATTGTAAACTTGTTTGAACTTTGATCCATTCAATTTGTCTGCCAATCTAGATTATTCACCATTATTCTTTTGAGTATTTCCATTGAAGCAGTGGTGGGCTTTTATTGGATTAGTTGTATGAACAGAAGTTTGATTATTTTACTTGTTTGTAATCTCAAAACTGGGTAATCTAAGTGAGGCTGCTCAAGTGAGCTTGGTTTTTGTTGTGTTTTGTTCTCCTGATAATACTGTCTTATTTACCTTTAAGGATTACTCTTCCTTGCATTTTCTTTGAGACTATTTTAAAGTATTTATATCTTGCTTATCATCTTTTCTATTTACTAGTGGATGAAATTGAAATTGATATGCATTCTGTAAAAAATGTAAATGAAATCTACATGTAATTTTTTATTTGTTTGACTTGTTTAGATTCTCAATTCGTACTTTTAACTGTTAAGCTGTTATTACTCTGATTATCTTCATGAAAACTATTTTCAGTGCAGATGCTGATACACGTCTTGCAAGGAGAATAAGGCGTGATACAGTTGAGAGAAATCGTGATGTAGGATCAGTCCTTGAGCAGGTAAGTATTTCATTTTTCAAGGGGTCTTATTTTTCTTGGTACCAGTGTAAAGTCAAAAATATTACCTAATATTCTCGTTTTGGTTTTCTACTGGTTATTTATACTTTTCAAACCTTGCTGAGATCCTTAGTTGTCATTTACCCTGGAAAGTTATTAGTTTATTCAACTATGCCTTGTGCTTTTGTGGATTTTGTTCTTATTTGTACACACAGTAAGTGTGAATAAGGGACGACAAGATGCTAAAAGTATGATAAAATTGGTGGTGTACAGTATTCCAAATTTGTGAAGCCAGCATATGACGATTTTATATTGCCATCAAAGAAGTATGCAGATATTATCATTCCTCGTGGAGGAGATAACCATGTTGCTATTGATTTGATAGTGCAACATATTCGAACAAAGCTTGGGGAACATGATTTGTGTAAAATATATCCCAATCTCTATGTTATTAACTCTACTTTTCAGGTAAACTGTTTAAGTTGCATATCCTTTTCATAGTTATTGTTTGTTTGAAAGCCATTCACTTTTCAATGGTCTTGAGTATGAAACTTGAATGAAGTAGTTATAAATTACTCAGAAAAATTTCAGGATAAAAAATTTGTGATTGGTGGTTCTCACAATCTTTTATCTTTTGTAATGACTTAAGAACCCTATTGCTCTTAGATTATCTCTTAGATTTTGGATTTGACGGGATTAATGTTTATATGTTTGATTCACAGATAAAAGGAATGCATACATTGATACGTGATATTAAAACTACAAAGCATGATTTTGTATTCTATGCAGATAGGCTGATTCGTTTGGTAATCTTACTTTCAATATCTTTATTGTTAAAGAAACTCAAAACATTTTTAATCATGTTGGGATTGTGCTTGAAGTTTACAAGATTATCTATCTCATTAATTTAAAATTCTTTGCAGGTTGTTGAACATGGTCTTGGTCATCTTCCATTTACAGAAAAGCAGGTGATCACTCCTACTGGTAAGATCGTAACGGTCCATATTGTTTTCCACTCAAATTCCTTGAAACTATAATGTGATTTTCTATTTGCACTAAGATCATTTACTTCATTGCTAAAATATATATGCTTGTTAATGGATCCAAGGTGAGTTGTCAAGGTGTGTTAGTACAAACATTACGTATCTGATGCTTACATGAAAAGCCTAGTAAACATTTGTGTTGTACTCAACTGAGGTAGCCTTTTTTTATTAATCTTATCCAAGGTCATATATGTGGGGCATCATGTGGCTTAAATATGACATTTGTGTCCACTTCTAATTTTATAAAATGTGTGGCTTAACATATTAAATTTTTGTGTTCTGACAACAAATAAATGGTCTACAAAAACTTCCAGCACCACTAATTTTTTGTCAGTTGCTCAACCTCTTTAATGAAGTTAGCAATGAGCATCCCATCATTCTTTCTATTCACTTTCAAGTAGTGAACTTATGATCCCCGTGTGAAGGTTGTATTTAGGGTTCTAAATGCAAATTTTCTGGACAATGTTGTTGAAACACTATTTCTTAATTTTCAAATTAACCACTTTTCACTTTTCAGTGATCCCTCCTATTCTCCTAATTTTTTAAGGAGTTTTCTTTTCATTCTTAACCATATTTTTTATCAGTTGTTCTATTTTACTTAAATAATAAGTTTTCTCTTCTTTTTTATCTCCATCTCTTTCCTATTGTTGAATTTCCTTCTTGTGAGCATCCAATCCATATCAACTGATTACATAGCCATCTATTGGCATAGGAATGGAGCATTCAAATCACTTGTCTTAACAATTGGTTTTATCTTAGTTATGAAGAGACAATGGTAACAGTACTGGTATGGGGAAGGGGACGCCGATCAAAGTTGGGGACACGGGTAACTGAACAAGGAGATAGTTATATTATAATATATAAATGCAGGCACCAGAAATTGTGGGTACAGGAATGGGTACTTGGTCCACATTCCTTTAATGAAGTTTCCTAGTTACTACAGGTTTTACTTTCAACTAGCGGTTACATAAAGGATTATACCAGAGCCTGCAACAGGTTATTCATATTTCATGTGAACAATCTCTGAATGTTTGAGCAAGGAAAGTTTTCTCTTATGATCCTCATATGTAGATTTATATTCAATACCCAGTTTTATATACACTTTGGAGTTGTTCTGGGAGAATGCTTATTGGTATGCATAATCCCAAGCAGATACAAATTTTCAGCTCTTCCTGCAAATGTAGTTAGATTACTTAATCTTACATGTTGATAACAGAATGGTTCATGTTAGATATTGTTGAAAAGGGTCAGATGTACATCAACATGGTTTGAGTCAGCATGGATTTGACAGCTCAAAATTTTGACGCAGACTTGGGACTTGAAAAGAAATGTGGGAAAAAAACATGATTACATAAAAACCTAGAAATAAATATATTTAGAGAACACATAAGCTTATTCTGATCAATAATTTATCATATTCAAAGATTACATGCACCAGATGACCATCGAATACTCAAAATTTGAAATTTCAAAGTTAAAACAATGCATTGTAATACATTGTATTACAACAAAATCATAAATAATAAATAATAATTATAAACTATAAAATGGAGGAAAGAGGCTGTTTCTCATGTTTTAAACATACCCACCACTAGCATCATGAGATTTTGACACAGGTTGCCCCTTTTCTTGAATTTTTAAAACAGACCAAACCTTATCACAAACAAGTCAAAGAGGGATGAAACCCCTTTTTTTCTCCCAACAAATGTGATTCTAAGCTTTGCAACAAATTCAAAGTGTTTTTGATCCTTGAAAAATTCCAAAGGACATATTTTTTTGTTGTTTCATAGGTTTCACAAACCACCAAAGGGAAGAATAGCAGTGAAACCCGGGGACTCACACCCCCCAAAAAACCTCGAAGTACCCGTCCCCGAAACGTCCCCCCACTGGGTACTTGGAGTACCTAAGTAGCCCCACCTCCGCCATTCTGCAACCACGCCGGCGGCGGGACATGTACTTGAATTTTTATTTTTAAATGTTAATATTGGGTATGTACTATGTTACTATGTTGAATGTTCAATGGTTTTGGTTCATGTTGCAATTTTGCCATGTTCAAGTATTTCAATTTGGTATGTTGTATTGAAACATCATTTCATAACTAGCATTTCAAGTTCTCTATATGTATAGTATACAACACCCCCCCTTCCCTCACCCCGCTGCCGCCGTCCCCCCACCGTCCCCTGGCCATCCGGCCGTCCCGAAATTGAGGCCCTTTGTCTCCCCGTCCGGATGTCTCGACGTCCCGACGTACCCAAGCACCAGTGTTACATTGAAGAATAGTGAATTTGATGGCATAGGCAATGCCTCATTTAAATGCTTGCAGACTTGGGGAAGCCAAATAAGAAGCCATTTTGTTTGTTATAGTTTTCTAAGTAACTATGCAATGACAAGTTTATTATTATAACAGTTTAAACATATGTTATAAAAATTAAGTCTTTTAGGGTGTTCTTATAATTATTATAATTATAATGACCTTTAACATTTTAATTTTATATATTGTCACATATGTTTCACTTCTACTTTATGTATAGATATTTATAATTTTATATTATAGATTTATATGTTATTTTATATATTTTTTTGGTTGGTAGTATGATGTATTTTATTAATCTAACAAGGAGAGAACTTGGCCCGGACTAGGGATGGCTACATCCATGGGAGCCATCTCCCCAGATGAAAGGAAAACTCAAAGAGACCCGTTAACCAGTCCAAAACATACAACATCTAGAAATCCGGATACAAAAAAGTCATCAAGATTTGCTTTTATCACATCCTTTCTTTTGAGACTGAAGAACCATATCAAAGGAGTTCTTTTTCCCTTTTTTGCCTTTCACAGTGTCCTAGCCATCTTCCACCTTGGCTGCCTCATCTTGCCATGTCCTCTGTTTGTCTTCTGACCCACTTCTAACTCCAAGTTACTATTGCCATGTCGATCCAGATTTTCCTCCAAAATTTCATCCTCCTTATCACTAGATCCTATAGGCTTTGTTTTTTCTTTTCCTTCTGGTGTAGCAGCAACCTTCTTGAAATTTTCCAAATTTTCATTATCAGCCATGGCATCGTCTGCCATAACGCTGGTCTTAACATGAGGAGCCTCCTAGCTCACATCCCCACATTGTTGTGGTGGCTCCTCATTTACTACCTGAGAATAGCTCTTTTGCCGCTCCCCCATCTTCTCCACTGCATAGTGATGGTTGGAGACATCTTTCCACCACGAGGCAGCCTTAGTCATTTTCTATTTAGAACACTAGGCAGCCATATGCCCTATTTGAAAACACCTCTTGCATCTAAATGGAATCCCCTCATAATCCAAAGGTTGTGTCTAGCAACCATTTGATGTTTTGAGCGATATTTCTGCAAGGAGACCATTTGAAATATCCATTTCCACCAAAAATGCGGGCAAAAGTAGAATGCAGTAGATTTGAAGATCCTTCATCAACCATTCAAAAATTACCTAAAGAATTTCCTATAGCTTCAAGGCATGAATCAAACCAGAAATATAAAGGCAAGTTTGGAAGTTGCACCCAAAGCGAAACCATGCCAAAGGTTGCAGTTGCTGGACAAAAGAAGGGTGCCAAGGCTTCAACATCAACAACCTATTCTCCCA
The DNA here is from genome assembly GCA_027943335.1 of Chamaecyparis obtusa. Lineage (NCBI taxonomy): Eukaryota > Viridiplantae > Streptophyta > Pinopsida > Cupressales > Cupressaceae > Chamaecyparis > Chamaecyparis obtusa. Next base: position 346,382 of record BSBK01002171.1, on the reverse strand, counting down.
ACTCCAGATGCTATTGCACAAAATCTTCATTCTGTCTTGAATATTTTCAAAAACCACAACAAATAAACCTCTGACACTCAGATAGATCTGAACATAACCCTCAAGAATAGGTTCCCAGTTCTTTGATATCCATTTATGGAGCTCACTCAAACTCGGCCATAATCTCGTAAAATGTCCAATCAATCCCAGCCTAGAAAAAACTTCAACATTCTATTTCACTTCTTCCTCTACCTTCTTAGCCAAATCCACTGTGACCGGCTTAGCCATTTGGGGTTTGATTAAATGCCTCAAACCATCCCTTTGTTGATGTTGCCTTTTCAGATTTGAATTTCCATTACATCCATGGGCATTTACCACTCCATTCAACCTTGACTCAAGAACCGTCGAACAACCCACCTCTCCACCTCCCTGCGACTGGGAGCCCTTACCCATCACAGACTGCACGTGACCATGCCCATTTCCAAGGGCAGCACCAAAACTCTTTCCGTTTTTAAACAACGGTTTGTCCCGTCCAAACTCAAAGGCTTCAGCTCCATCATTCACTGAACCAAGCCGCCTCCCATCAATGGATAGAGTCGACATTCCTAGACATGAATATGCATTGTTGTGGAAGCGTTTTCCCATGTCATTTGACATCTTCTGCGTAGGCCCAAACAGAGATCTAGGTTCCATACAAAACCTAGCACTGGTAGGAAATGCAGACTCCAATTGTTGTCTCCCATCGTCGTCGACCCATTTCTCCACCCTGCCTCGCCCCTTCTGCTCCATCAATGCGGGCAACAGATGTTGAAGGTTTCGCCAAACACTGCCCTGGACCACTGCCATTCCTTCCCTGAATCCTTTGAGAAACCCTTGCAAACGCCTCAAGCTCGGCAGAAACCCTAGAACTCGAAAGCTCCTGTAATGGCTCTATCTCATTGGTAGTATTTTATATATTAAATATTATAATGTTTTTCAAATAAAGGTTGCCAATTTCCTAGTTATAAAAAGGCACATGTTTTTTTCATATGAATATTTGCAGTTTTTTTCTATGATTTAGGGTATTTTAATCATAGTTGAAAAATTAGGACTCGGCAATAACTCGGCTGGCGCAAAATTTATGGAAACTTGGGATTGCAAAAACTCGTTGAAATACATCATTTTTTAAAATATTCTTCAAAAACACACACATATATATATATACTAAATTTGTAGAACATTTACTAATTTCCATCATATATAAATCAAAATTTGAGTTTAATATATGTCATAGATGAAGAAAACAAGTTCAACCTCTGAATACATATGAATTTGGTTATCAATGAATACTATAAATTATTTCAAATGTAATTTGTTGGTTGCATTTAGCCATGTAGGAATGAGCATGGCATTTTCAAATAAAATTGTACACATTTCTTGGTCATTTGTGTAGAGCAATTGTATTATTTAGAGGTTAAAAAGAAAAAAATTATATACATATACATATACATATACATATACATATACGTATACATTTACATTTACATTTACATTTACATATACATTTACATTTACATATACAAAGAATAGTTAAAACCTAAAACTATTAAAAATAAATATATGTTTAACCTTATATATAACTTAGATATTTTCTGATTAATTTTGAAAAGAGTAAAAATTACTAAAATATAAATATATTTTTAACTTAAATAATAATTTATAAGAAAAATAAAAATAACAAATTAACAATAACAAAAAGAGATTGTTTATCATTAGAAAAAGAATATTTGAAAAACTAAAACTATAAAAAAGAAAAAAAGTGCATAGAAAATGTTGAAATACTTAGAAAACTAAAAAACTCAGAACACTAGCTACCCTGGGAAAAACCCTCTCAAACAGAGGGAAACAACCCAGCAAAAGATAACTTATATTAATAGAGGAATTACAAGAAAAGATGAAAACGAGCTCAACTAGAAGAAGCTCACTACAAATGTCTATCAGCTGAGACTCAATAGAACTCTCTAACAAACCGAAAATTATCCTGAAAAGAATCAAATACAGCAGATAGAGAAACACTCCAAGATACACACAAAACACACGCTGTACTTGTTTTGCAGAGAAAACTAAACACTAGAACACCATACTGTTCTTCTTGCAGACAATATGCATCAATAGGACTCTACGCTGTTCTCCTGCAAATCATGCCAGTCTCCTTCAAAGCCGAGACAAGACGATAGTAACGACCCGAGACAAGAAGAGAGAGCCAAATGCGAGAGAGAAACACGACCCATGAGTAACTCCCGATTACGCTTAAACGGTCCAGCTAGACGCATAACTCCCGAACGTTAAAATGTAACCGAGAGAGCTTTCTCTTTCTTGCGGAAATAAAAACGCACAGGTGAAGAAGACATGCGGTGAGCTGACGACAGCTGGGCTGATTAAATACAAGGAGAAAGATATGAGTCATCGTGAGAGAAAGCCGAAGCTATGAGCTGTGCGGACCCAACAATATGTGGAGAAGCTTCGCACGTGGAGGATGCTAGGTGTCATCCTGCAAAAGACAAAATCCATACAAGACGAAAACTATATTCTACTAAAGATGAAACTGAAACATTTCATAAGTAGGAAATACTAATTGATGTAATCCATTCATATAAGGCTTATAAATTTAATAGAAAGAACACTTATTTGCTCACGCTCGTGTGCCTTAACTGTGCTTTGTGTCTGTAAAAGGCACCATGAAACAATCTATTATTTGTTTAAAACATTTACTCTTTCAATGATTTTAAACTTAAACTTTTATAGATGTTGTGATAAGGATTTGCCGAAGTTGTCTCCACGCGTTTCTTGTCCATGCATTTTTTCGGTCCGAAGTTGATCTCCTCATTGTCGTTGCACAAAAAGGAGCAATAAAACCCTAAAATAAATTCGCTTTTCGTTTTACAAGTTTTTCTGCCGATTTTTATCACATTTAAATCGCACGATTTGGTGAGCTTTTTGCATAAAACTCGCTGCACTATTTTCATTAAATCACCCTTGATTTAAATGGTGATTAAAATGCCATGGTAGAAAACTTGTGATATATTGTGCATCCTGCAATAAATTGTAGATATTTTCAACTATTGTTACCATACTAGCCTCGTGTTGTGACATGTCCCCTTTCTCATCATATGTATTTGGTAATCCCCTAGCCTATTATTTTATTTTGTGTAGGCTAAAGGGGGGGGTAAGGTGAGGAAAATAAGTTAATAATATAAGTTAAGTTGTCCTAGTAATTTTATTTTATATTAATGTTTTATTATTAACAAATATGCAATATTAAAAATGTTTTCTAGAAAATGTGGCTAATGTAATTGTTTAGGTGTGAAATGGATACTGATAAATCTAACAATTTAAACTATGTGAGATGAGTTCATTAATTAACCATTCCAACACTAACACTCAAAATACAAGAGAAAGAGGGGCTTCCAAACATAACTCTCAATATAACCCAAGTTAGATTAGCAAAACCCAAGAAGATGAAGGGATGCCAATGCTAAACCCAAATTATATCAAGGAAGTATGCGAGCAAGTCCTCTTTCATGCAATGTAGGATTTGATTAAAGATGTGTAAATGCAAATGTGAAATTGAACCAATTGATTTAATGAGAAAAGTAAGATAGATCTAGATGCTAAGTGTACGCAATTAGCCCAATTAAGATATGAAAACAGGTCTAGACTAAGAAATGAAATGAATGATAGAGTACTCACCTTGAAATATGCCTTTTTGCTCTAAAAATTGCAGATCTAAACTTGTGATAGAACTTTCGACTACGGATTCACGATCACAACAGAAAATTCAGAAAATGTTGTTTTTCTCAGACCTCCAGGAATAGGTCGACCTAGTGCAACATGTTCTAGACACTTTTCCATGAAGTCACTGTGTTCCTGGGACACTGTAGCAAAGTCAACCCAACTTCTTTGGAAATGTCTCGGCAAGTAGATTCCAGATTTGTGGTTGTAATTCTGATATCCTGCTCCTGCACACAGAAAAACTTGTTTTGGGGTTTGGGTGGATGAGCGCTTGCCTTGGTCAAGCCCTAGATTGAGGAATCAACCTTGAAATTGAAATGTAAATATGTAAAGGAAACAAGACAAATGTAAGTATTCACCTTGCTTGTAGAAACCCTTGTCAATAAGGATTTTGTAATGCTTGTATGTTGTAGATGTTGAATTTGCAATGACGGATGTAGGAAATCTCCACAAATGCAATGGATTTACCAAAACCACATCATGGAGCCATAGATGTAAACGTGCATCAATGAAGAAGATGATGAATGCCTCAATGTAAATCTCCCCCCTTGATGACCAAAAAAATGCTAGATCTTGAAGAGGAAATGCTCACAAAGGATCCTTGAATCTTGAATGCTTGATGAATGCTTGAATGCTTGAACTTGCTCGTGTGATTGCTGGATCTCTAATGGATGCTCATTGATGTTAATGGATCATAACACAAAGCAAGTCGATGGGGTCATTGGATTTTACAATTTAATTCCTCGAGACAACACTGGCCCCAGGATTTAAAATCCCCAGGGAATAGGTTGACTTGTTCCAGGGTTGGCCCACAGGGAGTCAGCCCTGAGGTCTCGGAGACTGCATAGTTGAAAGTGGAAGATATGGGACAGAATAGGAGAAAAGGGGCATTGAGCACGAATCCATCCATGGTTCATAAAGTCGGTAAAGGGCGGGAGCTAAAATGTCTTAAATAATGAGTGCGTCCATTTTAAGATGGTACAGTAATGCAATATTAAAAAGTTATTTTTCTATTACTTCTTGAATAGGGAGGGTGTAATGTCCCCTTTTGAGATGTTCCTAAATTTTGCCCTAAAACCACCATTTCAATTAAAATTAAGAAATATAATTCATTTAAAATATAAATTTACCAATTGAAATGCCCACAATATTAGTCACCAGTAATTGACATTGAACCATAAGCCAAGATAATATCAATTTTGACTTAAGCCTTAGCATGCATCATGATATCATATAAACATTATTCATATTAAAATCCAGTAAAGGCAGTAGTTACTCCAAGGTAGATTCCTATAATGTCATTAGGAATTTGTTATGAAATGTTTGGAAACTGCAATCTCAAGGTTGGTCGTCCTTATTGTGAGAGCATGGAAGGTGGGTTGCCCTTCCATTCCTTAATTCATCTTGGAGGCTGGCTGTCCTTCATGATCAGGCCTGGAAGGACAAAAGGATTTCTGGTCCATTCCACCCCCCATCCCATGAGCATGGAAGGCTGGTTGTCCATTCCATCTCTAGGTGGCATACTTGATAAGAGAATGAATGTTGGTTTTCTTTCATCTCTTGCGAACCCGGAAGTCTGGCTGTCCATCATATTTGCAATTCATTTCTCTAAATACAAAATGCATTATTAATCGAATCTATTATCAGATATTTGTAGTAAAGAGAAGCATTTAGATTACTCACAAAGATCAATAATTTCTGTGAGTATCACTATTGCATGAACAAATATAGGTCTACAATTGTACTTATTTATCCAATTTATCTTATTAATATTGCTGCTAATATTAATTCCTGAAGGGAAACCTATCTAAGAGTAAAAGAACATCTAATCTATAGCAGGAAAGAAAATTTAAACTCAAACTGAAAGCAGACTAATCTAACTAAAACCTATCCTAACTGTGTATAAGGGATCTTAAACGAGTAGGCATCAATTATCCTAGAAGATCACCTAGCCCTTCAGTACTTCTATGGTTACTCAACAGTATCGAGGCACATGTCATGGTGCGAAGCCTAGCAGGTTTATCTTTATACTCAAAGAAATTTTTTAGTACCTCACACTCATTCAGGAAATACATCATGCAAAATTAACAATTGAGGTAACTCATTAGGCCCATGATTGATCCATATACATGTTGCCCCTATATCTCCATAATCAAATTGATAAACTTCAGAATTTATAGTAAGGAAATATCCAACCTGGTGCTTTTAGTGTTTGGGTTGAGAATCTTGTTTATTAGTTACTAGAGTGGGATGCACTAGGTCAACCTCTGTAATCTCAGGTGGGCGCAGCTGATGATGCAGTATTCCTTGTGCATTCGACATATGTAAATCAACATCATATGCATCAATAATAATTCCATGAACAGATAATTTCTGCGAGTATCACTATTGCATGAACAGATATAGGTCTATAATCGTACTTATTTCTCCGATTTATCTTCTTGTTAAAATTGCTGCTAATATTAATTCCTGATCTGATTTCCTATTTTTTCTTGGTTCTTGTTTTATCATTCCACGCCTTCAACAAATCAATTGTCCTTCTAGTTAAATCTTCACGTGGAGAGGGGTCACACCTCTTCACCAATTCTTTTGCAAAGAGTCACACTCTTCCATAATGGAGCGCTACCATTTATTTTAGTTTTCATGCTCTTTGATAACCACTGCATAAATATTAATATTACTCGGCCTTATTTAATTCTATGAATCTTGTTTGGTCTCTAGTAAAATGTTATAACCTTGAATCTTAGTTGGCCTCTTAACAATGAAATGCTAGTATATTTTATTTTATCTTGTCGGCCTCCTTTCATAAATCACTGATCTGGAATCATTTTTCTGTTATGTTTTCCTAGTCGTCCTCTTAATGTCTTCTGCCTAGGCATTATTATCAATTGAGGCCGTGGTTTGTGTTGTAAAAGAAATGTTTTCATGGTGGGGGCATGACAGAGGGAAGTGATTTTTAAATTAAAGAGTATTATAAAAGGAGAGGATAGGCATAGAAGGAAGTATCTATTTATAACACCCAAACATCCTTTCTTTAAGATCATATGTTTGTTCATTTTCTTACCATATCAATCCCCAAGCATTGTCATACCATTTACTGTAAAGGTGTTTCAAACCTAACCACATCTTTTTCCTTGGCTTGCAGCTTGTAATGTCCCCTTTTCCGTGAATGTCAACTTTCAAAGGATTAGCCTATTTCCTGACCCTCATGCTAATGGAGTTGTTCAGAGGGTCGAGTTGGTAGAGCCAAAGGCCAGTTCCCACTCCAGTTGTCTGGGATGTTCAAGATTGCTCTTTGTTTGAGTCAGATTGGCACACTTACTAATTATAGTAAGTGTCTATTTTGGGAAAGTTAGGGTTTCTATCTTTAGTAGGGCACCTATATAGCTTGGCGGTAGTGTTGAGATTCAGTATCGTTGTCTGGAGCAGTTATTTAGAGACATACTATTTATAGTAAGTCATTGTTGAGGGGTTGCTATATCTGGCAGGGGCACCTAGGCTCTTGGTATGCACAGTGATCAACTCCTTCGTCAGTTGGCTCAGTTGAGAGACTTACTATTTATAGTAAGTCATCTATCCAATATTTCTATATTTGGCAAGGCACTTAGACCAACCTCAATTGTAGTGATGACCCTTGGCATCTTTGTTGATTAGGTATTTAGGGATTTGCTAATTATACCAGGTCAGGGGTTGATAGAGATAGACCCTTACTATTTTTAGTAAGGCAGTTGGACGCACAATGGATACAATGGTTAACTCTCAGGCTCAGTTAGAATTGAGAAAAATGATTAATGATGGAGTTATACCATTATAATTATTATTAAAGTTATACTTTAATAATAATTAATTATTAAGTGCATATGATTGATAAATTAAGTGGACTTTATTTAAAAGGGAGTTTTAAATGTTTTAAAAGTATACTTTATAATAAGTGATAAAGTGTTATTTAAAAGGGAGATATAAGTGTCTAATAAAGTATACTTTATATTTTAATGTGTGCATCAAAAGGAGGGGAATATAATTAAATGTTATATTTCAATTGCAACAAAAGCAAATAAATTAAAAAAAAGCTAAGTTATGATTTAAGTCATAGTTGGAAAACTTGGACTCGGCAAAAACTCGCCAAGGCGAAAAACTCGGCCAGTTTTCAGAAAAAATTCGCGAATTGAAAAAACTGCTTAAATTTAATTAGAAATGCATTTTTTTGCAAAATTCAACGAGAAGATGCATCTATTGAGTCAATTAATGAGAACACAAAAAGAAACAAGTTGAGTCTAGATATATTTAAATGCAAATAGGGTACAAAATCGCATGCTCATGAGGAATGATGATTGTTCGAAGCAAAATAGTAAATAGTTTTTGTAAAACTAAAAGTAAATACATCATTACAATTTACAATTACATCTTCCTCTTCCCAGCTCTAGTAAAAACTAAGGGAGAGGTAGAACTAGAGGGTCTAGTTATTATATGGAGCCTAATCAGACTCAGGTTATTTTTTCCCACTTTTATCGATGCAATTTCCACCCAAATTTTTCAATGGGGGTTTGCGGGCAGTGCCGCTAAGATGGGGTCAAGGGGCAATGCCCCACGAAGCCAAAAATGACTTATGATTATACAAAGGCAATCAGCTACCAAGGCCGTGGAAGCCTCTTTTCTTCCCTCACTGCCAAACACAAATGCTCAAAACAAAAAAATGAATAAAAATGTAACGTTATTTGCTTTAATGTTGGACTATCAAAACGTGGACGAGTTTTTAGCTCGGACTCATTGAGTTTTTGTGAAAAACTCACCAAGTTTTTCACAAAAACTTAGTGAGTCATATGGGTGAGTTAATCTGTGAAAAACTCGCAGGGCTCAAAAACTCGGCAATTAATCGTTACTTAGTGATTAATTGTCGAGTTTGCCAACTATGATTTAAGCTATGCAAGGTGTGAGTTTGAAGCTACTAGGTCAATCTTCAATTGAGAATTATAAAAGGCTTCATTGGTGAATATGAATTCATTCTTGACTTGGTATTTGCTTTTGTTGTGTGAAGAGAAATTTGGAACTAGGGTTTCAGTATTTTAGACTTGGAAAATTGTGAGTTTTTTAGAGTTTTACAAGCATTTGAGGTGTTGAAAGACACACTAATATTTGCTAATTGGGTGACTCATTTCAGGGTTATCAATTGTGCTTAATTGTAAGAGAATTTAACTGGATTGTAGCCATACAAGGGTTTGAAATCCAAGTGTATAAATCAGATTATTTGCTGAGGTTGGAGACTCATCAATTAATACCAATTGCAGCCATTGAAGCCAGTGTGTGGAGTATTAAAGACAATTGCAAGGTTTAAAGAATGCCACGTGAGTCACTAGAAGGTGATGTTAGTGTTGTAGAGGGCATGTTTGAAGGTTTTTGAATGTCATTGGCTCATTTCTACATTGGAGTTTATGGATATTAATTCTCAGACAAAGTTGCGATCAATTTAAGACAATATCTCAAGCTGCGATCCATTACCAGGTTTTCTATATTATGTGTTTCGTAGTTTCAGATTTCAATATTTGCAAATAGTTTTATTGTAAGTTGTTGGAATCAGAATAAGGACTTTATAAGGCTGCACAACAACTGTTTGTTGAAATGCCTTTCTTGTAGCTATTCATTTCAATTCATATTGAATCTCTAGTGTTCATGCCAAGTGTTTGTGAAAATGTCCATTGGCTGTAAGTGCACATTTTACATGTAGAAATCATATGTATGCATTCAGAAAGACAAAAAAGATTGCATTTGCAATTTAGTTCTTTGCCTAGATATTTTAGTAATCATTTGCAAGCATTTGAACTTCATTTGATACCATTTCTAGCAAGCAAAAACAATCTGAAAATAAAAGACAGCAAGATAGAGCTTTCATGACAAGTATTTGACAAAATTCCTTAAGATTCAAATTTGCGCAAGGAATAGCAAGGGAAATTATAGAGGTGAAGTTAGAACTTGTTGGGGTTCTTACAGTGGTATTAGAGTGGTTTCTTGCCATCTTGTGGGGAAGCCTCTTATATTCAAGACATAGGGCTTGTGTGAATCATGGGTAAAACAAAATCTATACAGGATCTCATGCATGCCTTTTAGGATTATATTAATGGCTTTCAGGATTATAATAAAAATTTATCAGGGCTCCTACAACATCCGGAGATTCTGGATCCTTTGTTTGCAAAGAAAAAAGAGGCAAATAACAATACAAATAATTTTATCAATGCAAAGAAAACAATGGAAAAGAAGGTGAGGTTTGAGGAGAATGTTGGTACTTTCATTGCTCAAGAAGTTGTTATCAGTCATCATAACAATTCTGATTTGTATGACAGCAGCGAGTTGTGTTTGCATCAGCATGAGACGATAGAGATTTCGCATGTGGATGATGTTGGTACTCGAGATTTGGGTATTAATGATGTAATTTATGAGGAAGACTCATGTTGGAGTGAGTCTGATTTTTCATATCAGACCTTAGAAAATGAATATGAAAATTCATTTATTGGTAATAGGTCCATGATCTGACTTTGAATGGACATGGAGATAGATTGGGAGTGGGAGTGGAAGTGTGTGAAGATATTGACATATCAGTGGTTTCTACCTTATCTGTTGAGCCATTCGTTGAGGCGCTTAGCAGCAGTACCACAGTTGTTGATGTGTGCATTGATGATAGCACACATGATGTTATTTTTCAAATGGGGAGCGATGTAGATACAACGTCATATCACACTGTAGATTGTGGGTCAAAGTGTTTGCATGGTGGTCATGGATTTCAGAGACATCATTTGGTTAGGCAACTAAAGGTGAATGACAATCAGATTGCCACAACCATTGAGCATTTTGATGTTGCTCATCCTATTTTGGCTACATATGGTTGGGGTACTCCTGTGACAGATGAGCATTGTGATGGTAGCCTTTCCCTTGCAGAGTTTCATACACTTCAAGAAGCCATCAAAATAATAAAACAAAACTATTTACGGTTATTGGCTGATAGAGATTATCTTCTCGAGTGCAGTTGCACTTGTTATGATGTACTGAAGCGAAAGGAGGATGAGGTAGATGAGCTCACGCATGAGCTTGAGGTGACTACAAACTTATTGGAGAGCACCCAGTTGGCTCTTCAGGAGTCATAGTTATGGTTGGAGGAGTTTACTATGGAGTTGAGCCAAGAACAACCTTCACCATCTACAGTTACAGTACAGTTTCCTACAGTGGCAGTTGGTGATGACCTTATACCCATGGGTTATGTTTGTGAGAAGGATGAGGTTGTGACTACATCCATTGCAATTATAGGTGTAGTGGATACAGTTGGGATGAGTGCATTTGTAGAGAGCAACAGAGAACCATATGATGTATCAAGTTCTCCCATGGTTACAGTCACTGCAAGTGTTGGTGATGAGTCAGATGACAGTGGTTATGTTTAGTGCTATGACAGTTAACGCTTGATTGAGGTGGGAGATTTTTATTGTGATTGCATAGGGAGTACTCATCACTACTTTTTTGATCCACACATAGAGGATTTGATTATGTACCAGTGTGGATTGGTTCCGAGGTTGTACCATCCTTTGTGGGATGAGTATTTGCCTTCTGTAGTAGATGGGATCGGTGGTTGAAAGATGGATTACTTGCAGAGTCAACTCATCCATGGGAGGCCAGCATAGGATGGAGATAGTGGTTGTGTTACAGACACCTTCAGATGTTTTTATCTCCACAGTACGAATGGATGTGAGTTTAGTGTGCTTTGGGACCCAAGTGATGATATGGTTAGCACTGCAGTTTGGTCGGGTCTCATTGATTGGCTTCACCACTTTGGGCACGATGAAGTTGAGTTCAGAGTTGAGCAACACAAGTTGGAGGATGTTCTTCTTCACAAGCTTTTGTTCAAAGTTTGGGATCCTTCTAGTTCTTCGCAATTTCTGTCAGGGGACACAAACGAGTTTTTGAGTGTGTACATGGTGCCTAGTACGCATGGTTTTACTTTTGACCCTCATGTGCATGACCTCTTTTAGATGCACAATTTAGTTGCGTAGGTGTTGGACAATGTGTATGACAACTCACTTTGTGCAGTTTGGGGAAGCAAGCTTTGTTAACCTTCTGAGTTGCTTCCCTTTGAGATGTTCACTCCTACGACATCTATAGTTGGATTAGATTTGGTGCGGCAGGGACTGTCAGTTGTTTTGATGTTGGTGTTACAGGAGCTAGTGGGTGATCATGGGGACATTACACGATTCTACCCTTGGGATCCGGGTGGATTGTTGTGTTTTTTGTTTATGAGATTGCTCGGGGACAAGCAATTTTAGGAAGGGCGGACTGTATGTCCCCTTTTCCGTTAATGTCAAATTTAAGAGGATTAGCTGATTTCTTGACCCTCATAGGCTAATGGAGTTGTTCAGAGGGTCCAGTTGGCAGAGCCAGAGGCCAGTTCCCACTCCAGTGGTCTGGGATGTTCTGGATTGCTCTTTGTTTGAATTAGATTGACACACTTACTGTTTATTGTAAGTGTTTATTTTGGGAAAGTTAGGGTTTCTATCTTTAGCAGGGCACCTGAACAGCTTGGTGGCAGTGTTGAGATTCAGTATCATTGTCTAGAGCAATTATTCAAAGACATACTATTTATATTAAGTCATTGTTGAGGGATTGGTGTATCTAGCAAGGGCACCCAGGCTCTTGGTATGCACAGTGATTGACTCCGTCAGTTGGCTCAGTTGAGAGACTTACTTTATAGTAATTCATCTATTCGACATTTCTATATTTGGCAGGGCACTTGGACCGGCCTCAATTGCACTGATGACCCTTGGCATCTTTGTTGATCAGGTATTCAGGGATTTGGTAATTATAGCAGGTCAGGGGTTGATAGAGATGGACCCTTACTATTTTTGGGCAATTGGATGCATAATGGATACAATGGTTAACTCAAGCTCAGTTAGAATTGAGAAAAATGATTAATGATGGGGTTATAACATTATAATTATTATTAAAGTTATATTTTAATAATAATTATTAAGTGCATATCATTGATAAATTAAGTGGACTTTATTTAAAAGAGAGTTTTAAATGTTTTAAAAGTATACTTTATAATAAGTGATAAAGTGTTATTTAAAGGGAGATATGAGTGTTTAATAAAGTATACTTAATATTTTAATGTGTGCTTCAAAAGGAAGGGAATATAATTAAATGTTATATTTCAATTGCAACAAAAGCAAAGATATTTAAAACAAAAGCTAAGTTATGATTTAAGTTATGTTAGGTATGAGTTTGAATCTACCAGGTCAATCTTCAATTGAGAATTATAAAAGGCTTCATCGGTGAAAATGAATTCATTCATGAGTTGGTATTTGCTTTTGTTGTGTGAAGAAAAATTTGGAACAAGGGTTTCAGTATTTCAGACTTGGAGAATTGTGAATTTGTCAGAGTTTTACAAGCATTTGAGTTGTTGAAAGACACTAATATTTGCTAATTGGGTGACTCATTTTAGGGTTATCAATTGTGCTTAATTGTAAGAGAATTTAATTGGATTGTAGCCATACAAGGGTTTGAAATCCAAGTGTATAAATCAGATTATTTGCTGAGGTTGGAGACTCATCAATTAATACCAATTGCAGCCATTTGAAGCCAGTGTGTGGAGTATTAAAAGCAGCCACAGGGTTTAAAGAATGTCACGTGAGTCACTAGAAGGTGACATTAGTTTTGTAGAGGGCATGTTTGAGGGTTTTTGAATGTCATTGGTTCATTTTTACATTGGAGTTTATGGATATTAATTCTCTGACAGAGCTGCAATCAATTTAAGACTATCTCAAGCTGCGATCCATTACCAGGTTTTCTATATTATGTGGCTTAGTAGTTTTAGATTTCAATATTTGCAAATAGTTTAAATATAAGTTGTTGTAATCAAAATAAGGTGTTTATAAGGCTGCACAACAATTGTTTGTTGAAATGCCTTTCTTGTAGCTATTCATTTCAATTTGTATTGAATCTCTAGTATGCATGCCAAGTGTTTGTGAAAATGTCTGTTGGTTGTAAGTTCACATTTTACATGTAGAAATCATATGTATGCTGACAACTGATTGCGGCATCTTCTTCCTTGTTCTAGTGGCCCTAACTAATCCTCAACTTGATTAATTGCATCCTTGCATAGTGCACAAGTGAATTTAGAATGCACAACATTGTGAACTCTGCACCAGCTATAGGCAATAACATGTCTTCTAGGTATACTTCGTCTTCCATGCTTAGCTGGTCTTTGATCAAATCTCTAAATCTAGTGAATGCTTTGGGCTCAGCATTTGATACAAGTGAACTTTCATGTGCTTTTGCACAATGAATAGGCTTATATACTTCCCAAGAGAAGATCTTTTGTTGTAAGGCTAAATCCATCCTTGACAAGAAGGTGAGGCAACTCATCTCACTATGACTAGTGGTATTGTGGATCTTCATCTATTGGGATATGCATAATGGGTCAAACTTTTAGGACAAAGTTGCTTATTCAATGTTTCATGGAGTTGAGAGATGTCAATGAAATGACTTGCTTCACAACATGAGACATCAAACTGCCGTCTTTTAATTTGGAGTCAAGATCTTTTTTGGTTTTTAAAGATTTTCTACTTTTTTGGTTTTTTTTTAATATATGGAGAAAGATAAATAGTTCCAGAATGAATTAGAATGCCCTATTAGCGCCAATTTTGTTGATGAGGGTCTTTGAACGCAACCAACACATAATTTAATATACAAAGTATATCTTATTCTCTCTTGAACAAGGAAATCTTAGGTGCCATTGGATATGATTAGATGAGACAACCCCAAGGTTCCTATTGTCAGGTCTTGAAAATCATTTTGATTGATTTAGTTGTATGATGTGATTTGTTGGTTTGACAAGGGGGACTTACACAATTGTTCTTGGACTACAACTCTCTCATTGTGAGTGATTTCTCCTATAGGCTTTCTTAATGATAGGACCTCAGATTCTCTGGAAGTCAAGTAATGGTAAGGCTTCAGATTCTCTAGTTGTCCAAGCGTTTTCAGATTTCGAAGCCTTTACAACACTTCAATACTCTAATAAAACTCCTTAAAAATAAATATCAAAAGATTAGGGTTTAGAGAGACTAAGCTGAGAACTCCCAAGGACAATGATCATAATGGATGATGCTTTAGGTAGACGGATCCCATAAACTGATTTCTCCTTATTCGGATTACTCACAATGCCACAGAAATTATGCAACCTTCAAAGTAAACGAAAGATTTCAGATGAAAACATACATTCAAGTACTCAACAATGGCATAACTCAAACATGCATTCACAATTGAACTAATGCTGTAATCAGGTTCATGCTAACCATGCAATATAGCTCACATCAGCAAGACACAAATGGTATGAACTAGAAATCCATTAAATATCCTTGTATTTCAGCACTAAAATCATTGTACTATAACTATCATTGAAGAATAGAAACTATGCATACATTAGAACACAAGAAAGACAGCATAACTTCAATGCTCCACTTGTATTAACTCCAAATGCTATTTACAACAATTTCTGTTCATCAATCCCTATTGCTACAACAACTACTACTAACTTGATCATTAACTACTCCCTTTTACAAAGGCAAGAAGCACTACCTTTTATAGAGAAGGCTTACACAATCAATGGTGGAGATTAACTCAAACTAAGAGCTCGGATTTGTCTTCTAGAAACATCATGAATTTTAAATATAATAGCATCTACCTACTCCCACTAGAAGACAAAGTAGCTGTACCTAACCCAACTACAAGACAAAAATGACACGCTTCCCAAGGTGTCATAGGAGAATAAGACAAAATAGTAGGTATAGGAAAATACAATTTTTACTTTTCAATATTCATTTTATTTGACTTTGAAAATTTCTTATCTTTTTACAATGAAGCATATTATATTTCTCCTAGACATGTTTCATTCTTCCATTGATATTTTCTAGGTATTCTTTTTTGTATTCTGAGAATTCTGAGCTTGTTCCTTAAGCTTGCTTCATGGTTACATTCACCTATGAGTAGGAATGTTGAAATGCTCTTGTAGTCATACTTGAGTGATCTTGTAGGTTTCATCAATCTTGAGAGACTTTGATGAATTGGCGGTCTTCGATCTCGTCGGAGACCCATCTTGCAATAAAGACATCATCCCATTATCTGATTACTACATTATACTCATTAAAGTTAACCTCTATGCTCACATACAAATTAAACAAGTCATAATCCATGGTTGCATCAACATGATCAAGAACATCGTAACCCTATCTCTTTGCAATTAATCATTGTCATAACACTAGATCTTCTCAACAATCATGGAATATGGACCTCAAGACTACATGTGGATTGGCATCAATGGATCAATAGCTCAGCATTTAATAAGAGGATTAACATCGTTTGGACCTTAGAATTGGACATAACTCACTATGATGGGATATTGGATTGAATGAAGATAGGAGAAATGGATCAGAATTTCACTGTCTTTGGATCAGCATTTGCTCATTCTCGTGGATTGGGAATTTGGAATAGTGGAGGATTGGATTCATGGCTTTGAAAAGGAATGTTGGACTTTTCCTCATACCTTGGAATGGCATTTTCAAATTGAAAAGGAGTGGCAGAACATTTAGCTCTCATTGGATTAACATTTTCGCTGTTAAGATGAATGGATTCTATGTCTTGGAGAGGAGTGGCTGGTTTGGAAGGCAGCAAGGGATTGTGGTATGCAATGGAAAGGCGGATGTTAGAGGTGTTCTTGGAATTTCGAGATTCGGAGGTGGTCTTGGAATTTTGGGATTTGGAGGTGTTCTCGGAATTTCAGGATTTGAAGTTGCTCTTGGAATTTCAAATGTCGGGGATTTTAGTGTGTCAGGGATTTTGGACTGTCGGGGATTTTATCCCCTTTTGGTTTATCCAAAACAAAGCCTAATCTTGGCCATGAGCTTATATGTGCCACTTTAATTCTTGCTTTATTTTCGTTCTTTTTTTCCCTTACGACTTAGGTGGATATGAGGGATATTTTTGGATTTTGAATGAAATGCTACCCAAAAGATGGGAAGATCCCCACCACTAGCTTGGTTCCACCATTCCTTATCCAAATTTGATTCTTCTCAAGTGTGAATAGTGGTTCCTCATGATAATCCATAAGACACTGATATTCCCATGACAATCAAAACTCCTACTTTCTTATTCTTCATGAATTGATTGCTTAAACTTTCATTCCAAGTTTTCAAAGTCCATTCCAGTTTCTTTAGCTGCTTGAATGATTCTTGACATGTCTTGGTGCAAAGCAAAAATCTTTGTCCAAAACCAATTCCTTTCTCGCTATATTGATTCAATTTGACATCCTAACAACTCTCTCTAAATCATTCATTCCCTATCCAATCCTAAGCAGGTCCTAATGTTGCAACTAGCTTGTTCTCTGCAATGCGAGATGCTCTCCAATTTTCTTAAGTGCAGATATGGAATGCAGAATTGCACCAAAAGCACTCCAGAGTCCAAACCGAGGGAGACAACTAAATGCATATTTAACCTAACCTAAGGGCGCAAAAGAGAGTTTGGGGTCCCCGTATACGACGGGGCATGTGCACAAGGAACAACACTTTCTTTCCTTGACCTTCTATGGTTTTCATTTATGTCTTGCTTCCTTTGTGGGTTCTCTCCTCGTTTGGGTATTTATATTTCTACTTGCATTCTATGGCTAAGATTCACATGCATTGGGTTTAATTTGTTTTATTATGTCTTTTGTGCTTTAGTTTTTGTATGTGGCACTTTTTAAGCTCAAGGATTTCTTTTCCACGAGGATTCTCCATCAGTCCTATGATGGTGTTGGATGATGATGTCAGTGGTGCTCCTTCCACTTTTAGTCTTTAATACAAAAAGATGACTGCAAACCTTTCTTTCCTTGACCTTCTTTGGTCTTCTTTTGCGTCTTGCTTCATTCCCTTTGAGTCCTCAGATATTTAGATTTATACTTGTATTTAATAGCTAAGGTTCAAACACTTGTCTCTACTTATTTTGCTTTTGTGCTTTAGTGATTTAGTTTTATTCTTGGTCACTTTTCTATCTCCAAGAGTTCTTTTCTATCTTTGTACTTTTTTATTGTCATAGGATGTACTCTTGAGTTCCCTTGATCTATTTTGGTCACTAGTGGACATTAATATAATTTTTTTTTCTATTTATATTAACATCCAATTTTCATGATGTTGAGAAGATGCTTATGGACCTTGCGATGCTTCTAGTTTTCATGTTGTTGGTGATCTCTAGTTAGCTCTCATTACACCTAGGGTGCTAGCTATGTGCTTTTCTAGGTTAATCCTCGAGTTTTTACTAATAGCATAATCTTTATCATATAACAATGAACCATGGTCTACAAATCAAGAAGAGAAACAATTTTGTCAAATCATAAATATCATGTAATAAGAAATTCTTATAATTTAATCTCTCTAGTGAAACTAGTAATCGAATTAGAGACTTTTCTGTCAGCTGAAAAATGACATGCCTAAGTAATAAACTTTTCATGATCAACATGCTATGCTGCTTTTAACTAGTACCCATTAATTGTAAATAAACATTTCCAGTGCTTTAATGCAGGATCAGTCTATATTGGAGTTGACTTTTGTAAGACTCTATGTGGTGTATCGATAATCCGCAGGTAAATAATACCCATCTCAATGTTCTGTAAGTTTAAACCATAATGTGTATTATGTCGTAATGATTTAAATAGTTAGTTTTACATTTGTGAAAGACGTGATTTTATATCTGTGAAAGGCATGATTTTGTTGTCATCAATATTTAGAGTGAGATTTACATATATTTTTCTTTTCTAACTATATGCTTATAGCATCAAGCATCACACATTTCTTTAGTTATTAACATATTACCTTAATGGCATTTTCCTTGCTTTGTCACCTCAAAGACTTGATACCAAAGAAGACTACTTTAGGGCCAAGGGAAGCCATCTCAATACAATCATTTTTCATCTAATTTTAATTTTGATAAGTACAAATTTCTTCCAAAATAATTATAGATGTCTTTTGGATAATATTTCTGCTGATAAAAGCCAAATAAATGAAATTGAAAGGAATCGGCATGTCTATCTTTGGAAGAGATGGTGGCACTAGATGACAATGATTACAGTATTTAATATTATTCTATTTTATTATTAATATCTGAATAGACCGTCCCCCCAAATGACCTGATTCATGCAAGACTGAAACGTGGTAGGTGCGTTAGTGAGCCCAAATGACATCACTAGAAACTCGTAGTGTCCATAGTGGCATCTGAAAGCTGTCTTATGGACATCCTCCTCTCGGACATGTATCTAATGATACCCCGATCGAAGATCTATCTTCGAGAAATAAATTGCCCCATGCAACTCATCTAATAGCTCATCAATCTTGGGAATGGGGTACCTGTTCTTGATGGTTCTCTTATTCAATGCAGATAATCAATACACATGCAAAGAGTGCCATCCTTCTTCATCAAAACTACTGAAGAAGCGAAGGGGCTGGAACTAGGTTTGATGTGCCCCATGTCTAAGGGCTCCTTAATCGTCCTCTCAATTTCCTCCTTGTAGTGACTGGGATGACGATAAGGGGTGGTGATTACGGGCTTGGCCCCCTCCTCCAACTCAATGATGTGCTTGAAGCCCCTATCTAGAGGTATACCTGGAGGGATGTCCTCAAAAACCCTCTTGTGCTTATCAAGCACATCCTGTATGTCTGTGTGAACCTGCTGGCTTGAATCTGGTGAGGGTCTAGAGGATATGAAGCACTGGGTTACCCACTCCATATTGCTGTGTCTGACGATGGCCTCCATCCTGTGAGCTGAAACTACTCGTGATCCATTATCTGTCATGGCCTTAAGCATAATCAACTGATCACCCTGCATAAATTCTAACTGTTTCAGTTGATGATCAATGGTGTATCTCCCTAGGGTCTGTAGCCACTGCATGCCCAAAATGGCGTCAAGACTGTCCAAGTCAATGATGTAGAAATCTGCCTCTAGGAGATAATCCCCAAAGTGAATCTGGAGTCTTGAAATCCTCCCTGTGCAACTCAACAAGTCTCCCCTGGCCACCTTTACCTCAAACTCCGAAATGCTGTCTATCTGGAGTCCTCTCCTGGAAACCAAACTGGCACTGATAAAATTATGCGTTGCACTTGTATCTAGAAGGCAAATGATCCGCTGTCCTCTAACCACTCCCTTGAGACGAAAAGAGTGACATGCGGGGATACCCGAGAGGGATGCTAAAGTAATAGGGGACTGCCCATGGGAGACCTCCCTCTTCTTCCCCTCTATTGAATGCTCGTCTTGAGACTCCTCATCGCTGTCCTCAACATTGCTGCCCTCCTGCTGCTCACAATCATCATCGGAAACCACCTCAATGTAGTGTATCTTGCCCTTTCCAAGGCACTTGTGGTCTGGAGCCCAAGGTTCTCTGCATGTGAAGCACAATTTCTTTCTTCTCAACTCATTCCTTGTCTCAAAGTCAAGTCTAGGAGGTGTGCTCGTATTCTGATTTTTATTCTTTTGAAATGAAGAGGATCCCTTGAAGGTTTTCTTTGGTGGTTGTAGGATGGAAGATGACGAAACCAAGTCATGTGCTAACCTAATAGCATCATCCAGTGTGTCCGGCTTGAGGACTCTAACCAATCCTCTGAATTTATCCTGTAGGCCCTCAATAAATAGCATTACCTTCCTCTTCTCGGCCATATCCGGGACCATGATGGAGATCCTCTGAAACTCATCAATGTAGTGGTTCAAAGACCCACTCTGCCTCAGCTGGGCTAACTCCCTGTAGTAGACCTCAATGTCCTTCATGTCAAAACGAGTGATCAATTTAGTGCTGAAGATCTCATAAGATGTAATGAGCCCGTGATTTTGGGTGACAAGACCATGATGCCACCAGTCATATGCTGCACCCTCTAAATGCATGGTCGTGAACTTTAATCGCTTCCGTCTTTGACATGGGTTTAAGGGTCAGGAAGGTGTCTAGCTTGTGAATCCTAGCTCTCATGGATGTCTTACCGCTGCCATCAAATGTAGGAAGGGTCAATTTATTCGTTGCATGTTTTAGATCCCTGTTTTGATCCTTGGGTCTCCTATCCTGCTGTGCCCTGCCAAAATCCATCTTCTGTGCCATGTACTGAACAAAGGTCAAGTCAGCCTTGACTCTATCAGGTAGCATATCCCACTCATCGTGTGTGGCTAAAACATTATCAGGAAGTCCGACTGCTGCCTTGGGCTGGGCTACCTCTTCCTTTGCATTACTATCTGTAGTATGAGTTCCTGCTATCGCAGCTCTGGGTGACCTTGCTACATTGCTGCCACCACTGTGACGGCTCTGGGGCCTCTTGGATGCCACTGTCCATGTTAGCTGATGTAACACATCAACGATGTGATCCTGTCCCTCACGAATAGCTCTCATTGTTTCCCTGACCTCTCTATCTTCATCTGCCATGCCTATAACCCCCAGCGCCCTGTTCAAAAACAATTTCCTCGTCTACCTCGATATGACTGTCCTTTATATCAACCTGTACTGACGGCTCTGGCTGTCCCTGTTCAGCCCTGTTGTGTTTAAAATTATACTCCCTGTGTCTGCTATGCATGCCTGGACAGCATTACCATAAGCTGAAAATAAGCCCACTATTCTGGCAAGACCGCTAGCTTTGATACCGCTGTAATATCCTAAGTACTCTCCCTCATTAATTTCTGATGTGTAGGCTGTATGCAATTGTGACTGACTATGAGTTGACTGATTGTTCTCAGATTTTGCATGTATTTGATTTGTTTAAGAATGTAAGAGTTTTCGTTTTCAAGATACTGCTGTTCAGAACTTGTTGTATTTGTGTGTATCCCAGATTTCTCAGCATATAATGAATTCAAATATAAAGAAATACAATAGCAAATTCTGAATAATATCAACCAACCATTTTAATTCTGGACATAGATTTCTTTGATTTTACAATGAATCCAAAATGACTGCAATCTTAAGTAGTGGATACCAACCAGATATACTCCAGCACTACTCCAACAATTATGTGTATGAGTGACTGTACCTTGGAACCATGCGCGGGCAGCCACTGTGTAACAAATAAGTGTGAGACTCCTTCAATTCAGTATTCTTCCCATCGACATTTCCCAACAAAGCCGATGGCCTTCATAAATCTTTGACTGCCGTACGGTTACGCAGTCCTCCAACTGAAGCTCGCATTTTGGTTAGCTTGCCATAAAATTACTGCAATAGCAGAGGTCATAGTCTGGTCCCTGAGGCCCTCCTCTTACCTGCCACCGATATCAAAATGCTTCCAAACGCATACGAAGACCAGTGCGGAATAGCATGTAGGCGGATTGCTTGGCATCCACGATTGGGAGCAGTCACGGGTTGACTGAAGTGCGCGAGCTGTAGGGAATATTGGGGGTAACTTGACCCCATGTGAAGTCTCGAAAAGAGTAGAAGGATGCCCGTCCAGGCCTTGGATGTTAAAATCTTCCCAAACGCGACTGGTGTTATCCTGCCATTGCCGTGAATACTGGAACCAGCTTGGTATCCAAATACAAATAAGATTGATATGTTTGCAGTTGTTAATGAGTTGCTTTCTTTACCAATAGATGAAGCATTATTGAAGCCTTAAGTGCTGAGGATATTATTCAAACTGATCTTCCTCACTGGGAATGCTGTAATGAAAGTAGTTTCTCTTACCAATATGCTTGATGCTCAACCTGTGAAATCTATATGATTCCACCTCTTGAAGTGAGCTGGGGCTATGTCCAATCTCTTCACAAATTCCAAAGGGTTTGCATCCTTGGGAATAACCAGTCACAAATGCAACCAGATTTCTTTTATTTTATTTTATATTATCTCATGGTGCTTTTTCCGAGGTGTACTTTTTTTTTCTATAACCTCGAAGTGAGAGAAAGCACGCAAAACTAAGCCATGTGGGATAAAAGCTCACTTAAATCACTTTTATAAGATAAAATAACTTTAAAATATAAAGTGACTTTATAATAAGTCTTAAAGTGACTTTATAATATCACTTTATAAAATAAAGTGATTTGACTTTAGAAATAGAGCCCGGATATTAAATATTTGCCCACTGGAACTTGTGACTGGCTGACATCCTCTGAAAAGAAGCCATTAGCCTATCCGGATGGGTAGATAGATTAATCAGGCATCAAAATGGCCTACTGCTGGGAAGGGGACATTACAGTTGGGTATCAGCCTAGAATGATCAACAGCTAGGCAGATGGCTGGGGTGACAGCTGATTATCTATGATTCCTGCAAGGAATGACAGTGAACCCACCCTGCAAACAGCAATGACATTTAACAGTGCATTAGCCACCCAATGTAAGTTATATAATTCTCAAATCTGGCGATCAGCCCTGCCAAAAGACTATTGCTCCTATTGAAACTCAGACCAGAGCCTGCAATAAGTGCAGTGACTTTTGAAGAATAAAAGAAGACCCTGTAACATAGATGATCAGTCCCTTTTTCGTCGGTGCTAGAGTTTAGGACAAAGGCAGTACCTACAAGATCAATTAGCCCTGCGAATAAATGGTGAACAGCCCCGCAACAACAGTAAACTCCCACCAAATGCAAGAATTTGGACCATTCTCAGATTTGATTGCAAATCATAAATGTTTCCAGCTAAATCATCGAATACAAATGTGATCCATAAAATGGATTTGCACCAAATGGATATGAGGATTTTTTTTGTTCGTAAATCCTCTAAGATGCCATGAGGGTTTTCATCATCTGGAAAATTGCTACCAAGGGGTTTCGTCCTTTGGAAATTGCAACCACGGGTTTTTGTCCTTTTTACACTAATTTGAAATTTTGAATTTTTGCAAATGACAATTGATCAAAAGGAAGGTACTAGCTTTTGCCTTTGCAGGCATTTACAAACTGAGCCCTTGAAAATTGTTTTCCCCGTCAAAAATAAATAATTGAAAAAATATTTTTTAATGAATGATTACAAAGGTGACAAGTTCTCATTTAGACAGACCCATAAAGCAACACAAAAATTGCCCAAATCAAGCAATGGTTCGGTCCCAATATATAACCAAAATCTTCAATCTTTAGAGAGGGACACAAGATAGTCATTTTAAAAGGAAAACCCCTACGAGAGACAGGAAAAAATAATTTGGGCTTGAGCATCATCCCACTTGAATGACAATCAGAGGAGAGGACATCATTCTGAGTGTTATATGATTTAGATAAATTCAGACCATTTTGAGTGGAAAATAGAATTGAAATCTGCTTTTGATCAACCAATAAGGGAGAGAGACTGATTAAAGAGGTGATTAATCAACCAGTAAGGGAGAGAGAGGTGATTTGCTGTTTGCAGAAAAGCGTGAAGAAACAATTGAAGGGGTTTTAAGAGTACTTGCATTACTTGTATACCACATCCATCAATGGTGGCTTCTCAATCTGCAATTTTGAAGCTGCTGCTGCAGCCTTTTCTGGTAAGGGAGGGGATTTAGCAAGCTTTTTCACAAGAGGAGATTTTGCTAGTTGATGCTGGCCCTTTCTACCAGGCTGGGATTTGGATTGTTGCCCATGACTAGTGTTGTATGCCGTCCCTCATGAGCCACCGCCTCTAGCAAGCTCCAAACAAATTTTTCCTCAATATCACCTTGGTTGTCGCCGATACCAAACTCTTTCCAACAAATGGATCACTGTCCAATCTGCCCTTGTTTGTCTGTGCTCCCAGTGTGCACTTGCTCACCTGGTTGCCTGCCATGCTTCTTGTTTTGTACTTGCATTTCTCTTTTGCCCCTTTCTTGGAGGTTGTAACCTCAACATCAAAACTATGATATTAATATTATTGTGAATAATTATATAATTGTATTCATTTAACATATTATTTTCAAAACCGAGTTAATAATATTTAATTTTTACTATGTTACCCCAGATTTCCGGGACGGGGAGACGGGGGGATGGATTTTTTTTCTCACGGCAGGGGACGGCAGTGGGAACAACTATATAAAAAATAGGAAAAATTTAAATATATAGGGAAATTTTAAATATTCATACGAAAACATGGATAAAACATGCTTATATAAATTATAGAACCTTAACATATAATGGTTGTGTTAAATAATTTAAGTTTAGAGTTCACATGAGAGTGGAAGTCAAACAAATTATCAAAACTGAAACATTAATTTTATGGGACAGCCAGGGGACAGGTTTCTGGAAGTTTCCGAGTTTCCGGGACGGGTCAATTTTTGTCGGAAACACGTCCCCGGGTAACATAGAATTTATATAATTATATATATAATTTTTTATATTCCAAAAATTGTGATTTTTTTTTTCTGAGTAAACCAATTATGTTTAGAATTTCAGAAATTTTCATTGGTATATGGGCTTCATTCTTTGTTTTTTTTTTATCTCTCTACCAAACAGTGCAAATTGAGGAAATAACTATTTTTTTTGGCATGTCTGGATAAGTGGTTAACATTTTTTTGCTTCAAACTTTGTCATCCAGAGCCAAAGTTTTTCGAAGTACACTCTGGCAAGCCCTTGCTTTCAACTAAACAACGGTCAAAGAAACTTTGAAAATTTACAGCAGAAAATTTTCATACTGCAAAGAAATGTGCTGGAATCATGTCTCTGAGGGGAAATTTATCATAAAGATTTTTGCAATAGCCATTTGCATGCTTTCTACATTGAAAAGAAGGGTTTTGCACTTCACTTGTCTACACTGAATAGGAGTCTCTGCCTTTGATTTCCTTGCATGGCAAACTTGATTATGATTTACCTGCTTCAAAACTGTCAAATTGTGCTTTTATATGAAAATAGATTTGTATAGATCATGTACAAATACTCATTCTATTAATTGTACTTTCACATTGTGCTGATAATTGAGATGCTTTATTCAACTCTTATATACAGTAAATATGACTATCTAGAAGCTTTCGCTCATAGTTTACACGGGGAAATACTGGCATGTGCTTTTGGCTTTGACAGGCACAGCCAACATAGAAAATTTAGTCAATATTTACTCGCTATAAAATTGATTGTAATAAGGGCTAATATAGTTATATCTTGTTTGGGAATCGATTAAGGCAGCTTTTGGCAGAGCTGTTAATTGGTGAATGCTTGTGGTAGTTACAGAAACTAAGAAGCTTACATTGTGCTATTTGAACTTTTAGTGGTGAAAGCATGGAGAATGCACTGCGGGCATGTTGCAAAGGAATTAAAATTGGAAAAATTCTCATTCATAGAGATGGAGATAATGGCAAACAGGTTAGTAAGCTTTCAGTACTCATGGAAATTACACTAATTATATTATAACTACTGTCTATTTGTTATTTAGTACATGTTGTAAACCCACATTCCACATTCCATTTTTTGCAATGTTGTGTAGCTGATATATGAGAAGCTGCCAAAAGACATTTCAAATCGTCATGTGTTGCTCTTGGATCCAATTCTTGCAACAGGTATGAAAATTCTTTAGGAAAAGGAAAGGCCTTATCAATTGCTTTATGTGGAATCTATCATCTTAATATGCTTGCTGAAAGATGTGAAATAATTGTTTCTACTTTCTAGTGCTCTGTATTTTATGCTTGAGTCAGTCCAGTGCTAGCAAAATGTCTGGAATCAGTATTTTTGTAAAATTATCCCTTTATATTAGCAGTACTTTGTTTTTCTTATGGAATGATTCAATCCATTGGGGTTCAAGCTACTTGAAGTAAATGTTTGTCTATGTTTAACACGTTCTATAACCATTAGTGAGAATGCTGTTTCATGTGAAACCCCTTCATCATGCAAATCACTGATAAATAGAATTTGTAATCAATTGTTGTTCTGCGTGCATCATTTTAGCTTGTAAATTTGTAATACTACTACATTATATCCAGTATCTAATTGTAGTGGCAAAACCTGAAAGCTTCCACAGGTAGGAAATTTGTATTTTTCTAGGCTCATAATATTGGAAAAGGATGCATTGCATCTGCCAGAAGTTGACTGTTTGTCAAATTTAATTTTCTCAGGCCATTGATTTAATAATTTGCAGGAAATTCAGCTGTGCAAGCTATTCTTTTGCTGCTGGAGAAAGGAGTACAAGAATCAAATATTATTTTTCTTAACCTTATATCTGTAAGATAATCCTCTTTTACCTTGTCCATTCAAAGTGTAGACAAAAAGGGGCAGCTTCATCTCTCCATTTGCATCTCCTACACTGTATTTACAATTCTCTTACAAACTTAATTTCCAGTCTTCTTTATCAGCATCTATTGCTCAGATTGCGATGCATGGAATTTGTAGTAGAAATAGGTCTTAATCTTGATTGATTTTGCATTGTGCTTTTAGTTTGTCTACTGATCTTAAAAACATGTTCTCACAATAGCTGAGTGAATACCTTGATGGGTTGCAAATGATTGTGAGGACCATGTGTAGATAAGCTTTGCTACCATGTGTGACATGGGTGTGCCAAGAGGTGCCACATGATAAAATCTGCTTGTAAAGCCTTTGGTTTTGACATAATCTGTGGACCATAGTGTTGAAATAGTGTGATAATGACCGCAAGAGGACAAACATGTCTGCAGATGATTTCATCTTTACAAAGTAACGTGCTCAACACATGATTTAGTTGATTTTAAATTATGAGACTGGGAAGTTATTATCTTGGGAGTTGAAGCCAACTATTGCACACTCCTATTCTCTCTACATACATTTTATATCAGTTAGCTTAGTTCACCATGTAGTAAATTGCTGTCTATATCTAGAGCCAAATCTGCATATTGGAGACTCTTATCTATTCTGTTGTGTTCTTATATGATATGATGATTTCTGTATGAAAGTTCTCTTGATTTATCTTTTTTTACAAACATTATAAAATGTAGAAGACTGTAAAATCTTGGAACTAAAATGGTGATACATAATGCAGGCTCCTGAAGGAATACAAATGGTCTGCAAAAAGTTTCCAAGGCTTAAAATTGTGACATCAGAAATTGACATGGCATTGAATGAAGAATTTCGAGTTGTTCCAGGAATGGGAGAATTCGGAGATCGTTACTTTTGTACAGAGGATGATATTCAAACTACTTGCTACGATAGTCCCTATGCAAATGGTACCCATACAGTATGAACAACTAGTCAAAATTTCTATACCAAACTATTTATGCAAGATACCTGTAATGGTCCATTGCTATCTGCAGTTAATAAATTCACCTCACACTTGGCTTTGAGATTCGACTACCACCCTGGCTACAAAGTGTCTCATTCTGTAAAGTGAGCTATTCCCTTCTTGATCGTTGTTCCTTGTTTGTTTGCATTACCTACCTTGAGAATCCATCTGGGACTTCAGTCATATTTTAATAATGGAGGGATGCTGTTTCTTCCCCTCAAAGCAGAAGATGATGTGAACTTATTTTCATCATGGTTTCATCCAATGAAAGCAGAGGTCACATTTTTATTCTCTCTGAGCAATTCAGTCAGAATTGAAACTAATGTAATTTTGATATTTATATTAATTATTCTTAGGAATCAAAATAGCCACATTCTGCAGTTAAAATTACATGCATGTCGAAAATTTTATTTCTATAAATGCTGGCCTTGTTTTTGGCATTTGGACAGATAACAAACATGCATTGTAAAGTTGGTGTTTGTCATAAAATTTCTTTTCCTCACAAGGTTACATTTGGAATAAATGCACTAACATGGATCAATTGATTCACATGGCTGGTTATATTTCATCAATAATTAATGCATGCAAGAAATATTTTGATGTCCATGACACCAAGCATTCTATGGGATCCAGATGATAACAAATATCAGTTACCAGGTCTAACAAAACTTTGAATTATGTGTTCAAATTAGAGCTTCAAATTGCTATATAAAATCATTAACAAGAAAATAGAGGATGCAAAAGATTTGAGCATTCACATAACACGTGAGAAAATGTTTAGCTTGAGAAACGATAGGGGAAAATGCCCAGCATTAAAAGAGAGTCAACAATTGTATTTGTTTGTAAACATTAGTGCAAACAAAGTATAATCATCCCTTATGCTATTGTTCTCAATATGCAGAATACATATATTGTACAACCCACACACCCTCTTCGCTAACAATGTCATCAATTTTCTCCATCCTTGTCATGGCTTCTTCAATGTAGGCAACATTCCATGGAATACTATGACCCCACATTCTAACCACCTTTTAAACAGTTAACACACACCTTAATCTATGCTATGACATCATCCTTAATACAAGGGACTCCCATGAGATGTTCTCATCCAACAGAAGAGCAAGTGGAGAGATCTATTTTGTGAGACTATCAACACAAGGGGCAGAGTGTTGACAAGGCTGCACATCATCAACCAAAGGGTAGAGCAGAACAAGAGTAGCAGATGGAGAAGGGTCCATACGGCCAGAGGGGGCTGCATAAGCAACATGAGGTGGAGCAGGATTCACAGGGTATAAGGAGGTCAAACTAGCAACACAGGCATCATCTCGAGGGGAGTCATCATCAAGTTGTGAAGAGTCATCAGAAGAAGATTCAAAAGCCAAGAAAATCAAATGTTCACCATTAGCATCCTTCCACCAAGTGCCTTTATGATGTGAGAGAAAATACTCTATTGCCAAGTGACTAGTAGAGAAGCACCTATGACATCGAAAGGGGAGACCCTCATAATCCAATGATTGAGACCACAATCTATCCCCAACCATGAGAACCACATTCCTAGGAAGAGGCGCAGAGGATGTCAATGTCAACCATAATGCATGCAAAGGTAGAGAGACCAAAGGAGGTCGTGGTATCATACACCTTTAAGAAACGGCTAATAGTGTTGCCGATTGCCTCAAAACAAGAATTCTCCCAAAGATGGAGAGATTAAGAAGACAGACCCACATTGTATGCACACTCAGTGATTTAGTAAGAGGAACCCACACTAAGTGTTGCCAATTTCCTTGAGCTTGTTGAGTTGCCACTTCTATAGCTTTGTAATCTTTGAGTGCGTGGGTGATTGTTGATATCTTTGCATGTTGGGGAATGGTGAAATTCTTCGTTCTTAATTCCAATATTTTCTTATTTTCCCAGATGCCATCTATCCTAGATATGAAGGTTGTTGGATGATCTTCATACCATTTCAAGGCTGCATCAATTGCTTCTTATTTCTTCACGTTTTCCTTGTGGAATGCTTGTCCATCAAATGACTCCTCCATGGCCTTTCCAAACTCATCTTTTAGATCTTTTGTAGTTGCGTCTCCAACATATCCTTTTTCTTTAGGTGCACTCTAATAGTTGATAGCTCTTTATGATTATCAACAACAACTTGATTACATTCCTTTAGTAGCTTGCTTTGTCTACTCTTTTTATATTTTACTTCCAAAAAGTTCCCTTTCATTCTATGCTTTTTCTCAACATTATGGATCTAAGGCAATCAAAACTTAGAAGAATTTGTGAACTGCTATTGCTTTATACACGCCCAAGTCTAAAAACATCCTTCAATTCTTTGTCTACTTGCGGCTATATAGCCTCTTCATGCTTAGCGTTTGTAATTTCTATATCAATGGCATTTGTTAGCAGCTTTAGATCACCATAATTTTTTCTGATGCTTTCAATTAATACACCTCCCTTAACTTTTATGTTCTTCAACCATTCCTCATAAATTTTCTACATGATTTTTGTCTTTTATATGGTTACATTTTGTAAATATTTAGGCATATTTTGTGCTCTATTTGAATATAAAATATATCAATTGAGATATTTCACTCCCAAAATCTTCTATTTTTCTGTATATTTTAAATATCCACCTAGTTTTATTTGGATTGGCTTTTCAAATCTACGTATATGAATCAAATTTACCTAATGGACTTTTAGACCCATCTAGCCACATAGAATATAATTTTCAATGGAATTAAAGTTTGAAAACATGTTTATGCTTCACATTATCTTTTGTATTGGAGAAGATATAATCTTGGTACCATTTCAATTCATTCATCCAATTACAATAGCCTTGGTGTTAGCACGAGTAAAGTCTAATTTATGATGCCTTATATAGTGTGCCCTCTCTATACCCACTATGTGCAATTGATCATAGATCAAATTTATAGCCTATCTATACTATTAAGTCTTTTATGGTTATGAAGAGGGAGGCAATGCAAATAGGTAGATTACTTCTCCTTTTCACCATTCACACATTTGGAAGGAAGATGCCCCACTAGGCTCAAGTGGAGACTCAAGCACTAGGTGAAACAATTAATCTTCACTTACCATGTAATGATGAAAATGAGCATGATAGGAAAATGTAATGTAAATGATAAATTAGGCAAGTTACTGAAAAATTGAAAATACCACAATGATACAAACTGACATAAAGCTAAAATGTATAGAAACAAAACCCAGAATGCAGATTTGACCAGTAGCTGAAATATGGGTACAAAATGTAGGGTCTAGAATGTGTTTGGTAATCTGTACCTAGGTACAAAACGGTTTTGGTGATCTGTACTTGGTGTTTTTGATTGAATCTTCCAAAAATATTTTGACAGTTTTTTATCTTTCTGAATTTTGTTTGACAACTTTGTAATCTGTTCCTACACATAAAAATGAGGAAAAGGTTGTCTAAAGGTGGTTGCCTTGATCAAATCCTTGTTTAGGAATCAACCTTGAAAATGAAATGAAATTGTATAAAGGAAAGTATGTAAAAAGGTAAATGTTTGATTCCCCTTGCATAAACCCTCATAGTGGATGTAGAAATTGCTCATACTCATGAAGATGCTTAAATGCACTTAAAATCAAGGAGTTGACTTTGAAATGTATTGTAGAATCAAGGATACCCTCACAAATGCATGGATCTATGAATGCCACTTCTACATCTTGAATATAGATATGCTTGATAATCACTTGCAATGGAGAGAGAATGTGAATTATAGGAAGGATCTTCTTGCTTGATTGAGAATTCCTCTACTTGGCCATCATGAGAGAGAAACTTGCTTCAATTGTAGAAGATTTTCTTTGACTTGAATGATCTTGAAGAATTGGAGATGTGGAGAAACTTGATCTTGGATGCTCGTCTTCAAATCTTGAATCCAATTGCTCAATTGCTCTTGATTGCTTGAAAACTTGATAGTAAATGCTTGCACTTGATAATAAATACTTAAGGTTGGTAATTGATATCAAAATGAGGAGAGATAGGGGGTGTTTATACTCAATCTATCTTTTTGAGATTAAAAAATAATCTAGGTTAACCGCTTGATCAAGTTTCTTGTTAATACCTCGACGTAGGGCCCTAGGCCAAATTTGGGCCACAATCCTCTAGTATAGAACACCATTGGTGTTCTGTACCCTAGAGAATGAGCCAAAGTTTGGGCAAAGTGTTGGGATAGGTGAAAAGATGCGAGAAGAATAACAGGTTGCTAGGATTAAACATAATGGACATTCAGACTTCGAAATCACTAAAATAGGGTCTAACATGTCCTAATAAAGCATCCAATTATGTGTGCTAACTTTTTAGGACTGTACATCTAGCCCCCGCTTTAGAAGGAGTATGAGAAAAAATCATGCTCGTGGTAAAGTAGATCAATGCATAAGAATAATCTTATCAAGATAAAGAAACATCAAACCCCTAAGTAACTTAAGTCCTCGTCAAATCTAAAACCAAGATAAAAGAGCCATTTCTTGAAAGAGAGAGAGAGAGAGAGAGAGGCATGACCACTAGCCTGGTAAGGTATTACCTTACTATGGATCAGACAAAGAGAAAGCACTACAAATGATGACATTGAAGTCTAGCAAGTTGTGTTATGCTAGTCAATCCATCAAAGAGGATCATCCGTTTAAGGAAAACATTGTCTTCGTTAAGGGATCCAAAATGGGTGATCAAGCCTAAGGAAAGCATTGTCTCCACATGGATCAAAGAAAGGAAGATTAGTCCTTAAGGGAAGCATTGTCTCTGTTGAGGGATTTAAAAAAGGAGGACCAGTCCTTAAGGAAAGCATTGTCTCCATTAAGGGATCCAATGAAAAGATGAACACAAGGGAAACATTGGCTCCTTAGCCATTCACAAGAGAGATTGCATTGAATCGCTGTGTATTTGTATGTAAAATGTAAAACATGGAGAAAAGTGTATGCCCCTACATTAAAGTGATTGCAAATGCCTTAACAAGAGCAATAGCTTTAATCAAACATACATGCACCCACAAGAAATGTTTCCACTATGAGATGCCCATAAGAAAGGAAAAATCAAGGGAAATTGAAACATGACAAATGAACACAAAGGGATATACTATCTTAGGAATCAACATGATCACCAAGATGATATTATCATCATCTCCTAGAGGTAGTAGAACTAGAAGAAGAGCACGTAAGAGTCATAGAGAAGAGTCTTTTTGGGCCGACATCTCAAAGACAAAATAGAATAGGTAGCTACCATTTTGCATCATCCCTAATCAGAAATGAGATACAAATAGAGGAATTTCACGACAAATCGTTTCCTTTATCACCTTGCATCAATTGAGCAGCAATGGTCGTCTATAGAAATCTAAACAAAACACATAGAAAGAAACAGATTGCGGGGGGGAACACATTACAACAAGCGAAGACAAAAAATCCACCACACAATAGGAGCTAGTGGTCAATATGCAAGAAAAACAACATCCAACACAATATATGGAGCAATAGCCAGTTCCAAACAACGACCATGGTGTGAAGATGGGTCACTTTGTTTGTCACTAGGACTAAGAGATAATTGTTGTGAAAACATAGCTAGTAAATTATGATTAACATCAATAAGCTCATACGTATCATCATAATCACTATCATGAATATCATCATTAGTTGCATTAGGAACATGAAAAGCATCATCATCAAGAGTATCTTATTCATCCAAATGAATTGTAATAGAACCCAGGATACAAATAGAAATGTCATGTTCGTTCAATTTCATATTTTTAAAATTAACTTCCTCCTTTGGGTTATGCATAGGTTTATCAAAGGGAATCAAAGCATTAGTATGTGTTTTAGGACAAGAGAAGTTTTGGTATGCATGTTCATGGGATCTAGCATGCTATTTACGAAGGGTATCACAAGCACAATAGTTACACTTGGTTTTGTTGGAGACTTGGTTTGGTTCAGGACCAATCAACATCATACCCTTTTCTTCTTTAGTAAGAACAAAAAGAACCATTCTAGGTTTAGAGATAATATTGACAAAACGTTTATAAGATATAAGGGTGGAATGAAAACATATATAAGAGGTGTAGGGAAAAGTCCAAGTCCAGGACAAGGAGATGAAACATTGTTAGGATTGCTAAGATATTTTGGATTTTATATTTTTGATATGATCGAAAGAGATTGTCTTTGTAGGATTGAGCATGCTGAGGCATATAAGGCCAAAAGAAGTCAAGGTCAATAGACTCTTGAGGTACTGAAGGTTGATAGAGATAATGATTGATAGTGATGGTTTCTCCTTTATGGGGAAACTTCAAACACTTATGGATAAGAGATGCTACAACTTTCATTGAAGTAAGCCAAGGAAGACCAAGTCTAACTTGAAACTAATTGAAACTCAAGATGACAAAAAAATGACATTTAGAGTTTTACCACCAACTTCTACAAGAAATGTAATAGAACCATGGGTAGGATAAGTGAAACCATTGCAAGTTTGGATCATCACATCATATTTATCATAGAAATATCTTTGTAATTGTCTATTGTAAAGATGTTCTTTAGTTATCACATTCAACATACAACTAGGGTCAATAAGGACACATCGAGAAAAGAGATCATTAACCTTTGCAACAATATAAAGAGGACAGTCAGGTGCTTTAATAATCTCACTAGGATCAAAGATAATGCAAAGCTCAAGTTTAGGTTTGGGTTTAAGTTCAAATTCGGTTTGATCAATAAGATTGACACCATTATTGGCTTCAATACACTTATTGTTATAGTTAACAACATGGGTAGAAGGTAAAGACTGGGTAGTCTCAACAGTATTGGTCGAATGAGATGACAAAGGATGGGTATAGATTCAAGTTTTAATTGGGAGGTGCTATAGATAATTTTTCCTTGATCATCAACACCCTCAATAGATATAGTATTAGAATCAACCAAGTCTTGAATAACAGATTTCAAATGAAAACATTTCTCAGTATCATGACCGAGTTGAGGATGGTATTGACAAAAAGCTTTGTGATCAAAGGATTTGGGAAAAAGTTTGGATGTGTCAATCAATTTTATAGGAGGAAGAGTTAACACTTTAGCATTAATAAAATTCATCATCACATTATGCAAAGATTCAGAAAGCTGCGTAAAATTATGAGGTCTAAAAATAGATGACAAAGGAACCACTTGTTCATCAACATTGTTGGACGAATTATTGATCTTGATGAAATTCTTGGATTTCTGAAACTTGCTATAGGATTGGGATGCGACATCACTCTTATCAATCAAAGCCATTGGAGTGGTGCTCTCAAACTAACTCACTTGAAGTTGATAATTATGAAGTATTGCACATAATTGAGTAAAAGAAGAAAATTAAGAAAGTAAAATCTTATTTCTAATTTCTTTTTGTAAATTAGAAATGAAAATATGTTGAACACAAATATTAGGCACATGATAAGAAATATGAGCACGCAAATGCCTAAATCTACTAATGAAATCAATCACTTTTTCTTTGATACGTTGTTTACATTGCATTAAATTAGTCAAAGAAATCTTAGGACCAATATTATTTTGAAATTGTTGGATGAAAACATTAGCAATATTTTATTATCAATATGCCGCTCCTGATCACTACCTCCTCCCGCTCGCTGAATTCAAATCATGCACATTTCGGTGGCTCTGCGAGGCTTTCTCCCCATCAAATAACATCTTTGTATGCGAATGAGTTCGTTGATGCTGTTGTTGGTGTGGCGACAGTGGTATCCAACACCCCTTCTCCTGTGGTTCCTTCTATGCCTAGGGATTTTTCCTCTATTCCCATGGGTGCTCACTCTTCGGTGTCCGAGCATGCTACTATTGTTGGCCTTGTTAGTGCTAGTCCTTCTGTGGCATCCCCTATTTCACCTACGATCGTTCCCCCTGTCATGGATGTTGTTGGTGCAGGGGTGTCCAACACCGCTAATGGTGTATCGATAGATTCACCTACCTTAGGTGTTGGGGCTGGTCCTAAGGGGGTTCTGGTGGCCTCTAATTCTTTGGTAGCGGGGGTGTGTGATGATCATAGAGCCTCCACTGTTGTGGTGCCTCCTTCAGTGTTTGTTGGTCTTGGTGACTCTTTTGTGGATCGTTTGGCTGCCGACAAGGGTAAGTGTTCTGAAACTTCTAAGCCTTTCCCAATATGTCAGTCTATTGAAATTCAGTTGGAAGTTGAGATGGTTGCTGAGATTGATCAAGTTACCTCTGACCTCTCATCTCTTGCTATTATCTGTTGGTTTAAGGGTTTTTGGCCGCCTAGTCTTCTGGGGCTCCATGATTGAATCTCTAAGCACTGGAAGCCCATCATTTCAGACTCAGTTGAGATTTTCCCTTTGGCTAAATGTTTCTTTATTTCCAAGTTTGACAATGTGAAAGATACAAAGATTATTCTTTGTGAGCATTTTTTTGTTAGGAATAGAGATCTTTAATAGAGAGAATTCACTATTCTTTATTTGTGTTATTCACAATTATTATCTTAAGAAGATATTTATATATTTACTGAATTATAAATGCAGAGATATGTACTTCGTATGTTGCTGTGGTAATAACATGCACACTATAATTGATATTTTTCCATAGCCACATACGAAGGCATATATATATGAGATATAAGAGTCATGTCTATGTAGAGACATGACCGTAAATGGCTTAAGCCATGTACGGTCATGTCTTTACATAGACATGCCCTTTCATTAAGTGTTGTTTATATATATATAATACTTAGTAGTGTTGGTGTTACACATAACTATCATATGATAGTTATCGTAACAGATGATTACCAATATAATAGTATTGACTATGGTTGATTCCATTTGCAATAACAACTTATCGAATATATGGAATCCGATCCAATACATGTTAAATATATTATATGCAATCAACTAAAGTCAACACACACACACACACACACACACACACACACACACACACACACACACACACATATTGATAAGTCAATCAGATCGAAGCTATAATTTAACATTTTTTACTTGGGAGAATCGATTTCCTTTGATGATGAATCCCTGGCATGAGGATTTCAACCTCGTGTCTGAATCCTTTTGTGAAATGTCTATTTGGGTTAGACTCCCTTACGTCTCACTTCATCTTCAGGTGGATCCTCTCCTAGAGGAAGTGGGTCAAGCTCTGGGAGATTTTATTATGGTTGATGTGGATTCTTCTAATATCCTTCATTCAACACATGCTCGTATTCTGGTCAATATTGATGCTTCTAAGGGGTTGCCGACAGAGATCAAGCTCTCGACTCCGAAGGGTTCCTATGTTCAACCTCTAGACTATGAAGGGACTCCCTTTAGATGTAGAAGATGCTTCAAGACTAGGCATGTTGCAACTAAAGATGATTTTCAAAAAGTTAAGTTGAAGAAGCCCTCCTCTTGGTGGAATGGTGCCAACATTACACGGGTAAGAGTTCTTCTCAATCGGATGGGCAAGATCCTTCTGCAAATCAGGATTTAGGCTCTGCTGGTTATGCTCCCATGGTTCTTGCTTCTGATCTCTCATTTGGTGATATTGTGAACGTTGTTTCCCCTTTTGTTGTTGCTTCATATTGTAGTCCAATTTATCAGTCCAAGTTTGTTGTCCCTCCTGTTGGTTCTTCTAATTCGGCCGGATCTATCCATGCTACTGGTACTGTCAAGGTCACTCTTGGAGCATCCACTAGTGCTGTCCCTATGCAAATCCCTCCTTCTACGACTATCTTTGGCCTAGGTTCTCCACGACTAGCTGGTTCTGTTGGCTCTTTGCTTTGCACTGGCCTCTCTTTGGGCATTTCAATGTTAGACTCGTTGTCTTGGTAGGAGGAGGTTGCTAAGGTTGAAGAAGGTTGGATTACTATCCAAGGTAAACATTCCAGGAAGTCTCCTCCTTTCGACATGACCCTTTGATCCCATAAGAAAAGACCCAATGGGTAATTTTCTTCTTTTTGGTTTTTAGGTGTTTGTTGATATTAAGCGGTAAAATTTGATGGATGAAAAGAAAATGGTTTACTTGTCTATATAAGAGACATTGGTTTCATTGTTGAGAGGATGCCGAAAGGAGATTGAAGACATATCGTGTGAACAGAGCTTCATGCATGCCTGATCAGACTTGTTGAAGGAGAGCTGAACTGTAGAGTTAACCGAGTGTCAAAGAGTTATTACCAAGTGACAGTAAGTTATTGACTATTGAAGAACTGAATTGAAATATTGATCAAAGGATTTTATGGGCTTAGAATAGATCTGAACATCTGCAAAGTCAAGTTGTATTGTAATCAGATCACCTACTGTTTTAGTTTAACCATTGTAAATAGATAAAATCTCTTAACCGAGTGGACTTGAAAGTCTTATTTGTCATTCATAGAATGTACATTGTTATCCTGTCAACCCCATAGTGAATGTTGGTTGGACGATAACTGTTAATGTTAAATCCTCTAACAAAGTCACCTTACAATGTGTTTTGTAACCTTTAACAGGGTTGGCTCTTCACCGAGCTCACTTCAGAAGAGTGAAAATATTTTGGGTTACCGGTCCCATGTGGTTTTTCCCTTTATAGGGTTTCAACATTAAATATTCATGTTATGTGTTTATGTGGTGATTGATTTGTTGTCATACTTTACATATTGCATATTTGATTTGGTCGGTAATCACTATGAGCAATTAAATGGTAATCGATAAAGACACAGACAGTTTAGTATTCTTGTTTACCGAGTTGCAGAATTAGCTCAATTTTTTTTATGTGTTACGTTTTGTAATTTGGGATTGTGGATAACTGATTCACCCCCCTCTCAGTTATTCTAACAATTGGTATCAGAGCTTATTGGTTGCTTGGAACAGATTTTTAAGGACTTCAGTAGAAAGATCACAAAATGTATAAGAGGGAAGTGCCAAAGTTGAACAAGGACAATTTTACAACATGGAAAAGCCAAATGAGACTTCATATATCTGGGATTGGGAATTCTGCCCTCACCCTATTGGATAATGGCTACTTAGCATTGCCTACTGAACCTTTGACTCTTGATCAATTGAGAGATAGACATGAGCATAATGTTACTATGATGGAGATTGCTACTGCTCTATCAGATGCTAAATTTGAAGATGTCAAGGATTGCCTTACCTCAAAGGAAATGTGGGATAAAATTACTCAAGTTTATAGTGGTGATGCAAATGGCAAGAGAGCCACAACTGAAAGCTTAAGAGGAAGATTTGATGATACGAAAATGAAAGAAGGAGAAAATATAGTGCAGTATACAAATTGAATAAAGGAGGTAGTTAATGCTATCAGAGGATCTGGTGGTGTCATTGATGAAGATACAATGGTAAGCAAAATTCTAAGGACCTTATTGTCTGTTTATGCAATCAGAATATTTGCAATACATGAAATGAGGTCTGCACCTAACAGTACTCTCACTCTTGATAATCTGATTGGTAAGATAACAACTTTTGAGTTAAACAACTTTGATAATAGTGTTGTACCGTCTATTGAGTCTGCTTTCATGACTTCTCTGAAGATTAGTAAATCTAGCAGTAGAAATAATAAGGATGATAGTGACAGTAACACTGATGATGAGCTTGATGAACTTGAAGCTCTTATGGCCCGGAGGTTACCTAAAGGTAAAGGTAGATATAGGGGTAAATTACATTTACCATGTTTTAACTACAAAGAAGTTGGTCATATTGCTGCTAGATGCCCAAATAGGAAAGAAGATGATAGAAACAAAGATTGATTTGGTGAAGGAAGCTATGGGAGGAGAAACAATAGAAGTTACTGACACTACAACAGGGATAACTGAGACAACAATGATAAGGGCAAAAAGGTATGCTACATTGCTAAAGATAATGATACCGAGACCAACATAGATGATGATGTTGAAGCAGTATTTGTGTTAGAATAACTGAGAGGGGGGTGAATCAGTTATCCACAGTCCCAAATACAAAATGTATAACTTAAAACAAATTAAGCTTATTCTGCAGCTCGGTAAACATGAAATACTAAACTGTTTGTGTAATTACCAATTACCAGTTAATTGCTTATAGTGATTATCGACTAGATCAGATATGCAATATGTAAAGTATGATATTGAAACAATCACCACAAAACACATAACACAAAATATTTAACGTGGAAACCCTGCAAAGGGAAAAACCACCTGGGACCGGTAACCCAAAAACTTTTCACTCTTTTGAAGTGATCTCAGTGAAGAGCCAACCCTATCAAAGGTTACAAAACATACTGTAAGGTGTGACCTTGTTAGAGGATTTAAGACTAACAGTTATCGTCCAACCAACATTCACTATGGGGTTGACATGATAACAATGTACATTCTATGAATGACATATAAGACTTTCAAGTCTACTCAGTTAAGAGATTTTATCTGTTTACAATGGTTAAACTATAACAACAGGTGATCTGATTATAATAAAACTTGATTTGCAAATGTTCAGATCTATTCTAAGTCCATACAATCCTCTGATCAATATTTCTATTCAGTTCATCAATCATTTAATAACTTGCTGTCACTCGGTACTGTTCTGCAGTTCGATTCTTCTTCAACCAGTCTGACCAGGCATGCATGAAGCTTGTTCACATGATATCTTTGTAGTCTCCTTTCTCCAGCATAAGTTTCACTATGAAACCCTAGTATCTTAAATAGACAAGTAAACCATTTTCTTTTCATCCATTAGATTTTGCCGCTTAATCTCCTTCGTTGATTAACGACAAAATCTAATGGATGAAAAGAAAACAATTTACTTGTCTATTTAAGAGACTAGGGTTTCATAGTGAAAATTATGCCGGAGGAAGGAGACTGCAGAGATATCGCATGAACAGAGCTTCATGCATGCTTGATTAGACTGGTTGAAGGAGAACCAAACTGCAGAGTTAACCAAGCGTCAAAGAGCTATTACCGAGTGACAATAAGTTATTGAATATTGAAGAACTAAATTGAAATATTGATCAGAGGATTTTATGGGCTTAGAATAGATCTGGACATCTGCAAAATAAAGTTGTATTGTAATCAGATCACCTACTGTCTCAGTTTAACCATTGTAAATAGATAAAATCTCTTAACCGAGTGGACTTGAAAGTCTTATATGTCATTCGTAGAATGTACATTGTTATCATGTCAATCCCATAGTGAATGCTGGTTGGACGATAACTGTTAGTGTTAAATCCTCTAACAAGGTGACACCTTATAGTGTGTTTTGTAACCTTTAACAGGGTTGGCTCTTCACTGAGATCACTTCAGAAGAGTGAAAATATTTTGGGTTATCGGTCCCAGGTGGTTATTCCCTTTACAGAGTTTCCACGTTAAATCTTTGTGTTATGTGTTTATGTGGTGATTGATTTGTT
Organism: Chamaecyparis obtusa; assembly: GCA_027943335.1. NCBI lineage: Eukaryota > Viridiplantae > Streptophyta > Pinopsida > Cupressales > Cupressaceae > Chamaecyparis > Chamaecyparis obtusa. The sequence continues at coordinate 305,156 of BSBK01002171.1, read as the reverse complement.
GTCATACTTTACATATTGCATATTTGATTTGGTCAGTAATCACTATGAGCAATTAACTGGTAATCGGTAAAGACACAGACAGTTTAGTATTCTTGTTTATCGAGCTGTAGAATTAGTTGAATTTGTTTTATGTGATACATTTTGTAATTTGAGACTGTGGATAACTTATTCACCCCCCTCTCAGTTATTCTAATACTAATCCAAATAGAAAATTTGAAAGACATATACATAATTCAACTAAACAAAATAATATTTTTAATGAAAAGCACATCTAACCATTAAATATAAAGATCTAATGTAAAGCAAGCAAAGTGGATCTAGATATGCAAAGAGGATCTAACTAACAAAACTAAAATTATGTAAGAAGAGTCAGGTTTACAAAAAATATATAGTTATGAAGAGAAAAGCAATGCAAATATGTAGATCACTTCTCCTTTTCACTATTTACATATTTGGAAGGAAGATGCCCCACTAGGCTCAAGAGGAGACTCAAGCGCTAGGCGAGATAGTGATCCCGTTGGCTTGTGGTGACTGATCAGACAAGTATTGTACACTTTTCATTTATTGTGGGGTCAAATCATCAAGTGTTTTTGAGTTGATACATCAAACATTTCCCTAGGTTGACTCGTCAAGCTTTTCCCTAGGTTAACTCATCAAGTATTTTAGGGTTAAACTTGTTAACTGACATAAGTCTAGTTATAATGGCTTAAGATTAGGGTTTTTTTCTCAATATATGAGGATTTTATAGCTTCTCGCAATGATATTGAGTTGCAAGTGATTGCAGATTGTAACACGCTTAAATTACTAGATAATAAGATTGGACTCTCTGTTTGGTGGACGTAGCCCAGGGATTGGGTGAACCATGTTAAATATTTATGTCTTGTGTTCTCTTCTGTGTGGTTTATTATTTTCTAATATTGGTTATATTTGCATGTAACTATTATTTATGTCTTGTTAATCCTAACAAGTCCTTTGCTAAATATGTAATGATGAAAATGGAAATGATAGGAAAATGTAATGTAAATGATAAATTAGGCAAGTTACTGAAAAACTAGAAATAATAGACTGATATGAATTGATATAAAGTCAAAATGTGCAGAAACGGAAACCAGAATGTAGATCTGACCTGTAGCTGAAGTCTAGGAATATAATGGGTTTGGTGATATATAACCGGGCACAAAATAGTTTAGGAAATTTGTAGCTGGTGTTTTTGAATGCATCTTCTAGGGATCTTCTGACAATTTTTGATATTTCTAAATTTTGTTAGACAACTCTATAACCTATTCCTGCACATAGAAAAATGGGAAAAGGTTGTCTAAAGGGGTATGCCTTGGTCAAACCCCTATTTAGGAATCAACCATGAAAATAAAATGAAATTATTTAAAGGGAAGTACGTAAAAAGGTAAATATATGATTCACCTTGCATAAACCCTCATGGATGGATGTAGAAATCACTCATACCCATTAAGATGCTTGAATGTACTTGAAATCAAGGAGTTGACCTTGGAATATACTGTACAATCAATGATTCTCTCATAAATGCATGAATCTATGAATGTCAGTCTTAGATCTTGAATGTAGATATGCTTGATAATCCCTTGCAATGAAGGAGATAAAATGTGAATGAAATGAAAGATATTCTTGCTTGATTGATAATTCCTCTAATTTTCCATAATGGGAGAGAAAATTTCTTCAATTGGAGAAGATTTCCTTTGACTTGAATGATCTTGAAGAATTGGAGAAAATTGATCTTGGATGTTTGCCTTCAATCTTTAATCCAATTTTTTAATTGCTCTTGATTTCTTGAAAACTTGATAGTAAATGCTTTCACTTGGTAATGGATACTTGAGGTTGGTGATTGATATAAAAATGAGGAGAGATAGGGGTTTTTATACTCAATCCATCATTTTGAGATTTAAAAATAATCCAGGCCAACCATGGGACGAAGTTTACTGCTAACACCTTGACATAGGGTCCTGGGCCAAATTTGGGCCCCAATCCTTGGGGATAGAACAACATTGGTGTTTTGTACCCTGGAAAATGAGCCAAAGTTTGGGTAGGGTGTTGAGACAGGTGAAAAGATGTAGGGGAAGAATAACAGGTTTCTAGAATCAAGCATAACGAGCATTCAAACCTTGAAATCACCAAGATGGGGTCTAATAGGTCCTAATAAAGCATCTAATTATGGGTGCTAATATTTTAGGATGATACAAGTTTATATTTAAACTAAGCTAGCCAATGATAGGTGTAAAGAGTTCCATGTGTAAACCTATTACTGTAATATGCCACCATTTGATTGTTTTTAGGGCACCATATAATATTAGGCAATAAATTATAAACTGTTGGTACAATTGTCTATTCCATTGTCCAGTTAGTTATGTGGTCATTATTTATTCTTCCCTTTTTTCTAGATCAATTTAGCTAGCTTATCTACCATCCACACCTTGTATTACTTCTTGTGACCTATCAAATATCAATATTAAGCATTATCTCTCCCATAAACTTGATAGTATCTTGCACCTATCATCCCAAGAATATATATAACTTGGGAATTAAAAATTATGTTTTTCTTAAAAATGTGAATACATGAACTCAAATAAAAAGGCACACGCAAATACAAATTATATTTATTCAATACAAATGATTTTTAAATATAAATTTAATATATATTTTTGGAGGTGAACTAGATTATCTATGATCAAATTCCTAGCATGTATTTTTATTGATTTCATTGATCCTATAGTAATAACATTATCTTATGCACTAGTTATGTGACGATGAATTGCACAAAAATTGATTCTAAAATATATTCATATTCAACATTAGATTCTACTTGTATCTAGTATAAAACAAGTCCATTTGTTGATGCTATAAACTTGTTTTCAACATATTCAAGATTTAATATATTCTATTTATTAGTTTTTGTTATGATTGTCTTTCAAGTAACCATGATAGATAAAATTAATAATTGTGATGTGGACAATACCATTTATTTGTTGAAAATGCCATCTTGTTTGGGGATTCTCCTTTCATGGGTGCTAGGATTTGGAAAGAAGTGCTAAATTAGTATGCTAAGACTTTTGGTTAGCATATAAATTATCACAAAAGTGTGTTATTCTTGAGTCCTAGATAGGATCTCCAAATAAGACTATTAAAGTGTTGCGATGTGCTAGATCTAACTTTCCTACTAGCTACTTGGGGATGGGCACCACTTTCTACTAAAATTTCCCCCGATGATTAGTATAGTATTGTAGAAATAATTCAAAAATAGCAAACTCAATGAAAATGAATTTCTTTGTAAATTTGAAGTTCCAACTCCCTAAGGATTTTAGTTATAATATAATGCTCAATCTCCTATCTTTTTTAATTCTGATTAGAGTTCTATTTGAATCGAAAGATAATATGCAAAACCAATTTTTTTCCTAGCAGAATGCTAGCTATAATAAGATTCTCACCCAAGATAACCTTTTAAAAAAGGGTTTTAATTTCTAAATAGTTTCTTCTTGTGCTTTTGTCATGAAGAAACCATTAATCATCTATTCCTTTATTATAAATTCTATAGAGATATCTAGGAGACATTTTTTTGATATTTTTGAAGTCTAATGGGTTATTTTCAATACCCTTAGATGCTTTTTGGTTGGTTTGAATAATTGATGCAGGAGCATCTTGGGTCCTTGGCAATCCTATGTCACCAAAAACATTTTGGTGTTTGTCTGTGTTGCTCAGTTTCTGCTTTGACCAAGTTGGTCGGTTTCCTTTGGTTACCGAGTGTCGTAAGTTATCTCCTAGGTGGTCGGTTGTTTCATTGGCGCTCAACGTTTCTTGTTTGCTACTTGGTTATCTTTGCTCACTGACGGGTTTAGTTTTAGTTTTTGTTGTGGCCGACTTGTGCATTTATGTTGGGTCACAGATTTAATGGTGGAATCCATCATTGGGAGGCATGTGGTCCTAGATCTGACCGTTCCTTCCATTGATTATGAATTTGAAGGCCGACTCAGTTCGGTAGACTCTTGTATAAATGTAGTTGTTTGGTTATAGTTTAGGAGGTAGTTTTTGGTAGAAGATAGAAGATAGAAAGATTAGAGATTACCAGTGGATCCTCACATGTTTGAGGACTTCTGTAAATCATTGTAATATCTAGCCCTAACCGGGAAGGCCTTATAGCTTGGCATGTATCATTCTATTTGATGAAATATATGGTTGATCCTGTATTCTCTCTCTCACTGTTGGTGTTTGATTGCTTCTGCATGTGTTGAGCAGGCTTGGATCATTAGGGAGTGCCATTATTTGGCCCCTATTGGCCCTTTTCCTTGCATCAAGTGGTATCAGAGTGAGGTGAGATCTTGATCTAGGTCTGCGGATCTAGGTTTGCAGGTTCCTCTTGAAGCCCTAGTTGATTGTTGTGGGGTAGAAGATTGCGATCTAACCTGTAATTGCATAGGGTTGTCAAGATGGTTCATGGGAGGAAAGATGTAGATCCAGGATTGGCAGATATGCTAAGGTAGATTGCTACTAGGTTAGAAGCTGTTGAAACAGCCCAGAGAAGAGGCATACATCTTGAAGATGTTAGTGATGATGAAGTTGAGGAAGAACAGGTGAATGTAGAATCTGCACCTGTTATGGATCAAGGTGAAGAAAGATTTTTGAAGGCTTTGACAAGTTTGAAGTCAACACCACATTTCAATCCTCCTGAGTATGGTGGAAAGCTAGATTCTGATGAATTGGTGGACTGGATCACCGAGATGGAAAAGTATTTTGAGTATGAAAACATTCCTGAAGACAAGAAGGTGAAGATTGTAAGCACTAAGTTGAAAAGCCATGCATCCTTATGGTGGGAACATCTGCAGCTGGATAGGAAGAGGAAAGGGAAAGTCAAAATCAAGGTATGGAGTAAAATGGTGAATAAGTTGAAAGGAAAGTTCTTACCTTGTGATTATCAGATTAACCTAGTTCGGCGAATGCAAAGTTTAAGGTAGAAAGATAGCTCGGTAAAGGAATATACTGAGGAATTCTATAGATTAGATATTAGATTTGGACATGATGAAGATGATTTGGAAAGAATTGGTAGATACCTGAATGGTTTGAGAGTTTCCATCCAAGAGGAAATTAGTATGGTCAAGTTGGAGAGTATTGAAGAGGCTTATCAATTTTCATTAAAGGTCAAGGAGAAATTGAACAAGAGACATGAGAAAAGACAAAGAGGTCGAGCTGGTAGATTTCCTAGAGGAAGAGGTAGATCTAATGGTGAAAATGGTAGATCTGAACCAGAAAAGAAAAATCTGGACAAAGGCAAGACCGAGTGGAAAGGTGAAAGTTCATCTAGAGGTAGAGGCAGTAACTACCAAGGTGGTTATAGCAGAGGAATTTTTCAAGGAACTTGTTACAATTGTGGAGAAGAAAGACATAGATCTTTTGAATGTACCCATGCAAGTAAGAAGGCTGGTAGCAGTAGAAATGCCTTGGTGCAAGAAGAATCACCAAATGAACATGAGAAGGAAAATAACTTGATGGTAAGGAGAGCACTGTGGAATGAAAGCAAAAAGGAAGATCCGGTAAGGAAAAGTTTTTTCAAGACCAGATGTAGGGTTTCTGATAAAGTTTGGAAGGTAATCATTGACAGTGGTAGCTCAGAGAATCTGGCATCTTAGGAGATGGTCACAAAGTTGTAGTTGGAAAGGTTGGTACATCCGAAGCCCTATCAGATTTCATCGCTCAAAGATGAGCATACACTCCTGGTAAGTGAACAATGTTATGTGAATTTGAAGATTGGAAAGTACTATGATAAGGTGTTATGTGATATCATGCCTATGGATTGTTGTCATATTTTTTTGGGTAGACCTTGGCAATATGATAGACATGCTATATATGATGGAAGATTGCATAAGTATACTATTGTGGCTGATGGAAGAAAACAAATCTTGTTACCATTGATAGAAGAACCTGTTAGTAATGTTTGAACATCTGTGAAAGTTTTTTTGACGGAGGGAAGAAAGTTTGTTAACTCTTTGAAGAAGAATGATGTATGTTTTGCTATGATTCCTAACAAATCGAGAAAGAAAATAGAGGATAATGTCCCTGCAGAGATTGATAAGTTACTCAATGAGTATAGTGATATCATTTCTAATAATGTTCCTAATGGTTTGCCACCGAAAAGAAGCATTGATCATTGTATGGATTTAATCCCTGGAGCTAGTTTACCGAATAAGGCAGCTCATCAGTTGACACCTACTGAGAATCAAGAATTGAACCGAAAGATTCAAGAGTTGCTGGAGAAAGGTTTGATTAGAGAAAGTTTGAGTCCTTGTGTAGTACCTACTATATTGGTACCTAAAAAGAATTGAGAATGGAGAATGTGTATTGATTCCAGAGAAATCAATAAGATAATAGTGAAGTATAGGTTTCCTATACCAAGAATGGATGACATAATGGACAGTTTGACTGGAGCAATGTATTTCACCAAAATTGATTTGAAAAGTGGGTATCATCAGATCAGAATTAGAGAAGGTGATGAATGGAAGACTTCTTTCAAGACAAAAGAAGGTTTGTATGAGTGGTTGGTTATGCCCTTTGGTTTAACTAATGCACCGAGTACTTTTATGAGGCTAATGAATGAAGTTTTGAAGAAATTCTTGGGTAAGTTTGTGATTGTATATTTTGATGATATTCTGATATTCAGTAAGAGTAGAGAAGAACATTTGTGGCTTGTTAGACAAGTTTTGCAGAGATTGAAAGAAGAAAAGTTGCTGATAAATTTGAAAAAGTGTTCATTCATGAAAGAGGAGATTGTGTATTTGGGATTTGTGATCTTAGCTGATGGTTTGTAGATGGATCCTGAAAATGTTGAAGCTATTTTGAATTGGCCTACACCTATGAATGCCAGTGAGGTAAGATCATTTCATGGTTTGGCAAGTTTTTACCGAAAGTTCATAAGGAATTTTAGTTCAATTGGTAATGCTATGACTGAGACTATGAGAGGAGACAAAAGAGAATTCAAGTGGACACATGGAGCTGATAAAATTTTTGAGACTCTAAAGCATAAGGTTGCTGAATTACCTATTTTGGCATTACCTGATTTCAGTAAGGTATTTCAAGTGGAATGTGATGCAAGTGGAAGTGCAATTGGAGCTGTGTTGAGGGGTAAAAGCATAATCATGTGTCACCTTTTAGGCTAACTTATTAGCACAACTAAATTTTAGTATTTGTAACTAAAAATTAATTTTGGTTAAACATATGGTCTAGCTAGATTCATTCTAGCTAAGTTAGATAAGTGATTTAACTTTTCCAATTGGAAATGTCTATTAAATGCATGTTTTATACCACTTTGGGTCCAAATACCATAAAAATAAAATTATTTCAGAAAAGTGGTGTTTCAATAACTCCTAATATTTTTAATTATATATTTTTTTAAATAAAAAAATACCCTTTCGTAGAGATCAGAGTCAAGAATATCCTCATATAGATTTTATAGTGTTTTAACTGGATTTAGTTTATTGTAATTAAAAAATATTGCAAGTAGGTATTTTAACAGTGAAGGAGATGTTGATTCGGAGAAATAAAAAAATAGTAAATCATATTAAATAAATTTGAAAAATATATGGTGCACTAGAGGAGAGAATCCTCTTCAAGAATATATATTTATTTTTTTGACTGGGATAGATTTGCTATGAAAAATATGTTGCGAGACGAAAACTGTCAATTTTAGTGAGTTCAATTTTGAATTGTTATAAAAGAGAAAATATAGGTCACAAACCATTTTTTATTTCTTCATGCACTAACTATATATGTCATTTATGACATATTTTGAAATTAGGGGAAATTTTTTTTATTTACATATAATTTTTTGGTGGGAACTAGACCCCTAATTTTCAACATTTTTCAGCAACTGAAAAATCATCTTTAACAATTAAAAAACTTATAAATTCTTATTCAAAAAAATTATTAAAAATATTAATCATAAACTTCATCCATTTTATCACATTTAACTAGTTTACATCATCTTCAAATTCCAAACATAAATATCATTTTTATACTATTGAAGTTTAACAACTTTGATTTTGTTAACCTTTTCCTTTGTAAAAAGGTGACAACTTATTGTGCTTTTACCTTGAGTCAAGAAGGTAAACTTGTTGCTTTCTTTAGTCAAAAGTTGAATGATGCTAGAAGGAAATATTCTGTGTATGATCAAGAATTCTATGCTATTGTTCAAGCACTAAAGAAATGGAGACACTATTTGATACCGAGTGAATTTGTGTTGTATACTGATCATAAGGCTTTACAATATTTGGGTAGTTAGAATAAGTTGAATCAGAGATATATGAAATGGGTTGAGTATTTGTAGAGTTACACATTTGTGATAAAGCATAAGAGTGGAAGCACTAATTGAGTTGCTGATGCATTGAGTAGGAGAAGATCTTTGATGACCGTGATGAAAATTGAAGTTCTTGGTTTTGATGAGATGAGAGATTCTTATGAGTTTGACCTTGATTTTTCTAAGCCATGGAGAAAGTGCAGAGCACCTATTCAAGATCAAAAAGATACTAAATGGGATGAATATTTTATTCAGGAAGGTATGTTGTTTAAAGGTATTTAGTTGTGTATACCGAGAGGAGTAATGAGAACTAATTTGATAAAGGAGAAACATAGTAGTGGTTTGGTTGGACATTTTGGTATTGATAAAACATAGAATTTGCTTAAGGAAAAGTACTTTTGGCCGTAGTTGTATAAAGATGTTCAAAAATTTGTGAAAAGTTGTGGAATTTGTCAAGTTGCAAAAGGAGTAAGTCATAATACAGGATTGTATGTACTGATTTTTGTACCTGAGAAACCTTGGATTGACATCAGTATGGATTTTATTCTTGGCTTACCGAAGACAGTAAGCAGTAATGATTCTATATTTGTTGTTGTGGATAGATTTTCTAAGATGACACATTTTATACCACGTAGAAAGACATCATATGCAATACATGTAGTAGATCTTTTCTTTAAGGAAATTTTCAGATTGCATGGATTACCGAGGAGTATTATCTCTAACCGAGACAATAAATTTGTTGGATACTTTTGGAAAACCCTTTGGAAGAAGTTTGGCACTGAGTTGAAATATATTTCTACATTTCACCCACAAACCGATGGACAAACCAAAGTTGTAAACAAAAGTTTGGGAAATATTTTGAGATGTTTAGTTGGAGACACACCGAGTAATTGGGATTCTGTGTTGGCATAAGCAGAGTTTGCATACAATAATTCAGTGAATAGGAGTACTGAAAAGACACCATTTGAGATTGTGAATGGTACACAACTAAGAGGTATATCTAATTTGAGAGACATTGCTGATGAAAATAAGAGAAGTTCTTAAGGAGTAAAATTTGTTGAGTACATGAAGACATTGCATGAAGATGTGAAGTTGAAGTTGGAAGACAGTAATCAGAAATACAAAGACAGAGCTGATAGATCAAGAAGACATAAGACTTTTGATTTTGGTGATGAAGTGATGGTTCATTTGAAGAAAGGCCGATTTACTGTTGGAACATATGAGAAGTTGAAGATGAAGAAGTTTGGACCTTGCAAGATTTTGAAGAAATTTGATAGTGGAAATGCATATGAGATTGAGTTACTTGATGACATGGACATATCACCAATTTTCAACATTGCTGATTTGTATGAGTATCATGAATTTGATGAAGAAGTGACAGTATCGACATAATATCCTAATAAGAAGAATGAAGAAATTGAACAGATTTTGAAGGAAAGAGTTGGCAAGAGTACAAGGGGAAAATAGTATATGGAATATCTGGTAAAGTGGAAGAATAGACTGATGGAAGAAAGTTCATGGATTTCTTAGTTTGAGTTGGATGCAGCTCAGACTAGACCTACCAAATGATTCAGAGAATCATTTCAAAATAACCCCAAGTGTCTGATGCAAGAGCATCTTGGGTCCTTGGCAATCATGTGTAACCAAAAACATTTTGGAGTTTGTCTGTGTTGCTCAGTTTCTGCTTTGACCAAGTTGGTCGGTAGTTGGTTGGTTTCCTTTGGTTATCAAGTGTGGTCGGTTATCTCCTGGGTGGTCAGTTGTTTCACTGGTGCTCGGCGTTGCTTGTTTGCTACTCGGTTATCTTTGCTCACTGACGGGTTTAGTTTTAGTTTCTGTTGTGGCCGACTTGTGCATTTATGTTGGGTCATAGATTTAATATTGGAATCCATCATTGGGAAGTGTGTGGTCCCAGATCTGACCATTCCTTTCATTGATTATGGATCTGAAGGCCGACTCAGTTCGGTAGAATTGTATAAATGTAGTTGTTTGGTTATAGTTTAGGAGGTAGTTTTTGGTAGAAGATAGAAGATAGAAAGATTATAGATTACCGAAAGATCCTTGCATGTTTGAGGACTTCTGTAAATCATTGTAATATCTAGCCCTAACCAAGAAGGCCTTATAGCCCGACATGTATCATTCTATTTGATGAAATATATGGTTGATCCTGCATTCTCTCTCTCACTATTGTTGTTTGATTCCTTCCGCATGTGTTGAGCAGGCTTGGATCATTAGGGAGTGCCATTGTTTGGCCCCTATTGGCCCTCTACCTTGTGTCAATAATGACCCCTTCAAATATCTTTTCATTAAGAAAATTTGTAAAAAAATTCTTCTCATGTCACATGGGTTTATGGAAAGAACAAAATAATATAATTTTTAGAGATACTCAAAAGGATGTTATGAAAATATTTCATGTTGTTTGCTCATCAATCATAGAGAATTCTTGAATGTCGCTATCATATATAAGCCAACAAGTTATCCTTTGATTGTAGGAAACAAATATAAGATATAATTGGGTTTAATCAAAGACCTATATAATGTGAATTTAAGAAAAATGCCTTGAACATGAAATTCACCAAGTGAAAAAAATCCCAACGATAGATGAATTAAACTTAACTTTGATGTTTATTTGAAGGAAACCCTAGATTTGTTGGAGTAGGAGGAATAATTAGGGATCCATCCTACATTAGAAGAAGTTTGAATTAAAAAAGAAAAGGATATCAAATAGTTTTTTGGGAGGTAGATATATATAGATCCACTTATTTTTAATATCAAAATTATTCACATCTATTGAAATGCTACTATGGTGGTTGATATAATTGTGGATTATGGCTTTGATATAGATATTTTAGCCCTATTAGATAGCTACTACTAGGGATAACTTTGAGGAACCCCCACTCCCGAAAAGTATAAAATTATGGTGAATCACATGTGTTTTGGGGGGAAAATTTGTAATAGTGATGGCGAATTATGTGTTGAAATATGGATATTTGGTGGTGAATTTTTTAAAAGTGTGTACAATTTTTTATAAAAAAATGGCAACTATAATTTTTTTATAATAAAATTATTAATATTGATGGTGAATTATGTTTCAAAATATGGATATTGGTTGGTGAATATTTTAATAATGGACACCATTTTTATAAAAATACGGCGAAACTATTTTCCAAATATTTGAATTAATTTATTTGTCATGGCAAATGGTTTTCAAAAATTTATAGTTGGTATGGCGATTGAATAATTGGAAATTTGAAGAATGATGTGTGATGATTCTGAAGAGAGTTTTCACTAAAAAAGTTATCGCACCACATTCCCTCCGAAATGCACCTTCCACCGTTCATCTCTGTTAATCCAGTGGTTTTTATTTGATGTTGAAGTTGCATCAGGTTCCACTCCCATCACTATGATGTCATAGACTCACACGACACACGTCCATTGGATTTACAACATATCAACGACCAAACGTGAATTTTGGGCCTATTGTTGGTCTTCATAATATATACAGAAAACTCTCGGCGGAATCATGACATGTGGTATGACACATGTCATACCACGTGTCATGATTTTGCCGAGAGTTTTCTGTATACGTCATACCACGTGTCATGATTCCGCTGAGAGTTTTCCGTATATATTATGAAGACCAACAATACGTATCATACCATGTGTCATGATTCCACCGAGACTTTTCCGTAAATATTATGAAGACCAACAATAGGCCCAAAATTTGACTTTGGCCGTTGATATGTTGTAATCGAACGGACGTGTGACACTGTAATATTAGATAGAAATATTAGAATTCTTTTTGGAAAATTCAGTAATATTAGATAGAAATATTAATTAATGGCAATGAGTAGATGAGTCATGACATCAATTAAAGTAATGTGCATTGTGAATTAATGGTTTCTTTGATGGCGCCTTTCAATTTTCACTGACAGATATGTGTGACAGTGACATCATATACCTCGATAGATTAATTCCTTAAAGTAAAGGCTTGAATGAAAACATCATATCATATAAGGACATTGTTTTCTGACTGTTCAATGATCTTAAATCAATGGTAAAGCTTCATTTCCTGCCGCCATTTCCTAGCTAACGTACTTTGCTTATTGTTTCTGCGGAGTGGGCACAGGTTTAAAGGTTTTTTAAAAATAAAGAATTGTTAGGTCCACCTGTGTGGTGCAATCCTTTCGGCCTTTGTTATTCCCAAGATAGAAAATATCTTATCATAAGTGTTGTTTCCAATTCCACCTAGTGTTGCATTAAATATGAAAGATTTAGTGATTTTTAGATAGTTACCATTCATCTTACAATTTAATTAGATCTTTAGGGGAATGATTTTCAATTAGGACTTATAAATAGATCGATCTATGCTCGTTAATTTACGATTGTGAAAGCATATTTGTGAGAATAGTTTGCGAGTGCTACTGCTAGGTTCTTTGTGAAAGCATATTTGTGAGAATAGTCTATGTCGTGCGAATGGAGACTCCAATTCATTTGAGATGCACTGCCTTGGAGGACCAGAAGGCCTTTCTGGGCCTGGTCATAGACCCAATCCTGGCGTCTGTTGCTACAGAGTTGGGAGCCTTCACCAAGGAGGCTATAAGGATGGTGCTCGAACATGAATTTATGGAGAGTGAAAATAGGTATAGAGTCACCACTGACATTTCATCTTAGTTCTTGGCATCTCTATTGGACCTAGGGGAGAAAAGGTGGATATGATCATGCTTTTGAGGAAATTTTTCAAAGAAGAATACCTCGGTGACGATGTGCATGTTGTTGTATTTTCAGAAATTGGGGCTGGAATTCCTTGGGCAAATGATTTTCTTAAGATTCTACAACTAGGAGTAGTTGTTCCCAGACAACCATTCCTACTAAACCTTGATGCTGAGAAGCTCATGCATCATCGAAAGTGGGCATAGATTGGGAGGGATTTCCTCCAAAAGTGGCACCTACTGGATGAACCCGGGGACTATCTGTGGCTAGAAGAATTCATCGACATTATCCTCTCTGAAGACTTCTGCATAGAAGTCTGAAGGAAGGGAGCCTTAGCCAGATAGTCCATGATTCTATGTGGTCTCTACTCTCTAGTCCTTCTACTGTGTCTCCCTATGGTGGTAGTATCTTACTAGGGTTTTTGAAATGATATAAATTGTAATCACATATGTCATAAGAATTTCAAAGTGCTACTGCTTTTCTTTTTTGTTTTGATTATAAGAATCGCTAATATATATGGTCTATGGGCATATTTGAATTGTAATAAAATTTTTCCTTATATAATATAAAAAATTTGCGTTGTACTTTTGTTTCATGCAATAATTAAATGTTTCAAAAATTTATCATTTTTGGTTCAAATGTCATGGATAAGCTATTCTAAGTGAATATAGTTAATAATTAATATTCATTAGTGTGTGTTAAATTATTAATATTTTAAAATCATGACAATCGTTGGATTACGAGAGATGAACGGTTGAAGTTGTATTTTGGAAGAACTATGGGTTTCAAAAATCTTTTCTGAAAACTCACCCCGGAAACGTGACACGTAGTATGTTGTTGACGTGTAATTCGTCAAAAAGATTAATAGTTACGTGTAGTATATTTTAGAAAGATTATGTTACATGTAGTATGTTTTAGAAAGATTACTTTACAAATTTCACGTGTTTTAGAAAGATTACTTTACCATTATAGTATAATTATATACCATTACATTTAACGAAAGGTTTTTAACCTTTTCTTTTTAAAAACCTATCGACTCATAGCGGCAGAGCTAAAAAGTACTGTTGAACCGTTGCCGAAGATTTCAAGACTGTAATTTGTGAGAGCCTTAGCCATTCTAACTTATATCTATCCTGATTTCAAAGTTTAATTTTGGGTAAGTTTAACTTGATTTTGAAATTTTAATTCTTGCATGTACAATTGGGGTTTTCTTAAATTGGGATTTTATTAATTAGTTAGTTATTATCTATGATTTTGTTAGTAAATATCTGTGAATCTGTGTTTTTTCATTCTTCCGAAGAATAATGGGGAAAGCGAAAACTCAAGCAGATGGGAAACCTTTAATAGATTGTAGAAAACTAGTAGAAATCCTTGGTTTCAGTGATGAGTATCATGATGTTTATGATCCTGTTATCGAAGGTGAAAAGTGAGTTATAACAATTAAACATTCATTATGCAGTAAGGCAACTAGGCCGAAGAGGTCTGATTTTATAAAATTTAACCCAACGGTAGGTGCAGAAACAAATCAAGTTGCTTTGTGGGATGTTGGTTTGGGTCACATGTTGTTACCCAAAGTTTTCCCTTGCCCATAAATTGTCTTCATTTGTGCAAAAAATTATGATGAAGAAAGAACAACAATTGTGAATTAAAAAAATCAGTAAGAAATTTTATCAATAACCCAGGAAGAATTTCATAGTTTTCTAGACCTAGGGTTTGATCGACAAAACTATAATGTCCGTATTGACCTGGGAAAATTGGCAGAGAAATATGAGGCAGTCTCTCCAAATGTAAAAGATTCATTTATAAGGGGTCTAATAGTTCCAGAGGCAAAGGCTTCATTGGGTGAGAATCATAAGCCTCCTTATGATTTTAACATTTTTGTGCCATGGGTTCAGGATTCTATATCCTCGCTAGCATTTTGCCTAGGATTGGAAAAAAATAGGGAAGTGGGTGCCAGAATTCTTCAATTCATTTGGGATATCCATTGTGTCAATGAACTAGTAAGATATAATTTTTTTGGACACGTGGTTCAATCGATGCAAGAATAATTAGCATTGATTAAAAGAGCCAATTCTAATACATTTAGGTTCACAACCTACTTGTGCTATCTCCTACTAGCCAAGCATGTAGAAATATTAATGAGCAATGACAACAAGCTTGAAATTCACAAGGGGATAGGTACTCCAATATATAACTCGACACCTCAAATAAGAATGTATGATAACAAAAGGAATTATAGTAATTTTGTAGACTTCTTTTTGGCACCATTGTACAAAAAAATAACAAGCACTCCAATGCCCATATTGTCTGCTTTATGTAGGGATTGCATCCAACTTGGAAGCACAATTCAATTGGCTGACTGGTACTTAATGGAATATTACATTGTGCTAAGGTTTTACAGATCAGAACTGCAACCCCACAAACTTCCAATGCATGTGACAGACAGGGTGTTTGCAGTAGAATATGTAGTACAACTAGAGAGCACAGATAAACTCTTCACTGGCCAATTGAAGAAGAGCATATTCCCTTCCTTACCTTTCTCAATTGGAGGGTTAACATTTGAGAGAAAGGCATTCAAAGTGGCAAATTTTTTTATAGATATCTTTCAATTTGATTTAGAGTGGTACTGGAAGTATGATCCACTCAACGTCATTCAAATAATGCTTGTTGCTAATAAGAAATCTGCAAACTTATTTCAACATGAAAGTAAACCATTGCTAGAGAGGTTGAAAAACAAGGATAGCTGGGATGACGTTACAAAAGAGATGGAGAAAATTTCCGGTGAGGAAATTTTTTTAGTTCAATAGTTGTCATCACAAATGATGACAACAATAAACTAGGGCATTGTACAACCTAGGATGTCCTACAATTTCTATGAAAAAGTTGCTAATCCATCAAACATAAAAATACCAAAGAGAATAGCAGAAGCTTGTAAGGATAGAAAATGGACTAGAATGAAAATGGATGATTTTTGGCATATGAGAAAGGATCTTGGTGAACCAAAGACTAGTGAAGATTTGGATGAAATAGATGAGGATATAGAGTTTAGAAAATTGTGAAATTTGGAGCATCCTAACATGGCATATGAAAGTGAGGATGATAATCCACCAAGTGCATTTACTCCAGGCCAGAGTGGAACCAACCAGGACCGGAAAAAAGTATGTAGAAAAGGGGCAGACATTGTGCAAAAAATGGGTTATAAAGGTGGTGGTTTGGGTCTCATAGGAGAAGGCGTCTGGAATACAATTGAGATAGAAAAAACTACTTATGATCATGGTGCAGGCCTTGGGTTTGAATCTACTAGTACTGCTATTGGGTCTGGTAGTGGCACTAGTGCTAGTGGGACTGGGAAACTTATACAAGTCCCCTCTCTAAAGAGGCCAGTAGAATCTACATAGAATCCCATAGTAGAAGATAGTGTCAAGAAGAAAAAGCTTTCCCCTTCCAGAAGAACACTGACAACAATGTCATATGGTCGTAAACAACTTTTTGCAGTTTCAAGTTCAACAAAACCCTCTAGAAGTTTAAATCCTCAAAGATAATTAGTTAGATCAACAAGCATTGCAAGCTCTACCTCTGGTTCACCTTTCAAGCATTCAAATCCTTCTGCAACACCAGATTTTCATTTCAATGATTTCTATAATAAATTTCCAGAAACAAGAACCAAGAATAAGGAAATATAGAAGACATTGCAGACTGGTGCCCTTAATGTAGCTGTATAGGAACAACTTGCATCCAACAGGGTTTTACCAACATATGACCCAAAAAGAGACATGATGGAGTTCATGGTTGTTATTCCACCAAATAAAGATGGAAACCCACTAGAGAGTCAGATAGATACGTCTGAATTTCAAGTTACCACTCTCCAAATGGATTTTTCCAAAGTTAAAAGTGTGGACAAAATCAATGTGTCAAAGTCTACAAACCAAGTGGTCTACAATGCATTGCTAAAGCTGGAAAGAGAGAAAAGCAAGCTTGAGAAAAATATAGAAAAGTTACAGGCAGACATTGGCAATGAAAAATCAAAGAGGAAAGCTTCAGAGAACAGTTTGAAAGAATTACAGAAAAAGATTAAAAAATTGACCTCTACATCAGTAGATACAGAGCAGGAATATGCGGAGGTAGTAGTGAAGGAATAGGAGTAGGCAGAGCTAAAGGAACTGAGGGGAAAATTGGAAGAAATTAGTAAAAAGGTAGAGGAAGAAAGAGTCAGTTCAGAAAAGTTATTTAAAACCATGGAGAGTAATTCTGCGTCCAACCAGGAATTTGAAAAGCAATTGGACTCTTAGGCAGATAAAGCCAATCATTGGGAACACAAAGCAGTGGAAGAGAAAAATAATTGTGAAGAAATGGAAGAAGAACTAAAGAAGGCCAATAATACAATTCAAACTTTAACAAATACTAATAATAATTTAGTGAAGATTGCAAAAGAACACATTTGGGGCCAAATATTGGTGATATGTAATAGCTTGTATGAGTGGTTTGAAATGCTTCAAAGTATGAGAGTATGTTATTTGAAGCTCCATAAGAACATTGAATATAACATGGATGTTGTCAAGAAAGAAAATAAAGCAAAATATATTATGCAACAACTCTACAGTAGAGTGATAGTTATCTATCAAACAAGGGAATTAGCAACCGCCTTGATGCCTCAGTAAAGGTATCACGTATCATTCAAAAATGTGAGAAGCTATGGGAAGCATAGGAATTGGATGACAAAGCTCAGTAGAAGATCACAAAGATGGAACAAATGAAAGTGAATATGGAAAGTCTTGGTTTTCCTAAGGGATTTGACACAAATAACTTCATTGGAAGAGAAAATTACAAAATAAGGTTGCATGACAAAATAAATATTGATTTACGCTTTCTTCCTACAGACATATCTCCTGGTACATTCATGGATTTCATCAAACCAATGAGAACTTTGAATGGAGTTTTAGAAGCAACAGTGCTATCAAGTCGCACTTCCAAATATGAATTCCTAACGAAGTTGCAGGAGTGTGACTATACTATGAACCAAATTGTTCTGCCATCAGAGGATGTTTGGACTGCCTGTACAAAGATTGCTTTGAATTTTGAACTACTGTAAATTGTAATATATTGCAAATGAATACAAAACAAATTGAACTACTATAAATTGTAATATATTACAAATGAATACAAAACAAATTGTGCTCTATCTAATTTTCATGTTTTCCAATTCAATGTATGTTGAGTTACTCTATTTTATCTAGTTATTCTTAGTTGATTTACTCTGTTATATGCTATCATAATACAAAATTTCATTTAGGAATTTCAAATTCAAATATGAATGATCATTGATGATACGATACAAAGTTACAAACTACACTCTATAGTAATAATACATTCTTGCTTTTCTAAAATGAACATTGAATGACAGGATATAGTAGTTAATATGTTCAAAAAATACCTATTGATTGCTACTGCTAATTTAGCAGAAATTTCCTAAATTTTCCAATTCATCTCTGCATTGTCATCATCATCCAATTCTGGTATTCTAGTTTCTTCATTGTTCTCTTCATTTTCATTTGTCTTCTTCACTCTGAGTCTGACCTCTGCTTCTATGACTCCCATCGCCACCTGTACTTGTCCCACTTGGAGTCACTGTCGGAGATTGGTTAATGGTGTTTCCCAACCCTCTTCTTTCACATTTTTTCTTCTAGATTTCCATTGCTTTTTGATAAGGAAAAGTATTGACATCATACCTAGATGTGTAGACCCTCAAGCATGTTTCCAAATTCTTGTCTAGTTTTTTTTCTTAGCTTTGATTTTAGGAATCCCAAAGCACTGAAAACTCTCTCATTCTCCACTGAACCCAATATCATGGTTTGACATAGATCAACAAGCTTGAAGAACTCTAAAATTTCTTCACGCAACATTGTGTTCTGTTTTAGTTCTGTCCAAAGCCTTGTTGCCGAGCCCTCTTCATGTGGGTTATGCATTAATTAATATTGATGCTTCATAGTCTTTGCAAAAGTGCCTAATTGATGTCTAAGAAGACCCTCATCTAAAATTCCATTGATAGTCACTCCATTGAATTCTACAGATTTGCAAAATTCCTTTATCAAAGTCATCATCCTATTACGATAATCTTCCTTAGAGTTTAAGGTCCAATATTGAGGAAACATAATTGCCATGGCCTCAAGCAGTTGTTCATATGGGAATCAGGATCTTATTTAAGAGGAAACTTTATAGGCTATGTCCCTTGCATTACCTGCTATAGACTTGACAATCTTGGTAAAATCTTCCCTTGTAACTCTTGTAGCTTGCTTCCTTGGGGCACTGTAGGACATTGGTATTTGAAATCTCCTTACACAAACACATAAATCCCCATTTTCAACAATCTTTAAATAATTATCAGGATTGTCCAAATCTATTCCACCAGTGATTAAATCTTTCATCGGATAAATTTAGGTCATTTCAATAGAGACTATCTAGGGCTTGGCATGACATTTTACACAAGTAAGCATATTTTGCAATATACATGGCTCTTTGCTCAGCTTTTTTCATAATGAACATCATTTCTTCTAGCATGGGAAGAAGAGATGCTAAAGTCAAAAGTGTCTCTATATTTCTTAACCTCTGAAGCAGGTCGCCACATCTCTGATTTTCTGCATTGTCCCGATTTTCGTACATCAGTCCAATCAAAGATTGATATTCAGAAAACACTCGATGCGCTGGTCCATCCAAAGAGATCCATTTGGTATCAACATCTTTAAGAAGCTTGTTTCCATTGGTAATTCCATCAGGAAAGTGCTGAAATTCCCTAAAATGTTTGGGACTTCGACAAAAATATGAGTACAACTATCTTACTAAATATTCAACCTTGTTTACTAAAGGGAACTTCTTCACAACTCTAAAAGAAAGATTCATCCCGTGGGCCATACAATGAATGCCAACAACATATGGTGAACAAGAAGCATGCATCTTTGTGCAAAGACCATTCCTTTGACCTTGCATTACTGAAGCTCCATCAGCTCCAACACAAATCAACTTCTTCGCTATTGTCAATTCATCCATACCTCCATATTCAATTAAATGGATCTTTACTAATTGAAATAAATTTTCTGATGTCGCATTGTCCCTCAATTTTGCAATAGTTAGTAGATGTGGTTGGCGGACATTATTCTGTACAATATAAACATGCATGCATACCCACAACGTATTATCTATTGCCGTAACTTCATCTAAGGACAGTGCAATAAAGGTTGACTCTTTTATTTTTCTCTGTACATCCTCTATTTCAACCTGGGCAATACAACTTGCCAATTCCCATCCACTGTTTATTGACCAATGAGTGACATGATAGTTAGGAACTTTCAAAAAGTGTAACAAACCACTCATTTCAGGATAGTCTGTTATTGGATGCTCTCTGCTCAAAATATGGAAAACATTACTTAATTGAACAACTTTTCTGCGTTCTTCTACTTCACTTGCTTTCTCAAAAATAACATTAATAGAACCTTGAACTTCACCAAGCTTCGTCTTAAATTTATGAAACAAATAATATTCCTCAGCATTCCTTTTATGTTGACATTGCTCCTTTGTGTGTGTGTGAATTTTGTACCTAGCTGTAGACACAACACTTTAGTAAAATATTAGAGGTCAGCAAATCAAAATCTGACAAATAATTGAAACTAAGCTAACCAAGTGATTTAGTGCCTTCTAGTAGGTGCGAGTATGATGTTCTCAGAGTGAAATTGAGATCAGTGACAATGCAACACCTAAACGAAGGATTTGAATGCAAAAGAATGAAAAACTATATGAACGCATATTATTCTATATTTTTGGATTTTCTATGCAATAATATAAAATTTGTATGAATCTAAGCTAGATGAATGAAATTGAATGCAGATTTAATCTAAGAATGCTATGAACGAATATGAAAACTATGATATGAAAACTAAGAAAAACTATGATCAACTATGAAAGATCTCACAAATCGCCTGTCGCAAGTGCTTAATCCTTCAATTGCCAATTCGCCAGAGTAATTGTAAAAATTCAAGTGTTGATGAGATATTAAATGTGTAGCCTGAGCCTTGTTTTTATAGAAATCTAGGGCTTTGAGGATGAAGGAGAAAAGCCATAAATCACTCTTGATAAACTCAGGTTGATTTTTGAGTTATCAGGAAATCAGAGATAATTAACTCACAAAAATCATGCAAAAGCAGTGTTTAACTAAAAATAGAGTTTAGATCAAATTTCAACTCACCATCAGATGTTGATTTTTAATTTTAAAATGGATTGTTAATTTCCAGTTGACTGCTTTTCTGATTGTGCATGATTTATTTTAAATTAATTTAAAAATAAAGTGATTTATTCTCAACTTAACTAATTTTTGAATTAAAACAACTGATTTATGGGTTAATCAATTATTAAATCAAACTTTATTCAAAAACTATATTATTAAATATTGACAATTGGCATGAATTAATTAAATAAGAATTTAATCAATTAGTCATGAGATTTTAGATTTATTGTCAAAAATAATACAATTTAGGAATAATTTAATTAAATATAATTAAACAATTAAGTGACATTATTAAATCTAATTAATTAAATATTCAAAATATTCAATTAATCAAACTTTTGGATAAATAAGATTTATTGCCAAATAATCATTAAATTAAGAATAATTAGGATAAATAGGAATATTGCTAGGAATATTTCCCGATGCAGAATTAAGGATAAAATCAATTAGGATTCAATAATGTGCAGATGTGCCTTAGGTTAGGACTTGGATGTTGATTTTATTTGAATTTGAAGATGTAGGAGGTTAATGAACCTATAGCCCATTTTTGAGGTATTACATTTTGCCCCTCTTTGAATCACTGTGCAAAGTGTAGTGGTTCAAAGAATAGTTTGTGTCTAATATATATGTATGAAATTGACTTGAAAGATTTTAACCGATTCTGAGATAGAAACTGATTGAAATATTTGAAGATGTAAGATTTAGGTCCTGACTGACCAAAGATAATGTTAACTATAGCAACAATGAACCGGTGATTATGAGAAAGTGCCAAAGCGCCTAATTTTGAACCTTATGATTGTGAAGAAGTGAGTGACCGATTCCAGACCTGATTGTCCTCAAAAGAATCATATTGGTATCACATCCTGAACCCATCAGTTACGAAGAACCAAGGAAATGACACTAATGAACCAATGGTTATGAAAAGCTGATATAGTTTAAAAGATAGATTTAGGATACCAGATTGATATGGATCTCTATGAATCTGATATGCCCCAAGAATCAATAGATTTGCCCCAAGCGACGGGGGCTTTAGATGAATCAGAAACTAGATGTGGTTGTTGTCTTGATTATTGAAAGAAAGATTTGATTGACAGAATTGAGTTTTACAGACTTTGAATGATGTGCAATACCATGCCCCCTTGGGGATGAAAATCAAAATTTGACACGAAAAGTTAGCATTGAATGGTTTAGAAGCATGTTAATTGATTTGAGAAGTGGTTATACACATCTAAGAATGCATTCTACATCGTTTAGAGGTCCTGGAGACCAAGTTTGACTAGGTTTGACCATGGTGGACCAAGTTGAAATTTTGATAGTTTGATGTGAGATAATCAGTTAAGTTGAATTCTGGATTTCCATTTGATGATTGAAGGTCGATTATGCAAGTAGTTAATAATATAAATGATCTTAGATTTTGATTTTGATCCTGAAAATGGATTCTACTTGCTGTTTCGTTGGAGGGACCTCCATACAATGCTCAGTCCTTGTGTCATGTGTAACATAGTTTTGAAGAATCGTTTAAGTGTTCAAGCAATTTCTGAGATCATGCAAAGTGCAAAGTGCAAAATGACATGCAAAATGAAATGCAAACTAAGACCTGGGACCTAGTCACTGATCATGTGTCGATTTGTTATCATCATTGAAATTTTTAGGTAACCGGATAAATCAATACAATGCCCACTAGTTATGAAACTCTAGACATATGAATATTGATTTGTATGCACAAGGATCAATGCAACGCCCACTGGTTAGACAACCATGGACATATGAATATTGATTTTGTTTTCGGAATGTCGGATTAGATATAAGCACCAAGGCATAAACGCCAGGATGACTTGAATATCATGTCCATTTTGATATAACAATTTGTATAAGCATCAAAACATAAACATTGTGATGACTTGAATACACCTTGCATAAAAAACATGTAAAGCATTCAAAAGATCATTCTAAATCCAGTGTGAATTAACCGTAGTGACCCTTTATCATTCACATCCTTAGGTAAGATCGCATTTCATAGTAGGAGAAAGAACTCACTCAAAAAGACAATAGTTAGATCAAACTTCCTTGAATTTTTTGGGTATCAATGGTCGAGGTACTCATGGACATCCAATTCAAGATAGAGGCTCTTACAGATGGACACCATTTCAATTTAGAATTTCCAAAGTTGTTAGATTTTCACATACAAGCAGAAGACAAAGAAAAGATTATGCCCCCAGTCATCACTCTCTAAATCCTATAAAGGACATCATTGAAGAGCTCAAAAGGACACAATATGCAAAAATCTCAATGTGAATCAGTAAGCATACAAGGAGATAAAAGCATGTAAAAGCATAGATTGTTTTCATTTTGTGTTTGATTGCGTTGTTGTAGATGCAAAATCCTTTCTAGAGAGGAGACATACTAACTGACTCAGATGAAGCTTCAAAGGACTTTGACTAGATATGACATGTCTAAGATACATTGGAGGCCATAGGATATGACTTTGATTGCCCCCAAGTTTGAACATTGATAGGATACAGACGTTTGAGCCGATTGGTTTACAGACTGACTTATTGAAAATAGGAATGTAGAAACAAACTGGGAGGTATGTACAAACTAAAGCAAGATTGAAAGCTGGGAAAGACCAAGATTGCACTGATAGATGGAGCATTTTGAAACAAGTGGCACGCATTTTTCAGGTTTTCACCATCTTGGCAAATATTCTATTTTTGCTACCAAAGCGCCTGTTTTCTTTTTCTCATTTTTTTTGTATTTTTCATTTTTTTCAATTTTTTTTGTAGTTTTGATATTTTTAATTTTTTTGTGTATCATCAAGGTGCCTATTTGCTAGGTTTTCACTAGGACGATCATTTTTTTCAAGACTTTTTCAGATTTTTATAATTTTTTTAGGACATTTTTGAATACTGAATGGCTTAGGCGTAGAATTTCTTTAGATGGAGAATGTTGATTGGTTCTCAGAGCTGTTCTCCTTCAGTTGTTGAGAGTTGATAGGCTCCAAAGCCAAAAGTAGCAATGATAACAAAGGAACCTAGCCAGTTGGGTTCAAACTTCCCCTTGCGTTCTCTATGTGATTGATTTTTAGGATTCTCTCTCAAGACTAGATTGCCAACCTGAAATTCTCTATGTCTGACTTTCTTGTTGTAACCTCTAGAAATTCTCTTCTGATATAATCTAAGATGATCATACGCTGCTTATCTGCGCTCATTTAGTAGTTCAAGTTCTTGTAACCTAGACACTCTGTAGTCATCATTAGTTACTAGACCATGCATTCTGATTCTTAGTGATGGGATTTCAACCTCAATAGGTAGTACCGCTTCAGACCCATAAACTAAAGTGAATGGTGTAGCCCTAGTGGGCATTTTGATACTTGTTCTGTAGGCCCAGAGAGCTGGATTGATCATGAGATGCCAGTCTCTTCCTATTTTATTAACTGTATGGTGTAAGATTTTCAATAGATTCTTGTTTGAAGCCTCTGCTTGTCCATTCCCTTGAGGGTAGTAGATTGATGACCAATATTGTGTAATCTTAAATTTAGCACATAGATCATCTAAGTCTCTGTTCTTGAATTGTCCACCATTATCTGTAACTATAGAGTGTGGGATACCATACCGACATATGATGTAGTTTAGGATGAACATAGAAATTTGTTTTCCAATCGCTTGGGTTAAAGGAACTACTTCTACCCATTTTGTGAAATAATCTATAGCTGTGATGATATGGGTATGTCCATTAGAAGAATGAGGATGTATGGATCCTATAAGATCAAATGCCCATTGGTGAAAAGGCCATTATGGAGTGAAGGGAATTAGATCTCTCCCTGGAGCATGAATTAAGTTGCCATGTACTTGGCACTTTTGACAGTTCTTAGCAAACTTGATAGCCTCTTTCTCCATTTCCGGCCAATAGTACCCAACTCTAATAAGTTTTCGGGCTAGTGTTAAACCGTTCGAGTGTGACCCACAAATACCATCATGGATATCCTCTAATGCACTTTGAGACTCTTCCCATTCTAAACATATAATTAGTGTACCATCTAGACCTCATTTGTAAAGATCATGACCAATGATGACATACCGGGATGCATTTCGGATAAGGTATCTCTTTTCATGGCAGTTAAAGGTATCGGGAATAATTTGGTCTTTGAGATAGGAGAAAATATTTTTATAGCGGGATGAATCATGACCAACAATAGTGCAGATCATGTAGGTTTCGGGTGAATCATATGCAGGTTAAGATAGTGCTTCCACTAGGAACTCATAGCGTAGCTCATGTTCAGGCTACTGTAGTAAAGTAGATAGCATTGCCATTGCATTGACAACCTTATTCTCTGTTCTAGGTATTTGCTCAAAGGTGATAGATATGAAGTATTTCTTTAGATCCTCCATGATTCTCTTGTATGGAATGAACTTTTCATCTTTCATTTGATACACATCATTGACTTGATGGATTACAAGTTGTGAGTCTCCATGAATGTGTAGTTCTGTTACTCTCCACTCAATTGCTATCTTCATGCCATTAAGAAGGGCTTCATATTCAACAATATTGTTTGTACAAGGAAAATTGATTCTGAATGCCTTAGGAATGGAGTATCCTTGAGGAGTGATAAACAAGATGCCTGCTCCGGATCCATTCTGTGTATATGAGCCATCAAAGAACAATTTCCATTCTCTAGAAGAAAGATTCATGATAGAGGAATCTAGAAATTCCATTTGCATTGGTGTATCATCAAAAAAAGGTGCATCTGCTAGTTGATCAACAATTACCTATCCTTTAATAGCTTTTCTTTCAACATATTCAATGTCAAATTCAGTTAAGAGCATGACCCATTTGGCTAATCTACCCGTGAGGGCAGCCTTGCTTAGTAGGTACTTTAGTGGATCAATCTTAGCTACCAAATGTGTGGTATGAGACATCATATAATGTCTCAGTTTCTATGATGAAAAGATCATAGCTAGACAAGCCTTTTCAATCATAGAATAGTTCTTTTCATATGCTACCAATGTTCTACTGATATAGTATATAGCTCTTTCCTTCTTGTTCTCATCATGCTGTGCAAGAAATGCCCCCAGTGATGTATCTGTTGCAGAGACATATAAGATCAATGGCTTCCCTTGAATGGGAGGCATCAAAATAGGAGGATTTGATAGATATTTCTTGATATGATTAAAATTCTTTTCACATTCCTCCTTCCATGCAAAGGTCACACCTTTATGCAATGTCTTTGTGAAAGGCTGTGATATGTCTGCTAGTTGAGATGTGAAGCATGTAATAGATTTTAATCTCCCTTGCAATGTTCTCATTTGACTGATATTCCTGGGAGGCTGCATCTCCATGATAGCTTTAACTTTAGCAGGATCAACTTCAATGCCTTTCTTGGAAACAATGTATCCTAGGAGCTTTCCAGAAGTGACACCAAAAGCACACTTCTTAGGGTTCAGTCTAAGACTAAACTTCTCCATGTGGTCTAGTATTTTGCTCAAATCATTTAGATGTTCAGATCTTATCATATATTTTGCTAAAGTATCATCAACATAATCCTCCATAGTTCGATGCATCATGTCATGAAAAATAGATGTCATAGCTCTTTGATATGTAGCACCAGCATTCTTAAGCCCAAATGGCATGACATTCCAATAGAAGGTACCCCATGCACATGTGAAAGCAGTTTTCTCTTGATCTTCTGGAGCAATTTTGATTTGACTATATCTAGAAAAACCATCCATTAAAGAATACATCTCAAAGCCCGAAGTCATGTCCACTATAATATCAATGTTAGGTAATGGAAAATCATCCTTAGGGCATGCTTTGTTTACATCTCTGAAATCTGTGCATACTTTTATTGATTTGTCTGGTTTAGAAATAGGTACAATATTTTAGATCCATTTAGCATAATCAATAACACGGATGAATCCAAATTTTAGTAGTTTCTCTAATTCAGTTTTGACCAAGAGTGCAACATGTGGATGCATCTTTCTCAATTTCTACTTAACAGGTTTGACATTTGGAGCTATAGATAAATGGTGCATTATATGATTAGGATCCAACCCTGGCATATCTAAATATTTCTATGCAAAGTTGATCTTCTTTTCTGTGAGGAATGTTGTAAATTTTTTCTTTTCTTCTTCTGATAAGGATTGTGCTACATGGATCAACTATGGTTCTTTTTCTGTTCCCAAGTTGATAGATTGAGTGGGCTCAATTAGAACTGGAGATCTGTCTTATAAATGACTCAGAAGGACATCAAATATCTCATTCTTAGGCACCTCAGAGAGGTTTTCACCTTCAGATACATCTTTTATTTTTACTTTTGTAGGTTCTAAGATTGCCACAAAGTGGTTTTCACCCTCAGAACTCCTTTTTTTTAATTTATTCTTATTCTTATTTTTTTGACTAAGATACTTGATGTCCAACCTGTCATGCTAATGCTTAGTTCACTGATGGAAGTCCTCATAGGCTCAACTGCATTAAGGTAGAAAGCAAGGGCATAGTCATTTGGGAAGGTATAAATACCTTGGCTCAGATTCGTAGAGGTTTGGTCAAGAAGTTCAGGATGTTGGATAGTCAAAGTGGTGAAAGATTGGGAAAGAGTGTTTATGGATATGGATCTGTCATCATTGGTCCTAACCCGATGCTCAATTTCAAAGGTGATATTACAACTTAAGACATTCAATTCGTGAATAGGCTCAATGTCATTTTGGGAGTCCACTTCAGCCATCGGTGGATCAGACTCATTAAGTTCATCATTTCGCTCTAGAATTACATTGGGTTTAGGTGCATATTGGTGAATAACATCAACATGTTTTTCTGTGATTAGCTCATCTTCCTTGGAATGGCTCCCCATTCATAGTCATTAGATTCTTCATCTATGCCTCTTGGAAATTTAAGAACATGAGTAAAGTTAGGATGAATACCCCAAGAAGGGTTACCCTCAGATTCTGATTTGAATTCATACTCATGGGAATCTATCTCAGAATAAATACCACCTTCCTCTTTGTCTGTTTGATTGTCTTCGAGATTAGCTGGTTCTTGTGGTGCAACTATCTCTTGCTCTATAGTAGGTTCTTGTGTTTCTACTACATTGATTCTTTTTATTGGATCATCTTCAGCTTCAAGGAGGTCTTTTATTTCTTTAGGAAAATGCTCATAAGGGATGAGCTCTTTAGTGGTGGTGTCAGAATCATCACTGTCAGATTGTTCTATTGTTTCTCCCTTTAACTGATTTGATGTGGATGGCTCAATCTATTCTAAGACATGTGGGGAGTTCTTGCTAAGGTAGAAAGGTTTCTTCTTATATCCTAGACCTGTTGTATTCTTGTTTTCTCATCCATGATGGTCAAGAGGTGACAGAAGACCTTTTCCCTGTAGTCTTAGAGGTCCTTTTCCTTTATATCCCATTTTTGTGATCAATTTGTCCCTTGGGCCATATGACTTAGAAGGGATCTTCGGTGTTTTAGATTCACATGTTTGAACAATTTGAGATTCAGATTCATCTTTGTATAGCCATGCAAGCACAACTTCATCCTCTTCAAACTCTTGTTTAGACACTTGTTCTGCAACAAAATTTCCTTTATATGCCTCTAGAGGTTCTTTAGACTCCTTTTTAGACTGTTTTAGAGTTTTCCCATAGGACTTAGGCGAGATAGGGAGAGATGTCAAAGATAATATTGGCTCTATAGTATATTCTCCCATACCATTTTCTTTGATTTTAACCTCTTTAGCAATGTCTTCCATCTTGGATGTTGAAGCAACATTTAGCTGCTTAGTGGAAGATTCTCTGATATTAGGAACAAGTTTATCAACACTTTCTTTTAATGCGTTGTAAGTTGTATATAGATCAGTTGGAATGATCACCTCTACTCCTTCATAAGGAAATTTCAAACACTGATGGTATGTAGAAGGAATAGCTTTCATTTCATGTATCTAGGGTCTCCCTAGAAGGATATTGTAAGCCAAAGGTAGATCAAGAACTTGACATATATTATCTCTGATGACATGACCCGTTCTAATAGGTAAGACAATTGTTCCTTTGGAAGATCTTTCTTGCTCATCATATGCTTTGATAGTTATCTTATTTCTAGGATCAATGGCCATTTCTAAAAATCCCAATTGTGTAATCAAGCTGAAAGAACAAATGTTAAGACCAGCACCCCCATCTATCAACACACATTTGACATGATGGTTTTGGATCAAGACTTCAATATGAAAGGGCTGGTTATGTGAATGACTCAAGGAGTTATCATATTCCTCTAAAAAGGAAATATACTATAGAGACGTTAGATGACCAACCATAGCCTGGAATTTGTCTAAATCAAGGTTTTTAGGAACATTGGATCCGAGAAGAGCTTTGTCAAGAATGGCTCTATGAGCTGGAGATATCCAAAGCAACTCAAACATGAAGATTTTTGCATTTGTATGCTGGAGTTGTTGGACAATACTATAGGAAGTAGGCATCGTGTCTTTAAGATTTGAAGATTTAGATGTAGCCTTCTGTTTAGAAGTAGATGAAAGATTGAAAGGCACCTTAGGGACAGTGGATGAATCTGGTATTTGTCCTTGTAGATGTACCTGAGCTTGTGATCGAGAAATTGCATTAGCTGATTGATTTTATCTATCTTTTCTTACAATTGTGATGACATTGCAACACTTAGATAGACATGGTTCAGCCATATTGATAACATCATTGTTTCTAGAGTAGGCATAATTGACTTTAGCACCCATATTAGGCTGAGAAGAAGAATCTTCTTTACCATGTTTCGGAAATGGTTCTGTGAATGTTGCATGATCATTATTTCTCTTATGATTGTCAATCATGATTTCTCCATTATCAATTTTGTCTTGTATGACGTGTTTAAAGAAAACGCAGTTGTTAGTCTTATGACCTTTATTGCGATGGAAGTCACAAAATCCATTCTCTCTCCACCATTTCAGTTTAGGTTCAGGATCAAAGACTTTTATCTCAGGAAAGTAGATGATTTTGTTAGCCAATAGAGTCTTCATGGCAGATTCCAAGGATTCTCTAAGAGGAGTGAATTTACGGTTAGGATCTGTAGCCCAAGGTTTATAATCAGATGAATTTTTGTTGGACTCTGTTGTTTTAGCTTCAAAAGATTTGATGGCTTGGGTGCCAACAGTGAGGTTGAAAGCGGGTGCCTTAGATGGGGCACATATAGTATCAACAACGCCATCAATGACAATGCCCTTATTCTTGTTCCAATTTTTGTTCCTGTCCTTAGAACTAGATCTAGATTCGTACTTGTCCTTTTGAAGTGATATGTCTCTTTTTTGCACAAGTAGTTTCTCAATTTTGATTGCATTTTCTACCATTTTATCAAAGGATGTATGATTTTACATTTGTAAAGGGTAGTTGATTTCTGGAACAAGATTATTGATGAAGATGTCCAGTTTCTCAGTTTCTAGAATGGGTCTAGCATATAGAGAAAATTTCTTCCTCCATCTCTTGAGAAATGTTAGGAATGGTTCTCTTGGATATTGTTTCAGATTGCAGATGTCAATCATGGTGACCAGATGCTGGATATTGTAGGAGTATTGCTGATAGAACAATTTGATTAACTCCTCAAAATTTTTGATAGTTGGAGGCATTCTAGAGAACCAATGAATGGGTGCTCCTCCCAGAGATTGAGGGAAAAGATGCATTAAGTAGGTTGGTTCGTGCATGAACTCCATAGATTGGGTACATAATCCTCTAACATGATCTTGAGGATCAGAGTTTCCATCATACTTATCGTATTTAGGCATCTCCACTCTTTTAGGGAATGGCAGCATGTACAAGTCTTTATCGAATGGAAAAGGGCATAGAGCCTCCATGGAAAACTCCTTTGGTTCCTTCTCTTTTTCAAGTTTGTTAAGTTTGACTTGTATGACATGCATCTATTTCATCATAGCCATGATAGGGGTTTCTTCCTCATGCGTGATGATATTTTCAACATTAAAGTTTGGAGGAAGTTTAGCTCCTTGATGAGCTAACTCTAGAAAGTATGCCTCTCTATCTTCTTTCAAGAAATGCCTCATCATTTTCTTGAAATCATCATCATTTTGATATCGAGCAATTTCAGAAGGTTTGGGTTCTTGATCCATACCGTGTTGAGAGTGAGGTCCTTGAGACCTGTGCTGTGTCCCTCCATGAGACATGTTAGGAGTTTTAGGGCTCCCTGGGATAGATTGAGGTGGAGTTTGTTGATTACCTCCGTGATTGATGGAGGGGGTATGTAACCAATTTTCAATCGAAAGTTGCCAAGACCGTCATCTTTGTAAAGCCCTGAATTATAGAGTTGTTCAAGAGTTGGACCCTTGTGAGTGGTCAAAGGTGCAGTGTTGAGTGTTTCTCCAGATTTCTTGTGTGAGGAAGCTCTAGTTTCCACCATTAACCTTGGGTGAAGCAAAAAAGAAAGATGAAGACAACTGAAGAATGACATGATTCAAGAAGATCGAATGACACAACCTTGTCAAGATTGAATTGATTAAAGATTAGATCAGACATAAATGGAGTATACTGTGCCATAATAGTATGGGTAGATGCCCAAAAGATGGTGGGCACGAGCTCACAACACTTAGCCATTTTAGTAAGAAGACTGAATTTAAAGATAATTTTGACAAGGTTTTGACACGAGATGAAAAAGACTCAAATCGATAAATTAGAAGGTTCAATCAGACTCAAGAGGTCACTTTAGAAAAATGAATGGATTTTTTATAGGTTCTACTTTGTTTCTGACATAATGATTTGTTTGACATATTGTGGGATTTGTTTCTCAACTCTAGACATCCAGTTTTAGGCAGTGTGCAATAGGAAAATAGGCATACAAACCCTAGACAAAAATAAGATTTGACAGAAAGTTGACCAACTGACATGAATAAGCTTGCTATTTTGAAAATTTAGGGACAGTTTCGCGTGAGAAAATGCTGCCCCGCGCGAGGAAGTACCAGGCTGCGTGCGAGAATATGCTGTCTCGCGCAAAGAAATGCTTAGAAAATTGAAATCTCGCGCGATAAAAGAATAAAGTTTGACAGTGTTGGCACAATTTTTGAGGAATATATTTTGAGACACAGCGCTGGCTGTTCTCTGATAGAATATTTATTTTTCACACAAGAAAAAGATTTTTGCTCAAATTTTGCAATTTTTTAATTTTTCAGTATCAGATTGTTATGCAAATTTTTCTGTCTAGTTTTGAAGATTCGTGTAATAGTTCATCTCAAGTAACCAAGAAGATATCAAGCATGCAAAACAACAAGAAAGGGAAGCAATCAATCATTTGAAAACAATGAACAAGGGCAAAAGAAACCTTGCGCATGAACAAGCAATAGTGACTTATTGTGCTAATCCCTAGAAATACTACTTGTGTACATGTTCCAAAAAGTTTTTCAATAATGCACATATTCCTAGAAAATAAAAATTTGTCCTCACTAGGGTTTGTAGTAATGGCTTGACTCTGTAACTTTTGTGATCTCAAGAGGGAAAACTCCAATCCAGGCACACCGGGGTTTTGACACAGTCTGAGAAATTAATCAATCAGGAGCTGCTAGGGAGATTTGACAGCCCAACAAGAGAACACACCTGTGAAGATTTCCTCCAAAAGGACATTTATATAGTGGCTGCTACTACCATGGCGAAAATGGCTATTACCGCTTGAGGTTCCATCCACGTAGTTGACCCAATTAAGGGAATGTTCACTACGGTTAACCCTCTCTAAAGGTGGCTCACAAAAGATACCACATGGGGACTGGTTCCAGATTCAAGGATCTGAGTTTCTGATACTACCCAAAAATGGAGTAGAGCATAGTCCTCTAGCCTTTTCACTTTTAACCAAAAAAAACTAGATAGATTAATCTGACACGCTAAGACTGAAATTATCTCACAAAGATCTATGTTGTCAACTGCTTATGATCTATCAACCTCTCTGGAGAGAGAATGTATCAATCAAAATTTGAAGACTCACAAATCTAGTAGAACACAAGACAATCTTAGTACCTTCCCTACCTACAAGGGGATCCTTCGTCAAGAAGAGCTTTGCATGCGTGAATAAGCGAAAGAACCCCACTCTCTCGAGATCATCCACAAATAGTGTTCATAGGGCCTATTTACTATGTGTAATAGATATGCAGAAAGAAAATCTATGTTCATTTTATAGCCCAAAATGAAGTCTAAGATATGAAAGAAAGAAATGTCACACAAGCTTGACACGTGAGAGTTTGTTTTAATCCAAATCGAAATATTATTAGATTGAGAATAATACCTTAGTTCCAATGCTCTGCAATCCAGAATTTAGCACACATCCGAAAACTCCACAATTTGGTATTATACTGCCTTCAAAAGTACAAAATCAAGACAAATCAACAGAAAATAGTAAGGGTTAGAAATCAATAATCTAAAAGTACAGATCTACAGATTTTGTGTCTTTGGATGAAAAATCTCACACGAGTTAGGATGTGGTCCCGCGCGAGGAAGGATACGGTCTCACACGAGGAAGGATGCGGTCTCGTGCGAGGAAGTGCTAAAATCAGAAAAACTTCACATGATGCAATGAAAAATCTTTTGCGAGAATTTGTACAGGGATGTACGGAAGTATAGACAGAAAATTAAAAATCATAGTTTTGATAGAAAAGACAAAAAATTGATAGAATAGAAGGGAAACCCATTTCAAGGCCCCATGGTGGGTGCTAGAAATGTGTGTGTGAATTTTGTACCTAGCTGTAGACACAACACTTCAATAAAACATTAGAGGTTAGCAAATCAAAATCTGATAAATAATTGAAACTATGCTAACCAAGTGATTTATTGCCTTCTAGTAGGTGGGAGTATGATGTTCTCAGAGTGAAATTGAGATTAGTGACAATGCAACACCTAAACGAAGGATTTGAATGCAAAAGAATGAAAAACTATATGAATGCAAATTATTCTATATTTTTAGATTTTCTATGCAATAATATGAAATATGTATGAATCTAAGCTAGATGAATGAAATTGATTGCAGATTTAATCTAAGAATGCTATGAATGAATATGAAAACTAAGCAAAACTATGATCAACTATGAAAGATCTCACAAATCGCCTGTCGCAAGTGCTTAATCCTTCAATCGCCAATTTGCCAGAGTAATTGTGCAAATTTGAGTGTTGATGAGATATTAAATGTGCAGCCTGAGCCTTGTTTTTATAGAAATCTAGGGCTTTGAGGATGCAGGAGAAAAGCCATAAATCACTCTTAATAAACTCAGGTTGATTTTTGAGTTATTATGAAATCAGAGATAATTAACTCACAAAAATCATGCAAAAGCAATGTTTAACTCAAAATATAGTTTAGATCAAATTTCAACTCACCATCAAATGTTGAGTTTTAATTTTAAAATTGATTGTTAATTTCCAGTTGACTACTTTTCTGATTGTGCATGATTTATTTTGAATTAATTTAAAAATAAAGTGATTTATTCTCAACTTAACTAATTTTTGAATTAAAACAACTGATTTATGGGTTAATCAATTATTAAATCAAACTTTATTCTAAAACTATATTATTAAATATTGACAATTGACATGAATGAATTAAATAAGAATTTAATCAATTAGTCATGAGATTTTAGATTTATTGTCAAAAATAATACAATTTAGGAATAATTTAATTAAATATAATTAAACAATTAAGTGGCAGTATTAAATCTAATTAATTAAATATTCAGAATATTCAATTAATCAAACTTTTGGATAAATAAGATTTATCGCCAAATAATCATTAAATTAAGAATAATTAGGATAAATAGGAATATTGCTAGGAATATTCCCCGATGCAGAATTAAGGATAAAATCAATTAGGATTCAATAATGTGCAGATGTGCCTTAGGTTAGGACTTGGATGTCGATTTCGTTCGAATTTGAAGATGTAGGAGGTTAATGAACCTATAGCCCATTTTTGGGGTATTACACTTCATTTTATATCTTACCACTTTTATTTCCTTTCCATCAATAGTTGAGGTTTCGTAAACCTTACCAACATGTTTCTCTATGGTGTCTTGTTTAAGCTGCAACCGCTTTTCCTTTTTATACTTCCAACTACAAATCGTACATCTGCATTCTACTAGTGGCTCACCTACAATTAGATTCTCCATGGGTTCAATGAATGGATACTTTTTCACCCAATCAAATTTAAATCTCCTCGACATCTCCCATTGACGATCAATTTTTTCTTTTGATTTTCCTCTCCCTTTAGTGTTACTGTTAATTGAACCATCATCATCATCGAAGTTGATCGATTCATCCTAGTACTGGTTATTTACTTGAAATTCTTCTTCAAGGTCATCTTCATCAGAAATATTAGGTTCTGCAACTTCATCACCAGATTTATTAGGCTCCCCAATTTGTTCATTAGACTCTTGTGTAGGTTGAGAACCTTCAAATTGTACAGGTTCCTTTGATGATGTACCTTCCTCACTTTGACCAACACTATTGCGTCTACCCATGCCAAAGTTTGAAGATATATTTCTGCATTTCGTTGGCCTCTCTTGGACATCTCCACCTTTAGTAGTCCTCTTCCTGTTTAACTTTGACTATGACATCTCCAACAAATTATGGCTGCAATAAAATTTTACTTGAATAAGATACTACAGATTGGTAGTCGTTCGCTACTGATCGCAGTTGTGAGCTCAGAATCAACTAAATCTCTTGAAGTCTCCTTCTCTCCGGCATATTTCAATAATGAAACTCATATCTCTTAAATAGACAACTACAAGTAAACCGTTTTCATATCAGCCATCAGATTTTACCTCATAATCTCCATTGTCCATTTTGGTGAAGGGGCTGACAGTTGCTTATGATAACAACTAATATTTGGCAAACCCCACGTAATTTCAAATAATTGACTGGGCAAGTAGGGCAGGAATTTGGGACACGATTATGTATGATGCATGACGAATTGGGTCCTAGTGCAATTAAATTTTTTACTTGGGACAATGGGCCATTGGCGAATGTTGATCCTCGATAAATACACCAAATTTAATCCGTGGCAAATAAGAGTAAAATAGTAAATAGAAATATGGGAGAAGAACCCAACTACGTTATTGAAATTATGTAAAAATAGTGGCGAACAATTCGACCACTATATGAGCATTTTATAAAATCCAGGTGAACCAGTCAACCAGTATACGAGCATTTTTTTCACCAATTTCGATCCACCGATTGGGACATATTCACCAATTGGTGAATAATAGCCACTAAAAAAATCCATGGCTACTATTGAACACCTAAGCTTAGTTATTTCTAATTTACTAAAAATGACCCAAATTAGATCATGCATAATAACTCTTTTTTATTAGGATATTCAATGGTCTTGCATGCTCAAATTTGTGTTGATTAATTATGATTTTTAATGTAGCATTAGCATCACTTGTGAAGTGGTTTCTCATATCATGATATTGAGTGGTACTTTATTTCATGGCTTGAAGTGTTATGTCACTCTTTCTATTTTACCAGTGATAAAAATTGATTATCCATTCATTATTATTATGAATTCTCATTTTACTTGTACATTCTAACCCTCCTCTAGAACTATTTATTCTCATTTTGTTCTTTTAAGTTTGCATGAGATGACAAAAGGTTTAATTGGAACCTTCTTCATGAAGTAAATTATAAAAGATAAAATAATATGGAAAATGTTCAATAAGGGTGAGATTGCCTTGTATTTCCTAATGGTGTGGGAGCATGTTTAGATCTTCATAGACAAATTTGTTATCTCTTGGAAAAAAATATTGCTAAAGGAAGAGGCACTAGTTGTAGAGAGACAGAATAAATCACTAAATGTGAAGCTAGTCTTTAAGGAATATTCTCTTAACCTAATTATAAATGAATCAAATTCTAAAAAGAAATTGTATTCATAAAATAAAAACATAATATTCACTAAGGAAAATATGGTAAACAAATACATATATATAAAATTTTATTCTTCAAAGTCAACCCATCATGCCAAACATCTATATGTTGGGAGGTAAGGACTTGGCGGTTTGCTAATTTTTTCCTCAATTTTTGGAATGGTTTTTGGGCTCTTAGAGATAGAGAAAACCTATAGGATGCTGTCATATGATTTCCAAAGACACGAGGTGAGAAATTTTATAATTTTTTTTTATAATTGGAATCTTCTAATTGCATAATTTATCCAAGTTAACCTTTTCAAATTTATAAAACTCTATTAAGGAATTGAAGAGAGACATCAAAGAGGGTGATATAAGTTGGTAATGTAGTAAAATTAGAATATATACTACCAAGCTTAGTTACAAAGCATCTAGTCAACCACTTCTAGTGATAGTGATTGTCCTATAAAGACATGTTGGAAAACACCAAGTACTTTCCTAGCACTAATCCTTTTTCATGGAATATAACCATCCATAGAAAGAGTCTTATACCTAGGATATATTACATAAATTAGGTATTGGAGGTTCATTTTACTACATGATGTGCTTAAAAAGTAAAGAATATTAAAGAGACACTAATCCATTGTCCTTAAGTTGTAAGATGTTGGGTCTAGTTATATGCCTTGAGCTTGATTGGAATGGTGTACTCCTATACAATTTATTCCCTTTTTTAAACTTGGCTTTTAATGTATCCCAAGGCTTTTTTTGGTCTATGGGTTATAAGCCTTTTAGCATTTATGTAATGAATGGATTGAAGGATTATTCTCAAGACAAATATATTTCTATGAGATTTGGAGAGGTAAAAAAACTTGGATTTGCATCAAGAACAAACAACATAGTTATACCCAGTCATGGTGTTGCTCTATTTCAATACAAAGAATTCAAATGATAAAAGAGATGAAATTCATTTGATCTAAGTTGAAGACATTCTAGAGACCAACAATAAAGTGGAGCTAATATAAAGGAACCCCATCTAGAGACCAACAATAAAGTGGAGGTTCAAATTCCCATTTTTGGTTTTGCAAGCAACCGTCTATATTGGTACATAAAACCTCATTAATGAAAAGGATCCAATGGTCAAGCCAAGTTCTATTTGAAAAAAAAGGTTTACTCAAATTAGAAATTATAAAGGGCTCTTGAAATACTTTACCAATTTACTAAAGAACTCGAAATCATTTTTTGGTCATTCTTTTAGGAAATAAACCAAACTAGGCATTAATGATTAGAAGGATTAGTTGTTGAACATAAATAAATGGTTAGGGTTGGAGGCTTGGTGTTAGTACGTGCACCTAACAACATGTATATAGATATGAATGATTACTCCTTCCATTTTTAGAACTCTCAAATCCATAATGACTTGGAAAAAATGTTAGAACAATGATTAGTTTAAATGATGTCCATATAATCATCAAATGAATGAGTAGCCAATGAGAAATGAATGTTCCTTCTTTGTCACCCCATATTAATATTTACTCATGAACAATTTTATTTAATGCAATAGTTACTTCATTTGACATTTTCCATATGTATTGGTACTTGTCAACTTTTGAAGCTTTTTAAAGTCATTTGCAAAACTTTTCTATCACCCAATGAAGCCAATGCTTTAGTAATATTGCAAGAAGATGAAAATAGCATTATTGGGCCCATCACTGAACCCAGATTGACAAAAATTTTCATCAATCATTATTGGTCCATCCACTAGGAAAAACTCAATATTTAGGGAGTTGATTTTATGCTTTTCTCCGTGGTGGTTGATGACCTTAATGAAACCACATATAATAAAAATTGTGTGGATGTTTGTTAAAAGGAATACATGTGAGAATAAGGGAAATCCATGGAAGTGGTGGTACTATTAGATACATATTCTCCAAATGAAAAATCTTCTAGATAGGGCACAATTGATAAAAAAATTAAAATTTGAAATATATTATTATTTAAATATATCTCATAAGTTTTCATTATTTAAATATATTTGTATGCTTTTTATTACAAAAATAGGGCACAATTCATAAACAATTAAATTTAAAAAAAAAGTTATGTATACATGTAAAAAATAGATAAATATTTACTTTTAATGACATGTAAATAATTGATGAGGTCACAAATAGAAAACCGCATAATTGGTAAGGTCACAAATAGAGGACCTCATCCCCAAGATAACAATCATCAACAAGATAACAATCAATATTAACAATGTAAGAAAACTTAAACTTTGATAGAAAGAACATTAACACCACATTTAAACTATTACACTAAACCAATACTAACAAAACATAAATATACTAAACATAAAAAATTTTGTTAAATTTTTTAAATTTAGAATGTCTTCAAGTTAGATCAAATGAATTCCATCTATCTTTGATCATTTGAATTCTTTGTATTGAAATAAAGCAACACCATGACTGGGTATAACTATGCTGTTTGTTCTTGATGCAAATCCAAGTTTTTTACCACTCCAAATCTCATGATATGCATGCCCCAAATCAGATTTAGCAATAGTTCCCATTGCCTTATCAATCTGCTTTATACTCAATTTAAATCGTCTTGGTGTTACGTTGAAGAAAGCAATGTATACTTCACCTGTAAATATGGGGATTTAATTGAAATTATTTATAAAATCAAAATTAGAGAGATCATAGAACAATTGTAAACTTTAGACTCTGAGAATTTATCAAAGATAGTATATTACAAACCTTTTCGTCCAAATGACTTCCAAATGCGTACCTCATTGACTTCACCTCCACCTGTATCAATTTATTAGAGACAAATGATATTAATAATAAGTTTGAGATCATATTATACAACACATATTAAAATTTACAATAAAACAGAATATACAAGGATATGAATGAAATTGTACCTATTAGAACCTTCATTTGGGCACAGAGACCAGTATAACTGTTATAAACGGTGCCATCACCTCTTAATTCCCATAACTGCCGTGGAATAATTTAATTAAAAATTATTTATGTAAATGTTTCAATAAAATTGTTAAGAAATACTTTGATGCCTTTTTACTATATAATGTAATTTAATAATATAAAATTTCTAATTGTCGAGTTAAAAGTTTTGAAGTATGATTTTAGAATTAATACCTGGGTCAATTTGTATAGGTTACATGGAGAAAAATGATAGCTTTGAACATTTCCAAAGCTAACCATATGACTCGGAGAAGCATCAAAGCACATATTTATTGTTGGAGATTCTAAAATACTGAATTTTCCATATTGTTTCCTGTTACATATTTCATGAATGCTTGTTATTCACAAATTTTATTTCTAAATGATTCTATGCATAATAAAATAAATAGAGCATTTACAATTTTGTTTTCCTTACATTGATGGAGGAATGTTGGTGTTTCGATAGAAGCATTCATATGAACCACTCTTTACAATACGCTTCTTCCAACATATTTGATTTGTTTGTTTTCTCTCAAAAAATCCACTATTTTTATTTTCTCTCTTGCAACTATAAGCTTTCAACTCCAACTTAGAGCCCTTTTTATTTCTAGCATTGGAAGAAGTTTCCCTTTGATCAAGGGATCTAGGGTTGTAAATTTCAGCAACCTGGGATAGTAAAAGCTCAATACACTTTGGTACTATCATTTGAAATATTTATTTATAATTTGTATGTTTATATTTAAAATAATCATAGATATAATAGCACTTAAAACATACCTGTGAATTATTGCTACTAAAACTATTTATCTTGAGTAATGTAGGATTTGTAATAAGATCAAATGTTGTATAGTCAATATTCCTCAAGTCCCCTCCAAACATAAGAGGGGATTTTGCCATTGCCCATAAAGTCATCTAGAAAAATGATTGTAACATAGGTTAAAGATGTTCTATAATAAAATAAATATTATGATAACAAAACTAAA
The DNA here is from genome assembly GCA_027943335.1 of Chamaecyparis obtusa. Taxonomy (NCBI): domain Eukaryota; kingdom Viridiplantae; phylum Streptophyta; class Pinopsida; order Cupressales; family Cupressaceae; genus Chamaecyparis; species Chamaecyparis obtusa. The sequence continues at coordinate 264,071 of BSBK01002171.1, read as the reverse complement.
ATCTATGTCAAATTATACTAACTTGACTTTTTTGTTCATCCAAAGTAAGGTTGCTAAGGCGATATGGACCATAATTTGCACCTAAAAAAATTTATGATTTATCATTAAGTTATGAATGAAAGAAGCTTCAGCTTAATACTCTAATTTCAAGATATATGATTCCATTAATTTCATAAAGGATGTAGAAACATTTCTTAATTAGGACATCACTTAATTAAAAAACATGAAACTAGATCATGGACAAAGAAAAAGTATAATCCTACTTATATAAGAATATATCAAATTTTAAGGTGGACATAATTTTAGACTTAATGAGATAAAATATTAAAAAATAAAGAGGAATAAACAATGATGAAAACAACCCATTCATGTAAAACACATATCGAGTGAGCAATAAAAATGTCTTTTGAAATGATCTATAAAGAAAATGGAGAATATTTATTAAAGGAGTTAAGGTCTTATTAGTTAAACTATATTTTTACTAGGCCTGTGTTAGAGGGTTATTTGAATTAGGTAATAACATATAACATAGTTTTAATCATTTTCAAAATAAAAAATATATTACCAGGATCTGTAAGCCATCCAAATGGAAGCATATCTAAATCTGGCCAAGATTTGCCCATCAATCCTTTCTTTCCCATTAATTTAGAATGAGCAAAATCTCTACACATATAATGGAAACAATTTTAGATAGCTTTGGAATAATATGATATGAAGTTTAAGATATATTTCTAATTCATAAAAATTATGTTATAAGCTTAAGAATGAAATAAGTTTCTCACCTTGAAACATTGAAGTGTAGGTATATATCATTAAATTTGTCCCAATCATCATTTGTTACTCGATACATATTAACCAAAGAATTTATTTTCTTAGCCATTTTTGGTGTGGCATGAGCCCCAGGTGAAAGAGAGTAAACAATAGGACGACCAATCTCCCTTAAAATCTAAAATTAAAACAAATGTTAATTTCTATCTCAACAAAATAAAACATTATTTTACATATAAAAACTATTGTAATTATTTGACCATTTCCATTCAAAATAAACTAGACAAATATCTAATTTTCATAAATAGATTATAATGAAAAGGCAATGAATATGGATACAATATTTTTATTTGGTGAAAGGAAGAGATAAAGCAGTTTAATCTAGTGAATTTCAAGGTATTAAATTAGTTTCCATTAGTTAAAATTTTGAATTTTTTCATTATTAAATATTGATAAATTACCATTCACAATTAATTATATCATTCATAATAAAAAATAAACAATATACAATACCTTAGATACTGTTGTTATCTCATCTACTTTTAGGTTTTCTCCAAAGACACAATCATGCTTCACTAAAAATAACTCAACAAATGCAAACATAGTGGGTTAGTCACAAAATACTAAAATATCTCTGAAAACCCAATTTCATTGTAGACAAATGACATTTTCTTTAAATAAAATAATAACTCTAAATAATCAAATTTGATCATAACAACTCTATGTAGAGTCTAATAAGTTTGCTTTACATAACACTTAGCTATAGGTTTGTGAACAAATTATTCCTAATTGCAAATATAACTATCCAAAAGAAGGTACATGGTAGCACTAGTGCTACTATTTATAGTGAAATTGATTGAAAGAAGGTACATGGTAGCACTGATACTACTATTTATAGTTAAATTGATTGAAATAAGGTATATGGTAGCACTAGTGCTATTATTTATAGTGAAATTGATTGAAAGAAGGTACATGGTAGCACTAGTACTACTATTACTTTGATTCATATCATACAAGTATCATTTGTATTTAAAAAATAAATATAAGTAGCAAGGAAAAAATCTTACCAAAATCAACTCCCCATTTGGCATATTGGGTATACAATGATCTCAAGAAAGCTCTACCAGCGCCTAACTTAGTATTAACACTCATGAAACCTTTGGGCATCCAAGGACATGCCTCTTTTACTAAGCCAATGTCTTTTGCAGTCCAATTCCTACCCCCTTCCATATAGGGAAGACCCTGCATTAACAAGACCATAAACCAATAACATAAAATGTAAGCAATGTGTATTTCTTGTTATTACCTTGAATGCACCTCATTAAATAAACAATAATAATTTTGTTGAATAAAGAAGGTATAGGCCTAACCTTATCACCCAAAACAAGGGTGTTGGCATTCACCGCTTGAAGACTAATACCCCGCATAACATGGATACCAAACTTTAGTCCCATCCTATGCACAATGTTCGCAATTTTCTTAAAGCCTAATCCTCCCTTTGAAGATGGCCATCTTACAGGATCTGGAACTAACCGTCCCCATTCATCTATAATATCATAGCCTGGAGAACTTTGAGTTGCTCCAGGTATATTTTTCCTATACCAAAGAAAATCAACTACCACATACTATAATAGTATATTGTTAGATTTATATTTAAATATAATAACATTTCTCAAAATTTTGAGATTAATTTACAAATGAGAACACTCATATATATTAATAAATATTAAAAAATAATGATTAATTACTTTAAATGAATAATTGAAAATTACTTTTTACAAATTATTATTTTTAAAATTATTTAAACTATTTCAATTATTAATCTAAAAATCAATAACAAGTGAGCACACATAAACAAAACATGAATAAAATTTAACCATTATATTCAATCTAATACTTATAAATAATAGCTAAGAGTATAACATAAATTAAGTTGAGGATGAGAAACTATTCATTGGTGGTTTGTTAAAAAAGATAAACTTATGATGTTAATTTGATTGTTAATTAATGGAAAGAATAGTAATTTTTTTTTCGATTTTATATAAAATAAATTTATTATCTCTTGGAATTGATGTCATATAGCTACTTATATTGTTTTGAAATTTATTAAAATAGAAAATATTTGAATACAAAGAATATGTAAATTTAGAAAATAAGTGTAAATAAAGTTTTAATTATATAATATCTGATGTAGAAATAATTCATAAAACTCAAAATTTCTATAATATATTACAATTATACAAGACTTATGAAAATATTTATAAAACATTGTATGAAAAATTTATTAATTAATAAAATTAATTACTTTATATTATGAAGAATGTTTAACGATTGTATTTTAAATTAGGAGAAAGATAAAAAAAAAATTCTATAAAAAACTCGATTCTAAATATTTAAGTAGATGTTGAAAAATAATTTTCTTTATGCATTTTTAGATTAATATAAATCAAGATTTTAAAATGAGTGACATGTATATTAAAGACAATGCTTCACTTTTGTGAGCATCACCTAGATGTAACAAGTGACAAGTTTAGTATTCATTGTCATGAGAGATGTGTTCTTGTGAATCACTACTCATGAAACCGCATTGAATCTTGATAACAATATCATAATTTGACTTATAGAAAGTATCTCTACTTATCAATTGATGACCTAAAGGGGTTCTATAATGAATGGTTCATAAGTACAACACTTGTTGAAGATTTTGTAAATGGGGTAGCCAGCTAAGTGGGTTTCACTTAGAAGAAATTAGTCATTAAACATACGTCAATGCGTTTGACTAAAAAATGACACTTAGATCATGATAGCAATATCATAATTTGACTTGTAGAAAATGTCTCCAACTTATTACATTAAAGACAAATTCAAATGAACTACTACTCATAAAATTTCTTCACAAAGTTTAAAAAATTTATAATAAAATTATTATTTTTTAAATCTGACAAAAAATGTCCTCAACTAACAAGGCCACCTTTTCAAAATAGAAATCAAATCTCTACTTAGTTTAAAAAAAAACCACCTTTTAACTTAAATTTATCTTTTTTTTAAAAAGCATACAACTTTTCATTTAAAAATAAATACATTTTTGAAAATTCTATCTTACTGAATTCAATATAAGCTTATTATAGATCTTAAATGCCAATTTTATGCTAATAATATTCAGATTATCCCACTATTAATATAAATAGGATCAACTCCAAAACACACAAAACATATTTTGAAATACACAAAACCAGAACGATGGAGGTGGACCAGATAATGTTCTCTACCTTATATCCATGACGTCTTAATCTCTTTGAAACAACGGCCGCATTCTGTAAAAATTCCTCTTCATTGACAATCCATGAAAATGAATCATATGAATTCCATCCCCTTGGTGGAGTGTTTGCTTGAATATGTCTTTTTCTCTCCTTCTCTCCACTGTATACAACAAAATTCTAAATCAAATACATAAAATTTCTACATTCCACAATGATCAATATCAATATGTTAACTTTTGAATTAGAGTATGTAGTTTTATGTTGTTAATGTTTTATAATCTATTATCAGTGTAGATAACAAGAAAAACAAATGAATTATAAAATTTGATCTGAAAGGTTGACCACAAAAATCTACATGATCTAATTCGAAAAAAATAGATATACTGAACATTACAAATTTCCTTCACTACAAAAACCCAATGCCCCAATACAGATGTTTTCATAAACAAGATCAAATCATTCCTTCACCTCTGTAAAGTCCTTGAATTTAGTATTGAATTCAAAAACCTTTTAGAAAGCAAGAGGAAATTGAAACCACAAGGCTCTTGATATATAGATTTAGAAACTGAAAAATAACATCTCTCTGATATTTGAATTGCAGGAAAAAGGATAAACATCAAGCAAAGTAGAAGTCTTAAGACAATTAAGACTCACAGAATGAATGGAAGCTGAATTAAGAGTATACCCAAGAGCAATAATGGCAGCCTCCCCATCTGTGTTACCCTTGTTGGTATACACAGTGGATATGTGAGAGAAGTGCATTTTATAAAGCAGAGGTATTGGATAGAGGGTCAACCACCGGAAGAGGATCTCAATACAATTTTTTAGGTAGAGAATAAATGATATTTATCCATTGAGTACGTAATTCCGGATGTTTGTCCATCTGATTCTGGATTCTGTTGGCAGTATAAAGCAGCAGTCTAAAATTGGAACACGAACGAAATCAGCGGAGGATATCAAAACAAAAGATTGGCAACAAAAGATTATGTAAGCAAGAAACAACAAAATACTTAGCAAATAAAATATGAAAAATGAAACTAAGAAAATAATTTGATAGACGAAGAGAAAGATGATTACGATTACAATTTTTTTTTGGAAGTATAATGATTTAATTTTAAAAAAAAGAGTAGTTTTTTAATAAATTGTAATGGGTGAGTGATCATGTAGGCAGTAGGAGACTAAATTTTGTGATCTTGTGCCTATCACAAAAGGTAATTGGACTTCATGACTTTGTGTCTGCCACACGAAATAAAATATGAAAAAAGAAAAGAAACTAAGAATATAATTTGATAGACGAGAGAATCAACAAATGATTATGATTAGAACTTTTTTGAAGTATAATGATTTGTTTTTTGAAGTATAATAATTTGATAGACAAGAGAGAATCAACATATGGGATGCCATTGGTCCTGATCTTCACCAGGTCTACCTTGAAGCTTTTCATTCCCATACTCTAGGGAGTATCATTAAACAAGGCAATATCAAGTTCATTCCCAAAGCTGGGGATCTAGAGGACATTTGCTACTGGCAGCCTATTACCTTGCTCAATAACTCTTACAAGATCATTGCCAAGGCGCTGGCTCTCAAACTCCAGCACATTCTTCCGTAGATTGTCCGACCAGAGAAAACTGGCTTTATCAAGTCTCGATTTATTCTTGACCATTGCAGTTTGGGAAGGAATAAAATGGGCTCTTAAGTCTCACCAGAAAGCCCTCTTTCTTAAAATTGATTTTGCTAAAGTGTACGATCGCATTGAATGGCCTTTTATTCTTACTATGCTTCACACTCTTGGCTTTGGGCCCAGATTTATTCAATCTGTGCAGATGCTCTTTAGTGATGCCTCTGCCTGCATCACCATTAATGGCCGTCAGTCTTCTACTTTTGGGCTCTTTCAGTCTATTCGGAACGGATGCCCTCTGGCTCCTATCTTATATGTACTGGTGGCTAAGGGTTTTGGCTACTTGCTTTCTCATTCCATTTCTACGGGTCATGTTTGGGGCATCTCTCTACCAGATTATTTTCAACAGCTGGTCAATGCCCATTTTGCCGATGTTTCTTTCCTCACTCTGGAAGAGGATGAAGAGAATATCAAGGCAACCTTGCAGTGTTTAGACACTTTTTTTTGGCCTCTGGTTCAACTATTCAATGGCATAAAACCCTTTACTACATACAATCGACTCTTCCTGAGCCACCTTGGTTCTCTCAATTTGGTTGGTCTAGAATTCAACATGGGCAGATCTTTCACTTCTTGGGCATTCCCTTTTCTTTTCAAGCTCATCCTACTGATCTATAGAATGTAGTTCTTGCCAAAATTGAAAAAAAGCCTACCTATTGGATCACTAAGCCGCTCTTTCTCACAGGGAAGTTTCAGATCTGCTCCAAGATCTTGGCAGCCACACATGTGTACTATTCTTCATGCTGGGCTCCCTCAAAAGCCTCTTACAAGAAGCTCGAGAAATTATTGCATGACTTCCTTTGGGATTCTGGGATTGACCACCATGGTTTTCAAAGAGTTGCCTGGGATTTCTGCTGCCTTCCCAAAGTCCCTGGTGGGCTTGGTTTATTTGATACCTAGAAACAAGGGCTTTCCCTTTGTGCGAAATGGGTTGTGTAGTGTCTCATAGGCAATGAGGCCTAGAAAATTTTGCTTCAACACTACATTTATTTAGGATACCCTCTCCACAAGCCCGCCTAGAAGGGGATTGGATTTCAAACCCTCCTTGTTATGAAGGAACCTGTTCAAATCCAGGGCACTTTTGTCACCAAAAGTATTTGGAGAGTCTGGGAGTCTGTCAAACCCTGGCTTTGCTGGGCTGGGAGTGGTTTCCATGATGGTCTTTCTCTCAACTAGCAGAACATTTGGTGGTCCCCCTTATTTTCTCAGCAAGGGATTTCGCTTGCCAAAATCCAGGGTTTTAGTGCTCTTTGTTTTCACAAACGTGGCATTCAAACGCTGAAAGATCTTTTCTCCAGAGCCACTATGAGTCTTCATTCTTGGGATGACCTCTGGGTGCCGTTCCGGCTCATCCGCCTAGATCGTCAGACTTTTGACTTGCCGATTTCGGCCATTCCGCCTTACCTCCTGCACAAGTTGGGAATTCAGTCAGTTAAACCTTGGTGGAAGGACTGGAAATGGTATCCTACTATGCCTTTCACCAATTACAAGCCCAAGCTTGGATATTATTGGTGTGTGCCCCATTTTCCCATGATTGATTCTCTCAACCGGAGATGACATGTTTTCTCTTCCCAGAAGAGTTGGAGCTGGCAATTTCGCACTATTTGGGATTCTATCACTGAGCCTAAGATTTCTCATTTTGCCTCGTGTTTTCTTTACCAGGGCTTACCTTTGGGAGCTTGGGTTTGACATTTGGGTGTTCCTGATCCTAAATGTCCTTTTTGTGGTCATTCTGAGACTCTCATGCACATTTTTTGGTTCTGTTGCCGTGCCTAGAATTATTGGATCTAGATTCATGACCTCTTTGCTCCCTTTAGGCCTGATCCTTTTTCTTGGCATATGGCACTTCTTGGTTATCCTCCCAGAATGCCTTCCCGGTACACCCAGATTTGGCATGCTTTCAGAATGGAGATCTTGTTCACTTTATGGAAAGAATGAAATGCTTTTCTCTTTTCTCACAGTTCTCTGGATATTCATATCTCTCTTTATGCTAAGGCATGTCTTTGTAACAATTTCATGATGCAGATTCAGGTACAAGCAGACAAGGTGGCCTTAGAGGTCGCCCACTTACAAGAGCTTCTCCAACACTGGGGCAATACCCCTTGTGCTGTTTCTCAAGTGCCTCTAGACTCTCTCTCAGTTGACCGTACGCCATCCAAGGGATGCCATCATAGTCAGAGTTCCTCTACCAGGCACTCCAGGACTCCATGCCAATGGCATTTCTGCTCCGCCCCTCCTCCTCCTTGGAGGGATGCAGGTGTCGGCTGGTCTCCCCTTCTTATTTCTATTGCTGCTACTGCTGCTCGGCCCTCGGCCAATGTTCCTGTGTGGCCTCCATCCACTTCAGATAAAGTTCCTCACCTGGTGCTTGCTATCTCGCCCAGGCGGGAGGAAGGAGAACTGGAGAAAGAAGACCCAAAAGATGGTTGGTCAGTTCTTGACCAGACCCTAGGGCCCTATTGGAGCTCTAAATTTTGGGCAAAATTTGGAGTCCTATATAGTGATAAAACCCTTAAAAATGGCCTCTTAAACTCCATGCCCAATAATTAATGATGGGGTACATGAAATGGGATAAAGAATTATATTAATTCTCAATTAAAAGTTGAGGGATTAAGAAAGGAAGCTTTCAGACAGGAACAATCAAAATTCTGTGATCAAAGCCTTCAGAAAATGCTGGAATTTTGACCTGCTGCAAAGATGATGTCGACATAGGCAGAAGATGGTCAAATTTTAAAACTCTAAAAATGACCTAGTTTGGGAAATCAAATTTCCTGTCTCCATTAAAAATATTAGCTTTCCACGAGGTGTTTTGGTTTTTCGACCAGACCCAAATCCGAAAGTTAGGTAGTTTATTATTTTTTTAAAAATAATTTGTAATAAGGGTGTGTCTTTTCACCCTAAAGAGGTGTGAAAGCCACTCAAACATGTATATATACATAATGTAAAGTGAAAAGATGGAAGACAATACAAGATATATTTTCATAGAATAGAATTTCATAAGCAACTACAACTATGAACTCTTATGTACTAGTTTTTCAACATCAATAAAGATAAGTGCTCTTCTTTTTATTTGTGGTTATAAGTTATATGTTTTCAATTAGTCTTTCAAATATTCTATTAAATAGAGTGTTTCACTATGTTGAATTCCCTGAGTATCATAATTCAAAATTAATATATACAACTCGAATATCAATTGCATGGTCTATGAACCTACCATTGTTCTTATCAGTCTCTTAATTTGAGTTAAACTTGATAGGATTAGTTGTGTAAATTGATTTGAATTGTGAATCAAGCAGAAGCCTCTGAAATGATGGTCTTGTCTTATTAAAGCAAGTTTTTAAAACTGTCTCTGATCGTACGTAGGATTGAAAGTTTTTTGACTCTATAGCCCAAGTATTTAGAAGGCACTGATCTAATCATTATTTAGAAATTGTCATTTGGTTCATACTTTGTAGTTTATAGATCATTAAATCATTATTTCAAAAGCATTACTTTTAATTCTTTAGTATAATCCATTTAGTCAAGTATTATAGAATAGAGATTTTCAGGAGATTAGTTTCTTTCCTCAAAGGATCATTCACCACCTTTGAAGGAACTTTGTTTTTTTATATACACAATTGTATGACATAGAGAATTAAATAGTTCAAAGTGAAATTAGGCCTACCAGCCTTCGCTTGATTAAGCCAAAATTGCAGAGGTAAAAATTTGTACCTGTTAGTTGGCCAAATCCAAACCATCATTTTTGGGCACCAATAGGCCCAATGTTTGGGGCAATCCTGATGATAAAGATCCTCCTCCCTCTTCTGCTACTGCCCTTGTAGCTTGAGGGTTTTGCTTTCTATATGTTTTTTTGATGAATAATTGTATGCTTCCAACCTAGTTGCCGTGTGACTTACACAGGGTGACTTTTCCCCTGACCCCTTTTTTGTGAATAATGTACTTTAATATTAATATTAATAGAAAAGGCCACTATTCATCAAAAAATATTCAAAATACACTAGTGACCACCAAAACCCATTCTGGGCATATTCCAAGGCATGGAAAAAGGAGGTAAAAGTGGTAGGTCAAGAAAGGGGACTTACACTTTCTAGAAGATTCTAAGGAAGTTTTTGGTGCCAATAAAGAGGTGAATGGAGATTATAGAAGATAGCTCTATCAATACAGATTATGACTCTGAATTGTAGTGTTTATTAGAGGTTTTATTTTATTTGTAATGTAATGCCATGTGGTTGTAGCCTTGTATTTTTTGAATATATAATTACATTTTATTGAAAAAGTAAAAGGTAGTTTATTTTTCTTCTTGCAATTTTTTGTGTCATTATCTATTGTTGTGCTACAAATGAGTGTTGGGTGGAGTAGCCCTTCATCAAATTAAGGCTAAATTTATCATATCCTTTTTAGGATCTTGACGATTTTGAAGCTATTATAGGGTCCATTTGTGATCACATGGTTCACAAAATATCCATTCAATATTCTATATCATGGAAAAAAGATTGGAAGTGCGGTTCAAATACTACTTTCCATAATTATAAGTGATATCTTGGATAAGTTATTGGATTTCTCCACATTTAATCATGGTACCTAGTTTAAATCTAAGATGGAATTCACAATCATTAACCTCAATTTGGAAATCCAAATTAATTAATGTTTTTATACTATTTGGGATCCTAAATTAGCCCATTTTTCTTGGTGTATTCTTTCCCAATGCTTGATATTTTGTTAAGGTTGATACATGTTAAAATTTAAGATGCTCATTGTTTATTTTATGAACGGTTGGATTCATTTAAATTCCTCCTCTTAATTTAACCTCAATCTCAATAGCTTTCTAATTGGATTCATGATTTTCTTTTACCCTTTTAGTTAGAGTCTTTTTCTTAGAAAATTGACTTTAGGGGAATTGGCCATGCATTCCCCATAAATTCAATAATATTCAACATGATTTTAGGGTTGATATTCTCTTAAAAATTTGAAAATATAGAAATTATATTAATTTTTCTCATTGCACTGTTGAACATAATATTTCACTTTTTTTATTCCAAAAGTTATTATAAGCTATAACGTGCTATTGCAGACCTAGGTGTAAGACAACAAGGTTATCCTATAGGTGGCTTACCTTTACAAATTACTCTACCATTTAGAAATGTCTCTTGCATCATGTCCAAAGTCCCTCCATGTCTTTCCCCGTCCCATGGAAAATCACCTTCTTATGGACATGAGTGAGGTTGATGTCTCTCAACTTCTAGTAATCAAGCTATTTGACCCTAGTATTATCCTATGACTGGTCAAAGGGAGTGAGACCACAATAATTTATCACAATGTGTTTAAACATGTTTATCTTTTGAGTGGTGTTCTAGTGGTGCTCTTGTGTGGCCACTTCGTGATACTTCCAAATAGTTTAATTGCAACAAGTTTTATTGATTTATGTTGGATCTTTCTTTGAATTGTGATGAAGATAAAGAAAAATATGTTGAGGTATAAGAATATCTTGCCATCACTCTAGACCCTAGATTGATGTAAGGAGTAGGTTGAGTTACTGAGACCACTATCTCCAACTATTGTTGCTTCTCTTGCCACCTAGCGGCTTTTATAATTATGTAATAGTTTTTGATCTAGAATTTTCCCCATTTGGAATATATGGTTGTGATTTTATATCCACTTATACCCTTTTATATGAATATGTGTACTTCCACTCTCTTATAAATTTAAATATTAACATCTATTAATAAGAAATGATGATATTACATTAACATCATTTATGTGTCTCTTTAGATAGTATTAATTTATTTTAAGAAAGTAGGATTAACATGATTGTTAACATATAGATAAGTTAAAGGAATATTATTTATTTATTTGACTTTTATGAATAAGTGCATATAATTCTATTTAATTATACAATACACATATTTATATGTCTCTTCCATCCTAATGATTGATCATGGAGTATTCTTTGAAAAATTAATACAAACAAAAGCCTACACAATGGAATCCAAAAAATATCATCAGTAATATTAATGGATTGTGGAAATATTATCTTCCTTACATACACATATTCACAAAAAAATTAGGAATACACAAGGTCACTCCCTAGAGTTCACATAGGTAGTTCCCAAAAAGTTAAAAAATAGTAATAACAATAAAAGCCATTAAACGACAAGAGTAGTGCTAGTTAGAGGTGAAGGGGGTCTTGATTATCTATTTGTTCCCATTTATTAATTATGTTTGTGTTTAAATTGAGAAAAAAAAATCCATTATATATTTTATGGTCTCTCTTCTCCTTGTCTTTGTCTTCATTTTACACCAGTAAAATAATCAAAGCCATCCGAGGGAGCCACTTTGATAATCCTAGCCAACCACTACTACCACTAGCTTGTGAAAAACCTCTAACACCACTAGTAGGTGACCTATCCCTACCAAAGGGACACTCAGAGGTAGCACCTCCAAGTAGGATTAAGGTAGAGCGATGCTAAGTTGAACCCCTCTTACTGCCTAAGTAGTGATGAAACACCTAGGATCTAGGGTGCTATGAGTATTTGGCCAAGAAGCTCTAGCCATGCCTATGATCATGGGGTGGAGAAAGGATATGTGAAAAAAATCTATTTGGAGGTAACCTTTACATAATACATGAGTTGTTAAACTCTAATGCTCTAGTAACTCAACCTCCAATCCCACCTTATTTTCTCAAACCCAAATTTGGAGCATGGCATTAGAGCAAATAGAAGCTTTAGTGAGAAATTGAAACAATACTATTAATAGAAATATGAGAAAAAATAACATATAGTTATTGTATTTACATAAGGAAAATATAATTTCCAACCTAAAAGAATGAAAAATTTGGGTATACTTAAAGGGATGTGAGGTCAACCCCCCAAAAGAGCCATATGCTAGGAAAAGAGTTTTGGAGGAAAGGGTTAGAAAAAGTCACGAATCCAAATCCAAAGTTGTTGAGAATGGTGAAAAAATAGAAGAGGCATTTGAAGGAATCAAGTTATTCTCAAAATAGATAGCAAGGGTTTAGAATACTCATATGCTAAAACCTAGAGCCCATTGGAAAACCTTAGAAAATAATACACCTAGAATAGTGGGAAAGCTTTGGCTTAATAAAGACCAATTAGATGTTGTAAAATCAAGGTTTCCAAACTTAAAAAAAGGTGATTTAAAATTCTATCCTAAATTTGGATTAGGCACTATAAGAAGGTGTAGAGAAAGCCAGTGGTATCCCAAACACAACTTTTAATTAGAGAAAGCAATGTTGGAAGACCAAAAGGTTCAAATTTCCACCAAGGTTTAATATATGAATACCAATCTTGAGAATCATATCTAATGGAATAATAGATATATCAATTTGAATGTATCTCCATCTGGCTAAGAGAGTTATTTTCAACTACTCTAAAGAGAAAAGATTCATAATAGGTCTAGAAAGAAAATCATGGAAGTATAGATGCCTTTCTTGTACAATAGTAAGGAATAAAATAAAGGAAAATGAGCTTGAGAGAGCCATTGAATTTTAATAATAAGAGGCCAAAAATATTATATTGATTAAGGATAATGCATCTCGAAAGCTAGAACCAAACCACTTAGACTAGGGCTTTACAACTTTCCTAGCATGCTAGATGCTTTTAGAAACAAGAGTGTCCTTGATATGAATCCCATAATTCATTAAAAAAAAGGGTTTGAAAGACAATCCCCTTCCAAGTAGGACAATTATCTAGGAAAATAGAGGAAATGTAATTCCTAGGGAGATGTTTTGAGGCTTTGTTTCTATAAATAGTACACATAATCTATTTTACAAAAATAGAAAAACCTTTCCATTGATTCAATTGAACCCAAGGCCCCCTAAGTCTCATAAGAGATGAAAAATCCCTAGGGAACTTGATGAAAACCCTTGTGGTCATTTGAAGATGTCCACCAAAAATCACAAAGAAGATTTTATAGCTTCATATAGGAATCTTTGGAAAGGGTCCAATAAGAAGAATAATATACACGATTGGTCGTGGGAGATTTCAAGAAAACATACAATTTACCACCCATTGAAAGCATCTTGGTGATCTAATAAGAGAGCTTATTCTCAATTCCAATGATGAATAATTCCAAAGGTAAACTAGAGAATCCAAAAGTAAAAGAGAATGCCTAGAAATGGAAAGATTTCCCCATCACCTATCCACTTCCATCCATAGCTAAGAAGCCACTAGGAGGAATAAGAAGAATGGATTGATGATAATAATTTTTGTGCAACTAGAAGTTGGAAAAAGTTTTTTGAGGAATTAGAGAGATTCTTTAATATTTTTATCCTCTTCAATAAGCTTGATAATTTAGGCATCTATAAATGAATATGGACCAAATATTTAGATGAATCAGACAGGGAAATTATTCTAACCCTCCCTAAGAAAAAGTTTGCAAAAAAATAAAAAAACACTTTAATAGAAAGAACATACAAAGATAGAGCAAGAGGTAAGCCATTCCAGATGGAATGATGAATCCCAAAAGTATGAGATTGGTGGCTATCAATGGTAATGAACACAAAGGAATCTTTGAAAAACATTTAAATAGACTGAATACAGTAAGGGGAAAACCCAAAGCACTAATACATAGAAAAAATAAAGGGCCATTTGATGTGGTTTTAAACCTTGGAAAATTTATTTTAGAAAGATAGCATGTTGTTTAGAGTGTTGGGTCCATTCTATGTCTTCCCAAGAAAAAATGATATTGTCTAAGATAAACCCACATTCAATTAAACTAGTTTTATCTGGTTGAATAATTTGAGGTAGCCTATAAAAAACCTCCAGAGCTAAATCCTTAGCAATAATCTCTTAATATGATTTAGAAAAATAGAGAGGGGGAGTGAATCAGTTGTTCTTAGGTCCTGATGTATAAAACAATCTCATAAACTTATCCTTAAATCATATCCAAAACTAAAAAAAACTCGGTCATCACTGATTCAATAATAGAAACATCTAACAATGCAGTCCACTACCCAACTGTAACTTAACTTGTAAAACATAGCAATGTTCAGATCTAAACATTCACACAAGTATAAACACTAGGTTTTATAGTGGAAACCCAATTTGAGAAAAACCACTTTGTAACATGCTACTATTATTTTCACTCTTCTAAAGTGAGCTTGGTAAAAAGCCAACCTTGTCAAAGGTTACAATACACGCTGTCAAATGTGACCTGATTAAAGGATTTCAATCACCTTGTTAAAAGTGAGCCTAGTCATAGGACTTACATACACTCCATTAGAATGCAACCTTGTTCAAAGGATTTTGACTGTTACAATGGTTAGAAAGTAGCAGCAGTATTATCTGAAAAATATACAACTCACTTTGCAAATATCAAATCTGATTTCGTACACTAATGCTGGTTTACTGACTTTGAAAGTTTGCCATTTCCATCTCTGATCTGCTCAGAACTTTTCTTCAAGCAATCACCACCATTCTCCTTCAGCCTTTTCTGCTTATTCAGTCAATAAAACTTTTCCTCTTCCAGCATTCTCTGTTCACCATGTACATACATATCACAATGTTTAGGTTCCCTTATATTTTCCTCAATTAGGTTAACTCATCTTTTTCTACTCAATCTCATTCATAGATCTTAGGGTTAGGTCAGACTCATTGAATCTAGCCGCTTTATGTTCTTCGACTCCTTTTCTAGAATCATCTCAAATCTCTTAAAGATTTACAATAAAACATTTTACAATGCATTTAATGCTTCCAAACAATCAATAAATCAAGTCAACACATTTTACATAATCCAAGAATTCAACAATATCAGCTCCAAAATTAAATTCTCTTCAAATATAAAATTGCTGATGCTTGGTCAATACTGTGATTGTTCACTCGGTCTTCATGTAGAAGGCTCGGTCAATACTAAAATTGTTTCCTTGGCTTGCACTATCTTCCTCGGCAATTTACTGATGCTCGGTTGATACTATAATTTTTCTTGGCATATAGTAACTCGGTCGACACTAACATCACTCAGTTTAAACATGATTTTTCATTCTTTGCTCAGTTAAGCCTACCAGTTTAGTCTTCAGTCTTACTAAGATAAACAATACATTATCTTATCATAGTGCAACATAGTCAAGTACACTTTGTAGTATCAAGATAACTCAACCTTTCCCTAGGTGCTATTGTTACCAACCTTGCTTAGCCCCTTAGCAACACTCAAATAGATATAGTACTTTCCTAAGTAGCAATAGTCTTACCAATTAAGGTTTGACATCAATGAAAATACAATAGTTGTTTCAATTCAGTTTCCAACAATCTCCCTCTTTGGCATTGATGGCAACACCATATGATATCATCTGAATAACACATTGATTACCAACCAATCCAAAATCTTATCTGTCCATCAGAAAATTATTTATAATATCCTTAACTTCATTCTGATTTAGAATCCTGTAAGCCTCACTCCTACTCTTGTGACCATCAGAAGTATTTAGATCTCCCTCTATCCTGATTCTTCATTTTAGTTTCATGTGTTATCATATCAGTACATTCTCTCTCTTTGACAAAAATGCCAAAGCAACAACTAAAAAATACATCCATCAGATGTAGGTAATATCTGTGCAACTCAGTGTTTCTCCCTCTGTCATCTTGCTTATGACTGATTTCTTGTCTTTGCTTCTCTTCACAACTCTAGGCCAGCCCTAAAGTGTGACAATCTTCTGCATCAATTTGTCAAATGTTCTGCTATAGCACATTTGATGCAGTGCTCCTAGCTTGTCTAGGCAGCCTCAGTTAGGGGAAGAACCCCTAATTGACTTCTTAAATACTCATGAGCTTCTTTGGGTAAAGCTTTAGTGAATATGTCTGCTAATTGTTCTTTTGTATTCACATATTCCATTCGAACTTCTTTGTCTTGTACTAATTCTCTCAAGTAGTGATACTTGATTGCAATGTGTTTGGTTTTAGTGTGCATCACTGGGTTCTTAGAAATATTGATAGCACTTGTGTTGTCACAGAAAATAACAACAGGTTTAGTGATTTCTTCTTTCATGCCTATCAACAATTGTTTTATCCATACCAAGTTTGAACAGTTCACTGTAGCAGCAACATACTTGGCCTCAGTAGTAGATTGGGAAATGCAATTTTGTTTCTTGCTTGTCCAGGAGACTAATCTCTGTCCAAAAAAGAAAGCTCCACCACTTGTACTCTTTCTGTCATCTACATTTCCTGCCCAATCAACATCTGTATAAACCCGGAGTTCAAATTTGTCATCCTTCTTATAATATAGACCATAGTTAGCAGTTCCTTTCAAGTATCTCATAATTCTTTTCACAGCCATCATATGTGTTTCCTTAGGATTGGCAGAGAATCTTGCCACAATCCCAACAACTAATGCAATATCTGGTCTGCTATGTACAACATACTGCAATTTTCCAATCATAGATCTATACAGAGTCTGATTCACTTCTGCAGCATCATCATTCTTAGATAACTTTTCTCTAGTGACCATAGGAGTTCCCACTGGTTTAGCATCTTCCATCCCAAAAGTTTTCAGTATTTCATTAACATACTTAGACTATGTAATGAAAATTCTATTCTTCCTCTGATATACTTGTAAACCAACAAAGAATTTGATCTCACCAAACATACTCATTTCAAATTCAGTTTGCATTTCGTTTGAGAAACTTTTACATAATGCATCTTGTCCACCAAAAATAATGTCATCAACAAAATTTTTTGCCAACAAGATACCTTTACCTTCTTCATCCTTCATGTACAGATTGCTTGTGTCATTTGCTCTTGAAAATCCAATCTGTATCAAGCAGTTGTGCAACCTCTCATACCATGCTCTAGGTGCTTGCTTCAATTCATATAATGCTTTGTTCAATTTGCACACCATGTGTCTTCTATTTGGATCAATAAAACCTTCTGGTTGTTTTATGTAAACTTCTTCTTCTAGTATACCATTCAGAAATGCAAACTTGACATCCATTTGATATACCTTGAAATCTTTATAAGTAGCATATGCAAGCAGAGTTCTTACTCATTCCAATCTAGCTACAGGGGCGAATGTCTCCCCATAATCTATTACTTCTTCTTGTGCATAGCCTTTGCATACCAACCTAACTTTTATCCTAGTGATTTCACCATTTTCATTCATCTTATTCCGAAATACCCACTTTTTTCCTATAACATTCTTGTTTTCAGGTCTCGGCACCAGAGTCCAAGTATCATTCTTCTCAATCTGGTCAATTTTTTCATTCATTTCTTGTATCTAGTCTTCATTCTCCAATGCTTCTCTAGTTGTCTTCAGTTCAAATTCACATAGTAGACATGTTGGATCCTTAGTCTTGCTTCTAGTCTGGATTCCAGTATCTTTGTCTCCAATTATTTGTTTAGGCTTATGATATTTTCTCACATATTTTGCCAAAATAGGTTCAACTGTTCTCTCCTCTATTTCATCATGTTTCTCAACAAGATTGTTAGATTCAACTTCAGAATGCTCGGCAACCTCTTCCTGATACTCAACAACATTTTCTTGTAGCTCGGCATGTTCTTGTTCTCTCTCGGCACTGTTTTCCTGACGCTCGGCAACTTCTATCTGTCACTCAGCATTGCTTACCCAAGACTCGGCATTAGGTGCAAGTCTGTTACTTGCCTCTTCTTCTTCTTCAATGTACACAAAAGATCTATAATCTTCTGGTTCTCTTTTACTGTCATCTTCATTTCTTTCTGCATACTCATCAATTTTGACATTCACACTTTCCACAATTTTGTTAGTGTTAGAGTTCAAACACTTATAAGCTTTGGGTAGAAGCAAAAAGTTGGGTGCCAATTCCGCGGAAGTCCGTGGTTTGAAAATTTGCGCCGCTTGAAACGGGCACCCATTTTTTAAAAACGGGTGCCCGTTTTAGGCTCGGACATCCGATCCGAAATTCAAAAAATGGGTACCCATTTTTCCAGAAACGGGCACCCATTTTAGGCTCGGACATCTGATCCGAAATTCAAAAAATGGGTACCCGTTTTTCCAGAAACGGGCACCCGTTTGTTGAAAAAGTGCCCGTTTCTGGAAAAATAGGTACCCGTTTCTAAATTTTTTTTTTTTTTAATTTATAAAATTTAAAATATTTTTTTAAACACATTTTTTTAAATTTATGAAAGGGGTGCCTGTTTTTTGAATTTAAATAATGGGTGCCCATTTCTTAAAATATGCACGTGGGAGTTTTCACTCTGCCTCAATTTTTGGTTTGGGATAGGTTTGGTGAGACCAAGCCTATGTCTTAGCCTCCAAAATTTTGGCTAAGGCATTGGAATAAAAATTTTAAGGCTTACCGTAATTTTTTGAAGCCCTTCTGGATCGATTTTTTTGACAAAATAAAAACTCATTAAAGATCTCACTATCATGATTCTAAAAATATAAATTTCATAATAATATGGTTATTTTTACTATTTTTACATTATTTATTAGTTGATAGTGGTACATAAACGTAAAATAGTGAGACTCACTAAAACTTTAATAACTTTTTAATTTTTAAGTATTTTTAAAAATAAATTATATGTCATCAATCTAGATTCAATTCTTTTGAATTTAAAAAAAAGAATTTTTGAAAAAAAAAAATTATATTAAATTATGGTGGCCGTACACGAGAGGTTTGAAAAATAAGCTTTATTGTTAATTAAAAATTAATAAAAAATAATTTACAAAACAAAAAATAATAAAAAATATTCTCATCAATATTCTATGTCTTAGGTATCTTCCCTAAAAAGGATTTAAAAAAATTCATTTATTTGTGTCAAAATATGGTGGGCGTACACGGATGTGGTATGGTCCTGAAACAGGCATTTTGAAAAAGTGGTTTTCAAATATGCCTATCAAAATATAATTTATGCCATGTGGGTATTAAATTAAATTATATATTTGAAAAGTAGAGTCCAAGTATTACAATTTCTATTAGTGAATTTTTCTGAGATTCAATCTCTAAGTGCCTCAAATTTTGAGATCAATTCAGATAAATTTTGGAAAATAGGAAAAACACTTCCACTTTTTGGAAAAAATTGGCACCCAACTTCTTGCAGCCACCCCTTTACTTTTTGTGGAGTACCCTAGGAATATGCCTTCATCACTCTTAGCATCAAACTTTCCATTCCTAGTGTCTTTTAATATATAGCACTTACTTCCAAAGATTCTAAAGTATTTAACACTCGGTGCATGTCCATGCCATAATTCATAAGGTGTCAGATTTGTACCTTTCTTGATCTATACTCAGTTAAGAGTGTAGACATCAGTGCTTATAGCATTTTTCCAATATTTCTGTGCCACATTCTTTTCAATCATCAATGTCCTTGAACAATCCAAGATAGATATGTTTCTCCTTTCTTCTATACCATTTTGTGGAGGTGTTCTAGGTGGAGACATCTGTCTTTTAATTCCTCTATCATTACAAAATAGATTAAATTCATTTGATGTAAATTCTTCACCTCAGTCAGATCTAAGACATTTCAGGTTCCTACCTGTCTCCTTTTCAACCTTAGCCAAATACCACTTAAAATATTGAAAAGCTTTAGATTTTTCTTTTAGAAACATCACATGTATCATCCTAGTATGATCATCAACAAATAAGATAAAGTATCTAGCACCACAGTAACTTTGTACACCCATAGGTCCACAAAGGTCAGTATGAACCAAATCTAAAATGTTTTCGGAAGTAAAGGATTTGCTCTTGAAACTTGACTTTGTCATTTTTCCTAACTAGCATTCCTTGCACATCACATTCTCAGGTTTCTTCAATCTAGGTAGACCTCTTACCTTTTTCTTCTTACTTATCTCTACCAGATTGTCAAAGTTGACATGACACAACCTTTTATGCCATAACCAAATATCATCAAATTGTGCAATCAAACATGTTTCTTCAGATAGGTCAAGATAGAAAAAATTACCTCTAGTCCGATCTCCACTTCCAATCAGTTCTCCACTAACATTAAATATTTTAGCTTGCTTGTGATAAAATTCCACTCGGTAACTAGTTTTGTTAAGTTGAGCAACACTTAGCAAATTGTAATTAAGACCTTCAATCCAATATGCATTTTCACAAGATATCTTATCAGTTAGTTTAATCAAACCTTTTCCTCTAACAAGACATGGTGCATCACTACCAAATTTTACACTTTTACCTCTGTAATGATGTAAAGTCTCAAACTTATTTTTGTCACCAGTCATGTGATGTGAACAGCCACTGTCAATAATCCATTTATCATTCTTGTTCACATAGGATATCAATGCAATTTTCTCATCCTGATCAGATTCATCTTTCATTGCCACATAAACTACCTCAATTTCAAAATCATCACTATCAGTGTCAGTCTCTTTTTCAGCAATGTAACAAGATTTTTTACCTTTTCCCTTGTAGTCTCTGTTCCATCGGTAGCTTCTGTCATCTTTTTTGTCTTTGTGTTTTCTTTTCCTTTCATCATCTTTATCCTTCCTGTTAGGACATCTAGCAACTATATGACCAACTTTATTACATGCAAAACATATAATAGGGAGTTTACCTTTATACTTTCCTTTTCCCCTTCTCAGTCTTCTAGCCATAAGAGCTTCTAGATCTTCTAGGTCTTCATCGGAAGTGTCACTGTCACTTTCACTATCACTTTCACTTTCACTTTCACTGATGCATCTTTCTTTTTCTTTCTTT
Organism: Chamaecyparis obtusa; assembly: GCA_027943335.1. NCBI lineage: Eukaryota > Viridiplantae > Streptophyta > Pinopsida > Cupressales > Cupressaceae > Chamaecyparis > Chamaecyparis obtusa. Next base: position 242,728 of record BSBK01002171.1, on the reverse strand, counting down.
GGCTTGTTCAGAACTAGCTATGACTTAAAAGTAGATTCACCATTTCCAATGCTTCCAACAATGAAATTATCATAATTAGAGAGTTCAAAAGTAGTCAACTTACCAACCAAACTTTCCAAAGTAAGCACATTAGTAGAGTTACATCTAGATTCCTGAATAACAGAGATCTTAATAGCATATATAGGATGTAGGGTTCTTAATACTTTTCCAATTATAGTTTCATCATCAATAGTCCCATTAGCTCCTCTAATAGCATTCACAACTTGTTTTATTCTACTACAATATTATGCAATGTTTTCACCTTCTTTCATTCTCATTTCATCAAACTTACCTCTATGACTCTCAGCCTTTTCTTTCAGCACATTCAAGTCACCACCATAGATCCTTGCAAGAGTGTCCCACACATCCTTTGTAGTTGTGCAGTCCTTAATGTCCTCAAATTCTGGATAGCTTAGGGCAGATGCAATTTCTAGCATTGCCTGATTATGTTCTTGCTTAGCTCTTATTTCTTTGGCAGTCAAAGGTGCAATAGGTGAGACATAGCTATTTTTAATGTAGTACTTTGCAGAGTCACCAATACCGGCCAGATGTAGCTTCATAAAGATTTTTGATGTAGGGAAATTTTCTTTGTTCAGCTTTGGTACCTCCTTCTTATACATCCTGATCATTTGCTTCAAGCCCCTTTAAACTTGATATCTGTCAACACTAATACTAAGCAACTTAGCTCTGATAGCAATTGTTAATATGATTTAGAACAATAGAGAGTGGGGGGGGGGGGTGAATCAGTTGTTCTCAGGTCCTGATGTTTAAAAAAATCTCATAAACTTATCCTTAAATCAAATCCAAAACCAAAACAAACTCGGTCATCACTGATTCAATAATAGAAACATCTAATAATGCAGTCCAATACCCAGCTGTAACTTAACTTGTAAAACATAGCAATGTTCAGATCTAAACATTCACACAAGTATAAACACCAGGTTTTATAGTGGAAACCCAATTTGGGAAACACCACTTTGTAACATGCTACTATTATTTTCACTCTTCTGAAGTGAGCTTGATAAAAAGCCAACCCTGTCAAAGGTTACAATACACACTATCAAATGTGACCCGGTTAAAGGATTTCAATCACCCTGTTAAAAGTGAGCCTAGTCATAGGACTTACATACACTCCATTAGAATGCAACCTTGTTCAAAGGATTTAACATATGACTGTTAGGTCAACCTCTGTTAAAAGGATTTTGACTGTTACAATGGTTAGAAAGTAGCAGCAATATTATCTGAAAAATATACAACTCACTTTGCAAATATCAAATCTGATTCCGTACACTAATGCTGGTTTACTGACTTTGAAACTTTTCCATTTCCATCTTTGATCTGCTCGGAACTTTTCTTCAAGCAATCACCACCATTCTCCTTCAGCCTTTTCTTCTTATTCAGTCAATAAAACTTTTCCTCTTCCAGCATTCTCTGTTCACCATGTGCATACATATCACAATGTTCAGGTTCCCTTATATTTTTCTCAATTAGGTTAACTCATCTTTTTTCACTCAATCTCATTCGTAGATCTTAGGGTTAGGTCAGATTCATTGAATCTACCCGCTTTATGTTCTTCAGCTCCTTTTCTAGAATCATCTCAAATCTCTTAAAGATTTACAATAAAACATTTTACAATGCATTTAATGCTTCCAAACAATCAATAAATAAAGTCAACATGTTTTACATAATCCAAGAATTCAACAATGTCAGCTCCAAAATTAAATTCTCTTCAAATATAAAATTGCTGATGCTCGGTCAATACTGTGATTGCTCACTCGGTCTTCATGTAGAATGCTCGGTCAATACTAAAATTGTTTCCTCGGCTTGCACTGTCTTCCTTGATAATTTACTGATGCTTGGTCGACACTATAATTTTTCTTGGCATATAGTAACTCGGTTGACACTAACATCACTCAGCTTAAACATGATTTTTCATTCTTTGCTCGGTTAAGCCTACTAGTTTAGTCTTCAGTCTTACTAAGATAAACAATACATTATCTTATCATAGTGCAACATAGTCAAGTACACTTTGTAGTATCAAGATAACTCAACCTTTCCCTAGGTGCTATTGTTACCAACCTTGCTTAGCCCCTTAGCAACACTCAAATAGATATAGTACTTTCCTAAGTAGCAATAGTCTTACCAATTAAGGTTTGACATCAATGACAATACAACAATTGTTTCAATTCAGTTTCCAACATAATCTTGTAGGAAAAATTAAGAAACATAATTTTTTTCTAGCTATAAATATTTAGGGTCTCCTAGTTTAGGTATGAATTTGATGTTTCCTCTATTGACCAATTTACCTAAAGATTGGTTGTGAAAAACTACTAGATATACCTTATGAAGGTCGGAGCCATACAAGGCCACAATTCTTTGTAGAACTTGTAGGAAAAACCATCACACCGCAAAGCTATGATATTAGCCATGTGGATGTTATCCTCTTTAAAATCCTCAATGGAGAGAAATTTCTTACAACAATAATGTTGGGCCTTATAAAGCCTATGTGGGATAACCCAGAGGAATTCTGTAAGACCACGATCTTGCTTTGGTGAAATATTATGAGTAGTGAAAACCTTTTCACAATGGTGAAAAACTCTTGAAGAATGTTTGGTAGCTCAAAAAGAACCATCTACTTGTACCATCCTAAAAATTAAGCACCTATAATTAGGTGCTCAATTTAGCCCCATTTTAGCATGTATGGGCTCCCACATTGATTTCACATTCGTTGGAGTAATAAGGTTAATTAATTAATTAATTAAATTATATTTATTTATTAATTAAGTCACCTTTTATTTTATCTTCACTTAAGATAAACTTAGGCCCATTAATAATTAATTAATTATTAATTATTAATTCCTCATCCCAAGGTTTTCTATTTTTAGGTTGACTTAGTTTTTTTAAATTTTTTTAAGCATTATTTCTTTCTATAAAAGCAATGGATCCCTTTGTAATTATTACATCATTGCAATATAGGGTTTAGGTGTGTTTAGAGTTTCTTGCACATGACATGTTATTTGCATGTAGGTGTTCACTGGGTTATGTGAGAATTCACCAATTTTGAATTCTAGTTCAATGTTCTCCTAGTACTCATTAGACCTTTATTAATTTAAATTAACATTTAAATTAATATTATGGGTCCTCTCTTAATTTATTTAGAATCCAAAATAGGTTAGACCTTTATTAATTTAACTTAATATTATGGGTCCTCTCTTAATTTATTTTTACCAAAATATTATTGTGGCCATTTATTATAAGTGTACCCTTAAAATTATTTCATTTCCTCACTTTAAGATGGGTCTTACCTCATTTTAAACTTTGAGGCATATTTTTCACATCTTTCAAAGGTTTCCTAAGGTGATTTTACTTTGAGATCTCTATATTAAGGCCTCCCTTTCCATTCATTTAACAACAATTGCAATTAACATAATCATGACACAAGGAGACTAATATCAATTCAAACATCCAAGTCTTCAATCCTTAAAAGTGTTCTTCTTCTTCATCATCAAGCATTGTAGAAAGCTACAAAATTCATGGTGTATGGCATGTCTTTCATGATTTTATTTTGGTGTTTATTTGGAGTTCAATTTATTGCACTAAAACTTGTGATTACATCCAAAGAAGCATTGTGCCATCAAGGTATAAGGAAATTTATGATTCATATCTAGCTTCTATTTCATATTTCCTTTATGTAATATCATTTCTATTTCAAGGTTAATTCCTAAAGAAGGGAATAGGTGGTGAATCTATTGTTGCAAATCTAGAAAGTACATGATCCAATGAACTATCTTGACTAATTTCAAGAAAAAGTGCAAGGAATACAATGGAAAAAATATTTTGCACCCTTCTAGCCATTTTTTACCCTTCCAACTGTTCAACACCCTCACAACCATTCTACACCCTCATAGCCATTCTGCACCATTCCAACTGTTATTCATTCTCACACTCATTCTACACCTTTCTAGCCATTTTGAACCCTTACAACCATTCTACACTCTTCTAGTCATTCTACATCCTCACAATCATTCCACACCATTCCAATTATTTTGCACCCTCATATCCATTTTTCACCTTGCAAAAATTGGTGAAATTTGATAGGCAAATAGGTTGTGGTTTTTGGGTACCAGATCTATAATTACAACTAATTCCAAGATTCTAATAGTGAGAAATTTAGATCTGTATCAACATACTTCCTATTTTATTTCTAGGTGCATAAAAAGCCCCTGCTATCTTCATCTTCATCTTGTTTATCTCTCTTTCCTCATTCCAAGTAACAAAAGGAACCAAAACCCTTGAAACACAGATATTGTATTGGAATCTCTTCTATTAAGGTGTTGTCAATAATATTTTTCTTGAGGTCATTTTGTATTCCTAATGTTCAATGGGAGTTTCAATTGATCCCCCCTTGATCACCATTTTCTATTGCACACTAGCTTACCTTAACTTTTTTATGCATGCTAAGAAGTGATGAGAATGAAGCACCAAAAATTTCATTAGAAGATTAGTCACATACATTTAATGAACACATTTGGTCTTCACCTAAGTTACTTTGGCTGCATGGTCTTCGACAATTTACTTCTGTTAGTGAAGGTGAGCCACACTTATACTTTCAAACTAGAAGAGAACAAGTTTGGAAAAAGGACTTGTATGGAATGATGGAGATTTGAGGTGGTAACCTCATAGAAATGCTTATGGGAAAAGGCTAAATACTGACCATGAATACAAAGACAATAGGATGTGCATTGAATAACATGATTATATGGGCATAATGTTGGTATTGATGTCAAAGAGTATGGATGAAGCAGTGGGAGAAACATATGTTGATGGTTTGGAAAGATGAAGTCAAGTGTTTGTTGGCATATATGTTATGTAATAGTTTATTACATTGTCTAGTTTTTTAAACTATTAGATAGCTTTTCAAATCTGGTATTTGGTTAGTTGGTTTCACAACCGAATTCTCCTCTTACATATGCTTGTAATGTTGCAAAGATTGATGGATTGTATCATCAAACATTCATTGTTCTATTTTTGATTCTCATCTTTCTCTATTATTTGGTATCAGAGCTGTAGAAAGGAAAATGTAGAGAGGTTGTGCCTGTTGTGTAGTTCTTCCTATGATCTTTATGCGTGGTTTGAACTGGTCTTCATCCCATATATCTCTGTGTTCAAGTGCCGGGTTTGGAGTGCTTTGTCAGACGTGGGCCATGATACACAATATGCCCTTTTGACATTAATATGATGTCATCAAAGAGACCAAATGTGTCAAGTGTTGGCTGGAGGAGTGATATCAGTGTCGTCACCTCCATAATGTGCAAAAATTTTTGAAGGTACTTCACGATCTGGAAGGTAGTGGAGCTATCCAATCTAGTTGATATGTCATCCATTAATAGAGTTTTTTTGTCAGAGATATAAGAAGTTCTCATGGAGATGAAATAAGTAGAAGTTACATTGTAGGGAAAAGAAAACTTGCATCTTGCATAGTCTTGGATGAGATAAAACTAAGTTGATTTAACTAGGCTTCAATGTCCTTCATGATCGTTGGGTTGTGATCTTCATCAATTACTATAGATAGAGGTACACAGTTAATGATAAAGTATGAATCAACATGTGGATATGGTCATTTTGATCAAAGGCTCGTAGTGAAGTACTTCATATCTAATACAACCATAATATAGTAAGTACACCCTTTCAACCAAGTATAGAATACATACTATTTTGTGAATAGTTGGTAGTTTCTAGTATTTTTGTTCAATGGATATTCCATTAGATAAATACTCTGGTTTCAATTTTCATAAATGGAGAATAAAAATGCAAATGTAATTGATGAATAAAAACCTATGGGGCATAGTAAGCGGAAAAGAAAAACCACCTACAAATGCAAATAAATTCTTGGAGTGGAACAATAGAGATGATAAAGCCAAGGCTATTATTGGTCTTGCTCTTGTAGATTTTGAACTTCATCATGTAGATCTAGATAACACTTCTTTCGGCATTTGGGATAATCTAAATAAATTGTTTGGAGCAAAAGATGTCAATGCAAAAATTTCTCTAAAAATTTAGTTGTTTAGATTCAAAATGGAAAATTGGATCACAATGTCAAATCATATAAGTAATTTAAGGTCTCTCCTTGGACAACTTATAGAAGTTAAGATACCTATTGATGATGATGATGCTAAGGCCATCCTGTTAAATGGATTATCTTCCAAATATAGTAATGTTGTCTTTACACTAAGTCAAATCACTTCACAGACTCTAGAGGATATTATTTCAACCCTTCTAGCTAAAGAAAATAGGACAAAGGAAGTCATAGAAGAAGCTCATCAAATAGACCAGGCATTATAATCACAAAATACTAAAAAATGGTCAAATAAAAATAGAAGAGACAATAAATGTTTTTATTGTAAGAAAAAGGGGCACACAACATGGATTTGTAGAACCATAGCTAGTGATGTTCTTAAAGGAAAACTAAAAGAACAATTTGAAGAAGGAAATATTACATGCATTGAACATGAGGACACATCAGATGATGGAGAGGTTGTTATTGATTTTCAATCTCCCATTAATCATAATCTTGTGCTTTGAACCTTCACATTTTGGAGGTTGGCGACATTGGAGGATGGAGGAATTTCCTTCATCTCGAGTTAGCTTCTCACTTTGAGATGGTGTTCTATATGAGAAGCATTTTTGGCATTTTTTGGTTTTCAATTTTGTTTAGCTTTCTAATGATGACAAGTTTGTAGAATGCATGTCTTTTGAAGATTCATTTTGTTGACAAGTTTGGGACTTTCTATTTCACTCTATATGAATTGTTGTCCAGTGAGCTTTAGAGTATATGATCAAGAATTATACCCTTTCGTGGTCACTAGACAATGATAGAGATCTGTCGTATCTCTTAGGGATCATTGTTGAATAATTTAAGACTTTGTGATTCGAGAGTTCAGGATTGAGGGCTTAAGAACACAGCTCGAGGCTACACCTTTTAGAGGGTCAAGAGACAACTTGATGGAGCCTTGCATGATTCAGGATTTGTTACTTCATAAAATTTTCATATTATGTACTCAACATGTTTTGTTGTGTAAGACTTAAGTAGGGGTCCCCAAGCCAGGGTTAATGATGTTTTTTAGGATCAATGTAATAAGGGGGAGAATGTTGGCGTATATGTTATGTAATAGTTTATTACATTGTCTATTTTTGTAAATTGTTAGATAGTTTGTCAAATCTGGTATTCGTTTAGTTGGTTTCACAACCGAATTATCCTCTTACACATGATTGTAATGTTGAAAAGATTGATGAATTGTATCATCGAACATTCAATGTTTTATTTATGATTCTCATCTTTCTCTGTTAGTGTTCACCATATCAAAGCACATGCTTTGACTTGGAAACTTGTATATTTGGTATTTCATAGAATTTTATTCTTCATCATGTTATTATTAACCTTGTAAAGGTATGGTTATAGATAGTGGATATGTATGTATGGCCATCACAGAGAATCCTTTGTGACAAGGTTTGGTTTCCTATGGTGATATGTAAAAGCATATCTCTTTCTTATACATTCATGACAATTTGTAATGAAAAACTTTGTTAATTTTCTTCCATGACAAGATTGACAAGGTTTGATTATGGTATGATAGACTATTTTTAGTAAGCCTTGATTTGATGTCTAAAAGGTGATTGAAGGTTTGTTTGAATAAGTTGAACATTACACTTATTAACATCTCTAATCATGTGTGGGGGAAATGATATTTTTTTGATACAAATACATTAGTCAAGTGATGCTTTGTGCTTTGAGGCTAAGTATTTTTGTCAAAGAAAATATTTGGGAAATGAATGATCATAATGGTTTGATATCAAGTTCAGTAATACAATGGAAAAGTGGTCTTATAATGTGAACTTGGGAAAATGCATCAATAGAAGATGTTTATAGGAGGTGAAAGAGAAAAAAATATTGTGCAATTATCATTACATGATAAATCTATTTAAGGGCTTTGTCATTTCCACCTAAAAGATACTCCATGTACACAAAACAAATTGAAGGTGGCGGTTAGTTTGAATTGGGTTCATAAAGACCCAATTTATTATGCATGTAGAACTATGCCTCTGAATCGACAATTGTCCATAGAAAAGGGAGGGACCCATTTTTGTTTGAAGCAACCTCAACCATATTAAAATATTTGTACAAAACCCAACTGGCATGGGACACTGAATCTTCAATCCACCACCATAGAGATCTCTCAACATCATCATTGGGAACATAAACATTAATTATCCTAAAATAATGATTATCGATTTACACAAGGATATAGATAAGCCACTACATAGGATCATACCCATGGTCATCCTTATGAGAATTCTACCATTTTGCAAGAAGGGTAACAACACCCCTATGACCAACCTTGTGATTGGAGGTAAATACAAGGCCAGTTGGCCAAATAACTTGACATGCTATAGAAATCACGAACAAAATAATTTTAATTTATTGAAGACATAACACATCAATAGTAGGATAATTCTATCTAGTATGGACCGCACAAAATACTTTCTATTAAGGTTAGTGAAACCTAAGAAATTATATGAGATAAAATTCATGATTGAAAGTCTTTCATATAATCCTTATCTTCTATAAAGGAGTATTGATTCTGCAATAAGTTTGAAGTCTTTTTAAAAGTAGGCATTACTATTCCTTCATGTTTTGGAGCAAGGTTGCCTTCCTCTATACATCCAAAAGGGTTGTAGAGTAACACAAACTATGTGACTAATAAGAGGGAACCTATGGTAGCCAAGGTATTCACACAAACTTTGATCAAACAAGAACCTACATATTAGCAAAAATGACACCATATTTCCTCTTTAAAGAAGCGTCTAAATCAACATGTTGCAACTAGATAGAAATGTACTCTTGGGATTTTATTGGTAGATTGTTAAATGAAGTATCTACTTCACCTTTCAAGTCACCATTATCCATTTAATCTCTAGTTTAGAAGCCTCAGGATTAATCATAAGGTCAAGGTCCATTGGAAGAGTCTTATCCCTTGGAATAACCAATGAGAAACCCTTAATTTTATACTCTATAGATTGACATCAAAAGAACATATTTGGTAAATTCAAATAGACACATGTTGGATGTGATTAAGACCTCTAATCAAAATATCAATCATGTCTTTTGAGGTCAAGGTAAATTCACTTTAACATAGACCCATTTCTAGGGTCCAGCATGATAAAAAATTGGCCTCAACACAAATAACCTTCCTCAGTGAGCAATAAATTGTTGGAAGAAAATTCCAATAAAAAAATAGAAGACTTGAGAAATCAAGCTAGATAGGCAAATGAAATTTCTTATCATCAAAGACATAAAAGTCTCAAGACTAGGGTTATAAAACTAGTAGAGAGAACCAAAAATACGATGGACCATGTTGAAAAATAGCCTAAACATGGTTAACTTTGATTATCATACTACCATCAATACTACAAATATTCATTAATGATATCATTTGGGTTCATTGCACATTCAATTATGACATTGAATAATCACACTTATCAATATTGTTCTCCTTGAAATTCCTTTTGAATTTCTTCCTTGGTTAGCCTATTAGGAGTGGGTTAATTTTATATTGCATTCAATATTATATATTATTAAGAAGGCTTCACTAATAGTATAAAATGATAATTTTTGTTATTGCATTAGTGTTCTTCACATACCATAGTAGCCAATCTAGATCAAGCACGCTATAATTTTACAATAATTTTTAATGGGTAAGAAGTACTTTGCCAGTAGTAATAAGTTGACATATTATTTTAATTCATCCATTTTCAACCTTTAAAAATTATTATTAGAGTTAAGTGACTTGCCATTAGTAACTAATATTTAGGTAACATTAGCAATATTCTTTTTAGTCAACATATGTTCTCACCTTGTTCAATCATGGTGATAAAAAGTGCTAATTTTTTTTATTTGATTTAAAAATTTGATAAATATAAGTATTCCTTTGTAGGGAATATGAAAATATAGCCAATATTGACACAAATTTAGTGCCAAACCTTAGGATTATTTATTTCTCTTGAATTGTCATATTACTTAAAGTTTAAGATAACCCCCTCCACTTGGAAGATGCCTAAAGGTGAAGAATAATTTACATAGTATCAAACATTGGCCCTTTTATGTCATTATCTAATCACAATCCCAACACTTCAACCTATAGTTATTAGCCATAGGTTTGCAATTGGATTTTGGGATACATGTTTCAAAGTAATTGATATTTTCATCATCTAATATTCTAGTATTTTTAATTTGCCTAGGTTATATTTCTAGGCAAGTTAGGACAATTGTAACCTTTGAAAATTGGCATTTACTAAATATTTTAGTTTAAATATATAATAGGTTTTAATTTTATTATGCCATTGAAAAGCACATTTAAATATAACATGTGTAATATTAAATTATCATTATATGTGGTGGTTTTAGTCTAAATTTATAAATAATTCCAACTTCATGTGTGAGATGGGGTTGGCGAACTAGTAATATGAAATAATTGGAGTGATTTCTCCTATATCTTTTTATAAATTCAAGATTAATTTGAAGTTGGTAAGAGGTTGTAGTATTTGCCTACCACAAACATTCATTTGGAAGAGAGTGTATAAATTAATTATTTGATTCCAATTGGATTTGTTGAGTTCTATTGAGTTTGAATTTGCATCATTTGTGTTGATTGAGGCTTCAATGTGAGTCATGCGATCTATTATAGTTCTTTGATTTGATTTACGAATATTGGATTGGTGGGATGATAAAATACTTGTAGCACCTATCATGGTAGAGTCTATGTTGAGGCATTTGTAAATGAACATGTATAATGAAACTCATAGTTCTAGCATGGATTTCTCCCAATCTTGATAAAATATTGATTGTCTTATGTGTTGGGTGCTAACATAAGCTCATTATAAAGAAGTTTGCTTTCTTGAATAGTATTGTTCCACATGTTGAGGTTTTATTTGAAGAAATTGTTACTTTTGCGGGTGTCTTTCAACATTATAGATTCATGTTCAGTCTCTTGGTCGTTTACCTTCTAAGTGGGTACAACATAAATAGGCAAATTGTAGTTTTGTTGGTATTCGTGAATTCATTATACAATAAAAGGCTTATTGTAAATTTTTTTAGACATCATAAAGACATTACAATATAAGGAAAATAAATAAGAAAAGTTCAACAATTATTTTTTATATCACAAAATTTATTTGAAAATACAAATAAAATATATTAAGGGTTACCAATATATGAAATAAGAAAAATTAACAATTTTTTTTTAAATCACAAAATTTATTTGAAAATACAAATAAAATATATTAGGGTTACGAATATATGTATCTTTGGTCTACTTATTATTATCTCTTCGTTGAGAGAAGGTTGTGGAAAGACTCAATATGGATATATGACGACCTAAGCATATGAGAATTGCAATCCAAACATTTAGTAAACCTAAGAATATCACGTCTAGTATTTAGAAAGGATGAAGCTGTAATAGTCTACTACTAGACCAATACAGAATAATGAAGAAATTGCATGAAATGCGGAGACGTCAATTATAGGAATAGATGACAGACGAAATCCTTCCATAGCTACGCCTTTCTAACAGAAGCCGTTTCGCAAAGTTGTTTTATGTCATGAATAAACCTGTTCAAGTTGAGAAAAGATGAACCTCCCTCCCCAACAGCTTTAAGTGCCGCCTCCTTCAACTCCCTCCCTCTTTTTCTCAGCTCCCCCGCTTCCATCAGTTTTCTCACACTTTTCTCAATCTCCTCCCTTTCAACCCGCAGATTTTCATCAACATCAACGCCCTCCAAATCCATGCCAATCTTCCACACATCCTTGCAAAAGCGGCAGTCCAGAAACTGGTCAAGGAAATGGGGCCATCCAAGCATTGGAACTCCCATGCTAATGCTCTCCAAACACGAGTTCCACCCGCTGTGAGTAACAAACCCTCCTACGGAAGGGTGAGACAACACCTTCAACTGCGGCGCCCATTTCACAATCAACCCACGATCCTCAGTCCTTTCAACAAAACCCTCCGGCAGAGTTGCAGGCATACCTCCTGCAATATCCAATCGTAGCACCCACAGAAAGGGGTGTTCAGATTTCTCCAACCCCACTGCCAATTCCTCCAGCTGCTCGTTCGATTTGACTGCGATGCTGCCGAAGGAAACGTATATCACAGAACCCGGCTCTTGGGTATCGAGCCATTTCAGACAGCTCTCTTCCTGCTCAGACATACTCGCGAGTCCGTTCAAGTCTCTTTCTTCCAGGAAATTGGGAAGAAATACAGGCCCTACTGCCAAAGCAGGGCATCCATTACAGGACAGTGCGCTTACTGTCTCAGGGGATTCCAGCTCATCGAACGTGTTGATCAGCACATAGTCCGCCTTACCTTGAACTTCAGACTCACGCAGACTCCACTGCAATAATACGTCCGACGTGTTGGCAACGCGGACGAAGGATGACAGATCGCTTGGCAACAGAGGCGGAAGATTACCGGGCAAACAGGTGATCACTTTATCCGCCCTAGTCAAATCCTCCACTGAAATAATAACCGTAGAGTTATCAAAACTAATTTCTGAGTAATCAAAATAAATTTTAGAATTAACTGCTACCGTAGATTTTGTACCTTTCACGGGAATATGTCCTTGGGAGAGGAGAAAGTTGGCGTTGAGCTGAGCGATCGAAGAGGCGGCGCACATTGTCCAGAAGATCACTCGGGGCACTCCCAGCTTGTTGGCGACTTTGTAAGTGCAGCAGGACAAGAAATTTTCCGTTATAATGCAGGTGATGGGAGGAGATTTGTCCGATAAGCTGCACCGCAAATGATGTTCCAAGGCTGGACCAAGGTTTTCCAATGCAATTACATACTCGGGAAGATTGGAAGTACGGCCGTGATCAGGCGGCAACCCATCTGGAATGACGAGAAACTTAAATTTGGAGGCGGATATGGCTGCTCTTGACATGCGGTTATGGCTCCACTCCGTGTTGACGAATGTGATGAAAAATCCTCTTGAAGAGAGAAGGTGAGCCAGATTGATGAGTGGATTGATACTGCCTTGCGCAGGGCTAGGCACCATCACTGCGTGGAGGCCATTCATCTTAGCGTATTGTATTTGCAGGGGATGAGTTGGGTATATAAATAAACTAAATAGGCTGTGGAATGATTGAACCGAGCAATCAACTAAATAAATGGAGAGGTAGAATGGTAGTTGAATGGATAATGAAATGTTTTTAATATAAATTTCTGTGCATATTGAAATAAAAAATGTGATATTATGGTTTGCTCGATTCTGGAACTGAGACTTACTTTTCATGAGTGAGTCACCATCGACTAATCAATTATAAAAAATAAAATATTTATATGGCAGGTGTGATAGAAAATAATTTAAGCTCGAATGACCCAGCATTTCTCATCTCCCACATACGTGATTTGTGCGGGGACTAAAATTGTCTCAAAGGACCTTTTCACCATGATTTGTTCTCTCATCTCCAACATAAGTGATGGGATGGGATGACTAAAGTTATCTTGGGGAATTTTTTTATCATTAGTTGTTTTTGCATCTTTCACATATATGATGGGTGGGAGGATTAAAGTTATATTGGGAATTTTTTTATCATTATTTGTTCTTTCATCTTTTACATATATGGGTGGGAGGATTAAAATAGTTCTGGAACCTTTTTATTATTATCTATCAGTTTTAACAAAAATTGTTCCAGGGACCTTTTCATCATTGTTTGGTTGTTCCACCTTTCAGTCTTTTTGATGCAGGAGCATCCTGGGTGTAAGAGCAATCTTGCATCACCCAAAAATATTTGTTTTTGCTTTTCAATAAGGGCTATCTTGTGCAGAGCTGCTATTTCTAGAAACTTTCTATTTTTAGTAAGTTGGTCATACGATCTCGGAATGTTCTGATTTCACATGTGGAGGTTCATCTCTGTCATATCAGCCTGCCAGTAAAGTTTCATGGCTAGATCAAGTCTGGTTTTGAAGATATTGAAAATTTTCGGTTTTGGAAACAGGGTGCAGAAACTTTGAACTCAGTTTTGAAGGCTTTAGAGGCTCCGGATGAGATCGAATTTTGGGCTGAATGAAGCTTGCTTATTCAAGCGTTGTAGAGCTCCTCGCGCCCTTTCTGAAATGGGGTTACAATAGTCAATCGGGTCAACTGGTGATGACTTATGGTCTTCGGAAGTTGGGTCACCTGAAATGGCAGAAAATGATTTTTCTTCAAAATTTTTGTTCGGGTTTCAAAATTTATTTTGAGCCGACTTTGATGTAATAAATTGAAAAATAAAATAATTCTAAGTTTGGTCGGCCCTATGGGCTAAATTTCTGGAACCTTCCCAGGCGGTGAAAAATTGCCTATATAAGGAAGGCTGTATTATTGTCTTAGGCAGTTCAGAATAGTTCTGGGTAGTAGATCTGGGTATTGATTTGAGGCTTTGTCCTACAGAATATTGTAAGGAATGCCCATGTGGCTTTGCATATTGTAATTCTGAAAGTTTGTAATTCCACATTTGTGGAGATAATAAGAAGCTAATTTTCTGTTCTTGCATATTATTGTTGTTGTTTCTCTATTTCTGTTATGTGTTTGTGGTATTAAGGGGAGCACCCTTCATCAAGTGGTATCAGAGCAGGAGTTCTTGAGTGTGTAAACAGATCGCCGACTGTGAGGCAGTTTGCACCAGGACCGTGGCTAGGGTTTCAGCGCGCATCGCGAAAATGCCTCCACGAAGGGAATGTGGCGGAAGAGCTGGTGTTGTAACACCTGAGGTTAGAGAGCTGCAGAGACAAGTGCGAGCATTGCAAGAAGAGATTCGCAGAGGAATGAATCTTAATGTCAGAGACGAAAGCGAGGATGAAGCCGAAGAAGAATATCAAGAAGGAGAAGTTGAAATTGTGAACCATGAGGAAGAAAGACTTTTTCGGGTGATTTCCAAGATTGGGAAAAGACCTAAGATTGAGATTCCTACATTTTCTGAAAATCTTAACCCAGAGGAATTGATCGACTGGATCAATGAATGTGAGGAATATTTTGAGTATGAAGATGTTGAAGATCCTGATAGGGTCAAATTTGCGAAGGCCAGACTGAAAGGTCATGCGAAGATCTGGTGGCAAGAAATTCAATTGGAGCGAAATAGAAGAGGGAAAGATAAAATCACAAGATGGGATCGGATGGTGGATAAATTGAAGCGGCAGTTCATTCCTGTTGATTATGAGCTTGACCTACTGAAGAAAATGCAGAGTTTGAAGCAAGCAGGAAGATCTGTTCAGGAGTATACAGAGGAGTTCTATCGACTTCTCATCAGAACAGGCCATGCAGAAGCTGATAAGGAGAAAGTTGCCCGATACCTTAATGGGTTAAGGCCAAGCATTCAGGAGGAGCTAAATCTGGTTCGAATGAACAATATTGAAGAGGCATACCAGTTTGCCCTAAAAGTAGAGGAAAAGCTGAACAAGAAGTTTGAGAGCAGACAAAACGGAAGAGGTCGCGGTGGACGATCTGGTGGACGGTCATATGGTGGCCGAAATGAAGATCCGAAAAAGAAGGATGAGGCCAGTAGCAGTCAGAATCAGAGAGGAAATAATTCCAATCGCTTCCAAGATCAGAATAATAGAGATCAAAGAGGAAGGGGAAGAGGACAAGGATCTGGAAGAGGTGGCTTCCGTGGAACATGTTTTCACCGTGGAGAAGAAGGTCATAGGGCATTTGAATGTCCTCAGCGCCAAGGCAGAATAGACAGGAGAAATGAAGGCCAGGCCAGAGTTGCACATGTAGACGAAGATGCCAGATCATCAAATTCTGAAGATGCTGAAAGAGGAGAAACGCTGATTAACAGAAGAGTCCTGTTGAGTGGTGAGAATGAACCTGCGCAAAGGAGGAACTTGTTTCGCACCAGGTGCAAGTGTGAAGGTAAATGTTGTGATGTGATTATTGATAGTGGAAGCACTGACAATTTGGTGTCAGAAGAGATGGTGACAAAGTTGAAACTCAAAAGACAGAAACACCCACATCCATATCGGATTGCCTGGGTACAGGATGACCACAAGGTCATGGTCAATGAACAATGCCTAGTGAAGTTCAAGATCGGCGGGTACCAAGATGAGGTACTATGTGATATCATCTCTATGGATGCATGTCATATGTTATTGGGTAGACCGTGGCAGTTTGACAGATGTGTTGTACATGATGGTCGTGCGAATACCTATTCCCTGACAAAGGATGGAGTGCGACATAAGCTAAAACCATTGAAGGAGACTGAAGAAAAGGTATGTGGTAATGCAAGGATAACTTTTGTTGATGGAAGAAGTTTCCTAGATGGTATGAGGCATGAGCATGTATGTTTTGCTTTAATTCCAAAAGTTGGTAAAGAGGAAGTAGAAGATGTTCCTGTAGAAGTTGCAGATTTGTTGAATGAGTTTCAGGATATTGTATCCGATAACGTGCCTGATGGATTACCACCAGTCAGGAAGATCAGTCATCAGATGGACTTGATCCCAGGAGCGAGTTTGCCAAATAAGGCAGCACACAGAATGACATCTGCAGAAAGTGAGGAGTTGAACAGACAAGTACATAAACTGTTACAGAAAGGATTGATCTGTGAGAGTCTGAGTCCCTGTGCTGTACCAGCAGTATTAGCACCAAAGAAGAATGGAGAATGGAGGATGTGTACAGATTCTAGGGCAATAAACAAGATCACAATCAAGTACAGGTTTCCATTGTCACGAATGGATGATATTATGGATTGTTTGAGTGGAGCTGTGTATTTCTCAAAGATAGATCTGAAAAGTGGATATCATCAGATTCGGATCAGAGAAGGAGATGAATGGAAGACTGCCTTCAAGACAAAGGAAGGACTGTATGAGTGGTTAGTCATGCCTTTTGGGCTAACCAATGCACCGAGCACTTTCATGCGGCTCATGAACGAGGTTCTGAAAGAATTTCTGGGTAAGTTTGTCATTGTTTACCTAGATGATATTTTGATCTTTAGTAAGACTTTGGATGAGCATATGATGCATATTCGTATGGTATTTGAGAAGTTGAGAGAAGAGAAATTGTTGATTAATTTGAAGAAGTGCAGTTTTGTGAAGAAAGAGTTAGTGTATTTGGGATTTGTAGTTTCAGCAGAAGGTCTAAAAATAGACCCAGAGAAGGTACAGGCTATCCTTGAATGGCCTACTCCAAGGAGTGCTACTGAGGTAAGATCTTTTCATGGTCTAGCTAGCTTTTACAGAAAGTTTATCAGAAATTTTAGCAGTATTTGTGGACCCTTGACTGAAACAATGAGAGGGGATAGAAAAGAGTTTAAGTGGACTAATGGGGCAGAAAAGAGTTTTCAATTGTTGAAACAAAAAGTTACAGAACAACCTGTTTTAGCACTTCCAGATTTTAATAATGTGTTTCAAGTAGATTGTGATGCTAGTGGTACTGCAATAGGAGCTGTTATGAGCCAAGAAGGTAAACCTGTTGCTTATTTCAGTGAGAAGTTAAATGATGCCAAGAGGAAATATTCTGTTTATGATCAGAAATTTTATGCTATAGTTCAGGCATTAAAGAAGTGGAGACATTATCTGCTTCCTAAGGAGTTTGTTTTGTATACTGATCATCAAGCTTTGCAATATTTGAATAGTCAAGGAAAGTTGAATCAGAGGCATTTGAAATGGGTTGAGTTTTTGCAGAGTTATACATTTGTTTTGAAACACAGGAGTGGAAAGTCTAATAGGGTTGCAGATGCTCTTAGCAGAAGGCAACTATTGCTGACAGAAATGCAGATTGAAGTGGTTGGGTTCAAGGAACTCAAGAATTTGTATCCAGAGGATCCTGATTTTGGTGAAGCTTGGAAGGCTTGTACAGAACCTGTTACTGTAGACAGGACGAAATGGCTGGATTTTATCATCCAAGATGATATGCTATTCAGAGAGAGTCAGTTGTGCATTCCACGAAGTTCTATGAGGGAGAATCTCATCAAGGAGAAGCATAGTGGAGGATTGGCTGGACATTTTGGTCGTGATAAAACCCTTGGTTTGGTTAGTGAGAATTATTATTGGCCACAGTTGCAGCAAGATGTGAAGAAGTTTGTACAGAGTTGCAGAGTATGTCAGATGGCGAAAGGAGTGAAGCAGAATACAGGATTGTATCAGCCATTACCCGTACCAGAGAAGCCTTGGGAGGATATCAGCATGGACTTTGTTCTTGGTTTACCGAGGACTCAGCGGGGACATGATTCAATTTTTGTGGTGGTTGACAGATTTTCAAAGATGGCACATTTCATTCCCTGCAAGAAGACTAATGATACTGTTCATGTAGCAGAATTATTTTTCAGAGAAGTAGTGAGACTTCATGGTTTGCCAAAGACCATAGTTTCAGATCGGGACACTAAGTTTGTTGGATATTTCTGGCGTACATTGTGGAAGAAGTTGAAGACAGATTTGAAGTTCAGTTCATCACATCATCCACAGACTGATGGACAGACAGAGGTGGTGAATAGAAGTTTGGGAAATTTGCTGAGATGTTTGGTTGGAGACAAGCCAGCAGGATGGGATTTGATTTTACCACAGGCGAAATTTGCATATAATAATTCTGTCAACAGGAGCACTGGTAAATCACCATTCCAGATTGTATATGGAAGTAGTCCAAGAAATGCATCTGAATTGAGAAAGATAGATAAAAGAGAAATAAGTAGTGCTGAAGCTGAGGATTTTGCAGAACACTTGAAGAACATCCATGGGGAGGTGAGGAAACATATTACCAAGATGAACGCACAGTATAAGGCTAAGGCAGATGAGAAAAGGAGGTATAAGGAATTTCAAGTTGGTGATGAAGTCATGGTTCATTTGCAGAAGGAGCGGTTTCCAGTTGGTACATATAACAAGCTGAAAATGAAGAAGTTTGGGCCATGTAAGATACTAAAGACGCATGATTCAGGAAATGCATATGAGGTAGAATTGCCTACTGAGCTGAATATTTCACCAGTGTTTAACATTTCAGATTTGACAGAGTATCATGAAGGAGGTGTTGAAGATGAGATCACAACAGCACAGTGGAGTATTCCAACAACTAGTTCAGACACTAAGGAGATCGAAGATATACTGGACAGTCGTGTTGGCAGAAGCACAAGGAACAGGACATATAAAGAATATCTGGTCAAGTGGAAAGGATGACCTATTGAAGATTCATCATGGCTAACAAGGGTGGAGGTTAACCGTCTTGGTTTTCCTCTGCACACCTGAGTCGTGACAGAGTCACTTCTCAAATTACCCTGGGTGTCTGATGCAGGAGCATCCTGGGTGTAAGAGCAATCTTGCATCACCCAAAAATATTTGTTTTTGCTTTTCAATAAGGGCTATCTTGTGCAGAGCTGCTATTTCTAGAAACTTTCTATTTTTAGTAAGTTGGTCATACGATCTCGAAATGTTCTGATTTCACATGTGGAGGTTCATCTCTGTCATATCAGCCTGCCAGTAAAGTTTAGATCAAGTCTGGTTTTGAAGATATTGAAAATTTTCGGTTTTGGAAACAGGGTGCAGAAACTTTGAACTCAGTTTTGAAGGCTTTAGAGGCCCCGGATGAGATCAAAATTTGGACTGAATGAAGCTTGCTTATTCAGGCGTTGTAGAGCTCCTCGCGCCCTTTCCGAAATGGGGTTACAATAGTCAATCGGGTCAACTGGTGATGACTTATGGTCTTCGGAAGTTGGGTCACCTGAAATGGCAGAAAATGATTTTTCTTCAAAATTTCTGTTCGGGTTTCAAAATTTATTTTGAGCCGACTTTGATGTAATAAATTGAAAAATAAAATAATTCTAAGTTTGGTCGGCCCTATGGGCTAAATTTCTGGAACCTTCCCAGGCGGTGGAAAATTGCCTATATAAGGAAGGCTGTATTATTGTCTTAGGCAGTTCAGAATAGTTCTGGGTAGTAGATCTGGGTATTGATTTGAGGCTTTGTCCTACAGAATATTGTAAGGAATGCCCATGTGGCTTTGCATATTGTAATTCTGAAAGTTTGTAATTCCACATTTGTGGAGATAATAAGAAGCTAATTTTCTGTTCTTGCATATTATTGTTGTTGTTTCTCTATTTCTGTTATGTGTTTGTGGTATTAAGGGGAGCACCCTTCATCAAGTGGTATCAGAGCAGGAGTTCTTGAGTGTGTAAACAGATCGCCGACTGTGAGGCAGTTTGCACCAGGACCGTGGCTAGGGTTTCAGCGCGCATCACGAAAATGCCTCCACGAAGGGAACGTGGCGGAAGAGCTGGTGTTGTAACACCTGAGGTTAGAGAGCTGCAGAGACAAGTGCGAGCATTGCAAGAAGAGATTCGCAGAGGAATGAATCTTAATGTCAGAGACGAAAGCAAGGATGAAGCCGAAGAAGAATATCAAGAAGGAGAAGTTGAAATTGTGAACCATGAGGAAGAAAGACTTTTTCGGGTGATTTCCAAGATTGGGAAAAGACCTAAGATTGAAGTTTCTACATTTTCTGGAAATCTTAACCCAGAGGAATTGATCGACTGGATCAATGAATGTGAGGAATATTTTGAGTATGAAGATGTTGAAGATCCTGATAGGGTCAAATTTGCGAAGGCCAGACTGAAAGGTCATGCGAAGATCTGGTGGCAAGAAATTCAATTGGAGCGAAATAGAAGAGGGAAAGATAAAATCACAAGATGGGATCGGATGGTGGATAAATTGAAGCGGCAGTTCATTCTTGTTGATTATGAGCTTGACCTACTGAAGAAAATGCAGAGTTTGAAGCAAGCAGGAAGATCTGTTCAGGAGTATACAGAGGAGTTCTATCGACTTCTCATCAGAACAGGCCATGCAGAAGCTGATAAGGAGAAAGTTGCCCGATACCTTAATGGGTTAAGGCCAAGCATTCAGGAGGAGCTGAATCTGGTTCGAATGAACAGTATTGAAGAGGCATACCAGTTTGCCCTAAAAGTAGAGAAAAAGCTGAACAAGAAGTTTGAGAGCAGACAAAACAGAAGAGGTCGCGGTGGACGATCTGGTGGACGGTCATATGGTGGCCGAAATGAAGAGCCGAAAAAGAAGGATGAGGCCAGTAGCAGTCAGAATCAGAGAGGAAATAATTCCAATCGCTTCCAGGATCAGAATAATAGAGATCAAAGAGGAAGGGGAAGAGGACAAGGATCTGGAAGAGGTGGCTTCCGTGGAACATGTTTTCACTGTGGAGAAGAAGGTCATAGGGCATTTGAATGTCTTCAGCGCCAAGGCAGAATAGACAGGAGAAATGAAGGCCAGGCCAGAGTTGCACATGTAGACGAAGATGCCAGATCATCAAATTCTGAAGATGCTGAAAGAGGAGAAACGCTGATTAACAGAAGAGTCCTGTTGAGTGGTGAGAATGAACTTGCGCAAAGGAGGAGCTTGTTTCGCACCAGGTGCAAGTGTGAAGGTAAATGTTGTGATGTGATTATTGATAGTGGAAGCACTGACAATTTGGTGTCAGAAGAGATGGTGACAAAGTTGAAACTCAAGAGACAGAAACACCCACATCCATATCGGATTGCCTGGGTACAGGATGACCACAAGGTCATGGTCAATGAACAATGCCTAGTGAAGTTCAAGATCGGCGGGTACCAAGATGAGGTACTATGTGATATCATCTCTATGGATGCATGTCATATGTTATTGGATAGACCGTGGCAGTTTGACAGATGTGTTGTACATGATGGTCGTGCGAATACCTATTCCCTGACAAAGGATGGAGTGCGACATAAGCTAAAACCATTGAAGGAGACTGAAGAAAAGGTATGTGGTAATGCAAGGATAACTTTTGTTGATGGAAGAAGTTTCCTAGATGGTATGAGGCATGAGCATGTATGTTTTGCTTTAATTCCAAAAGTTGGTAAAGAGGAAGTAGAAGATGTTCCTGTAGAAATTGCAGATTTGTTGAATGAGTTTCAGGATATTGTATCCAATAACGTGCCTGATGGATTACCACCAGTCAGGAAGATCAGTCATCAGATGGACTTGATCCCAAGAGCGAGTTTGCCAAATAAGGCAACACACAGAATGACATCTACAGAAAGTGAGGAGTTGAACAGACAAGTACATGAACTGTTAGAGAAAGGATTGATCCGTGAGAGTCTGAGTCCCTGTGCTGTACCAGCAGTATTAGCACCAAAGAAGAATGGAGAATGGAGGATGTGTACAGATTCTAGGGCAATAAACAAGATCACAACCAAGTACAGGTTTCCATTGCCACGAATGGATGATATTATGGACTGTTTGAGTGGAGCTGTGTATTTCTCAAAGATAGATCTGAAAAGTGGATATCATCAGATTCAGATCAGAGAAGGAGATGAATGGAAGACTGCCTTCAAGACAAAGGAAGGACTGTATGAGTGGTTAGTCATGCCTTTTGGGCTAACCAATGCACCGAGCACTTTCATGCGGCTCATGAACGAGGTTCTGAAAGAATTTCTGGGTAAGTTTGTCATTGTTTACCTAGATGATATTTTGATCTTTAGTAAGACTTTGGATGAGCATATGATGCATATTCGTATGGTATTTGAGAAGTTGAGAGAAGAGAAATTGTTGATTAATTTGAAGAAGTGCAGTTTTGTGAAGAAAGAGTTAGTGTATTTGAGATTTGTAGTTTCAGCAGAAGGTCTAAAAATGGACCCAGAGAAGGTACATGCTATCCTTGAATGGCCTACTCCAAGGAGTGCTACTGAGGTAAGATCTTTTCATGGTCTAGCTAGCTTTTACAGAAAGTTTATCAGAAATTTTAGCAGTATTTGTGGACCCTTGACTGAAACAATGAGAGGGGATAGAAAAGAGTTTAAGTGGACTAATGGGGCAGAAAAGAGTTTTCAATTGTTGAAACAAAAAGTTACAGAACAACCTGTTTTAGCACTTCCAGATTTTAATAAGGTGTTTCAAGTAGATTGTGATGCTAGTGGTACTGCAATAGGAGCTGTTATGAGCCAAGAAGGTAAACCTGTTGTTTATTTCAGTGAGAAGTTAAATGATGCCAAGAGGAAATATTTTGTTTATGATCAGGAATTTTATGCTATAGTTCAGGCATTAAAGAAGTGGAGACATTATCTATTTCCTAAGGAGTTTATTTTGTATACTGATCATCAAGCTTTGCAATATTTGAATAGTCAAGGAAAGTTGAATCAGAGGCATTTGAAATGGGTTGAGTTTTTGCAGAGTTATACATTTATTTTGAAACACAGGAGTGGAAAGTCTAATAGGGTTGCAGATGCTCTTAGCAGAAGGCAACTATTGCTGACAGAAATGCAGATTGAAGTGGTTGGGTTCAAGGAACTCAAGAATTTGTATCCAGAGGATCCTGATTTTGGTGAAGCTTGGAAGGCTTGTACAGAACCTGTTACTGTAGACAGGACGAAATGGCTGGATTTTATCATCCAAGATGATATGCTATTCAGAGGGAGTTAGTTGTGCATTCCATGAAGTTTTATGAGGGAGAATCTCATCAAGGAGAAGCATAGTGGAGGATTGGCTGGATATTTTGGTCGTGATAAAACCCTTAGTTTGGTTAGTGAGAATTATTATTGGCCACAGTTGCAGCAAGATGTGAAGAAGTTTGTACAGAGTTGCAGAGTATGTCAGATGGCGAAAGGAGTGAAGCAGAATACAGGATTGTATCAGCCATTACCCGTACCAGAGAAGCCTTGGGAGGATATCAGCATGGACTTTGTTCTTGGTTTACCGAGGACTCAGCAGGGACATGATTCAATTTTTGTGGTGGTTGACAGATTTTCAAAGATGACACATTTCATTCCCTGCAAGAAGACTAATGATGCTGTTCATGTAGCAGAATTATTTTTCAGAGAAGTAGTGAGACTTCATGGTTTGCCAAAGACCATAGTTTCAGATCGGGACACTAAGTTTGTTGGATATTTCTGGCGTACATTGTGGAAGAAGTTGAAGACAGATTTGAAGTTCAGTT
This sequence comes from Chamaecyparis obtusa, assembly GCA_027943335.1. NCBI lineage: Eukaryota > Viridiplantae > Streptophyta > Pinopsida > Cupressales > Cupressaceae > Chamaecyparis > Chamaecyparis obtusa. Next base: position 218,716 of record BSBK01002171.1, on the reverse strand, counting down.
CATCACATCATCCACAGACTGATGGACAGACAGAGGTGGTGAATAGAAGTTTGGGAAATTTGCTGAGATGTTTGGTTGGAGACAAGCCAGCAGGATGGGATTTGATTTTACCACAGGCAGAATTTGCATACAATAATTCTGTCAACAGGAGCACTGGTAAATCACCATTCCAGATTGTATATGGAAGTAGTCCAAGAAATGCATCTGAATTGAGAAAGATAGATAAAGGAGAAATAAGTAGTGCTGAAGCTGAGGATTTTGCAGAACACTTGAAGAACATCCATGGGGAGGTGAGGAAGCATATTACCAAGATGAACGCACAGTATAAAGCTAAGGCAGATGAGAAAAGGAGGTATAAGGAATTTCAAGTCGGTGATGAAGTCATGGTTCATTTGCGGAAGGAGCGGTTTCCAGTTGGTACATATAACAAGCTGAAAATGAAGAAGTTTGGGCCATGTAAGATACTAAAGACGCATGATTCAGGAAATGCATATGAGGTAGAATTGCCTACTGAGCTGAATATTTCACCAGTGTTTAACATTTCAGATTTGACAGAGTATCATGAAGGAGGTGTTGAAGATGAGATCACAACAGCACAGTGGAGTATTCCAGCAACTAGTTCAGACACTAAGGAGATCGAAGATATACTGGACAGTCGTGTTGGCAGAAGCACAAGGAACAGGACATATGAAGAATATCTGGTCAAGTGGAAAGGACGACCTATTGAAGATTCATCATGGCTAACAAGGGTGGAGGTTAACCGTCTTGGTTTTCCTCTGCACACCTGAGTCGTGACAGGGTCACTTCTCAAATTACCCTAGGTGTCTGATGCAGGAGCATCCTGGGTGTAAGAGCAATCTTGCATCACCCAAAAATATTTATTTTGGCTTTTCAATAAGGGCTATCTTGTGCAGAGCTGCTATTTCTAGAAACTTTCTATTTTTAGTAAGTTGGTCATACGATCTCGGAATGTTCTGATTTCACATGTGGAGGTTCATCTCTGTCATATCAGCCTGCCAGTAAAGTTTCATGGCTAGATCAAGTCTGGTTTTGAAGATATTGAAAATTTTCGATTTTGGAAACAGGGTGCAGAAACTTTGAACTCAGTTTTGAAGGCTTTAGAGGCCCCGGATGAGATCGAATTTTGGGCTGAATGAAGCTTGCTTGATTCAGGCGTTGTAGAGCTCCTCGCGCCCTTTCCGAAATGGGGTTACAATAGTCAATCGGGTCAACTGGTGATGACTTATGGTCTTCGGAAGTTGGGTCACCTGAAATGGCAGAAAATGATTTTTCTTCAAAATTTCTGTTCGGGTTTCAAAATTTATTTTTAGCCGACTTTGATGTAATAAATTGAAAAATAAAATAATTCTAAGTTTGGTCGGCCCTATGGGCTAAATTTCTGGAACCTTCCCAGGCGGTGGAAAATTGCCTATGTAAGGAAGGCTGTATTATTGTCTTAGGCAGTTCAGAATAGTTCTGGGTAGTAGATCTGGGTATTGATTTGAGGCTTTGTCCTACAGAATATTGTAAGGAATGCTCATGTGGCTTTGCATATTGTAATTCTGAAAGTTTGTAATTCCACATTTGTGGAGATAATAAGAAGCCAATTTTCTGTTCTTGCATATTATTGTTGTTGTTTCTCTATTTTTGTTATTTATTTGTGGTATTAAGGGGAGCACCCTTCATCACTTTTATAGTAAGTAGGGCCTGTTAGACATGATTGTCAACTTCTGTCCTTTTCTTGCCACCTTCCATTCCAATGGCTCTTAGGAGAAGAAAGTAAGACAGATCAAGAGATTTGTATATGGATCTATAGATGGTTTTTAGTAATATGAGACTACCTCGAACTTCTTGTAGGAGACACCTATTTGTGCTACAAATAAGGCATACATACCTTACCTCTTGTAGGATTTGAAACTCGATTCACTTGGGCTTGCTCTAATTAGTATTTGTAGAATTTGATGAGGACTTTTATTTTTTAATGTTTTTATCAAATATAGTTTTAAAATTATCATTTAAAAATTTGATTTGATCAAGTTGAAAATTAAAATGTTGATACTTTTTTTTTCTAGTAAAATATATGTATGTGTAGTGAATTTGTTTGAAATTTTTATCCAATAGATGAATCAATTCATAATTTTTAAGAATGTTTAGACAACGCTATTTTCTATATCGATTTTTGTCAACACACTAGTAAGAGTCTTCGCTCTCACATCATTGAAAATTGGTGTTATCTTCCCTCAACAACTTTTATTTTAATCTAAACTAATTCTTCTAAGAAACACCTGATCACCATTTCTTTTTTTTTTTGCTGTGTCTGGAAGTAGTAGTGGGCCTTTCATGTCCTTGGTTATGCACTCTATTCCATCTACGATCAACATTATGGGGGGCCCTTTGAAAAGGGCTGAACCTAGAGACTGTTGGGAATTTCAACAGAATGTTGTGCTCTAGGACATATTTAAAAGAGGTAGCTTCATGTAGTATTTTGAGGCCATGAGATGGTATAATACCCAGTTAACGTCAAAGTTTTACAACTCATGGCTACAGGGTAATGTCACTACTATGAGTATTAAAATAAAGTTCACTACTAAACTTATTGCGAAGGCTATTAGGGTCAGATGAGAGGGTGATAAAGTGGAGAGGAAAAGCTTGGGGGATTATAAATTCTATATGAAGAAGTTATTCAAAGAGGGGGAAAAGATGGTGGTGGCGGCGCATGACAATGGGTACATGATTGTTTCTCCTTACCTCCCCCATATGCACTAGTTTGTTTCTTTGTGATGAAATATTTCACCTTGGAAGGTAGCTATACTGCCTTCCATGATTATCACTTTCCTATTTTGAACCACTTGCAGAGCAACCATAAAATTGATATGCCCTTCTTTCTTTTTACTTCCTTGAGTTCTAGTATTGCTAATGGGGCTTCTCCTCTGCTTCATCAAGGTTTGATTTATGCTCTTTGCCATTATGTCTTTGATAATTCTTCGTATAGAATCTATTTTATTACTTATCTTGAACATGAATAGAGCCGCTCTGTGCAACCTACTAAAAGTATCGTTAAAAATTGAGCGTCTTGAAGCTAAGCCCCTCTTTGAAAGGCTAGTCCCAGCACTAAAAATAAGAACCCTCCCACAAAAAAGAAAAATTCCAAAATTATGGAGAAAGAAAAAATCCCAAAAAGGAGATTCCTTTAGAGAAAGGTCAGCTTCAAACCACCCCTAGAAGTGGAAAAACACCCATTCCAAGCCTATGCCTTCTGCTACCAAAATGAGCAGTAAAAAGCCTAAGAAAACTAGCCCCTTCATAGATATTGACAAGGAGGAAGAAAAAATGGAGAGGGATGAGGTTGAAGAACCTAAAAATGAAGGGAACTCCAAGGAAAGATGTTCGGCTAGACTTCATAATAAAGATAAGAAGGGGAGAAAAATTGAGGAGAAAATAGATCTAAAAATTGAGGAGGAATTTGAGCCCGAGGAGGAAGAAGAAACTACTGAGAATTCAAAGGATGACGATTATGTGGCTAATGCTTAGGAACTTGAGGAAACATCAAAAGAAAAGGAACTTACTGTTAATTTGAACTACCTAGAAGATACTATTGATATGGCATTTGAGTCTCCTCATTCTGGTAGTCATCTTGGTGACATTTTCCACACTTCCCCTGTTGAGGTGAAAATCCCCCCATCTAGTCTCTAGGCTCAAATTGTTAAATTGAAGAATAGAATTAGTATTCTGGAGGGTGCTATCATTATATCTAATAGCTTAAAGAAGGATTGTAATAATGCTATTAATCCCATTTGTAAGGTAATGGATGAGATTATGAGTAGAGCCATATTTTGTGTGGTTACAAGAAGCAACTTGAAGATATTTATGAGGAAACAACATGAAGATTTAGCCAAAGATGAGGAGCACAATAAGGAGGATACTGAAGATTGGAGTTATTCTCTCAAGAGTTTATCTAAGGACTTGGACAAGATTGCAAGTTTTTATGATAAGTAGTTTTGTTCTATTGCTAGTTTTTTTCTTGGTCTAGTGGTTTTTTCTCTATATGGTTATCTTAAACTTACAGTTCATGTGGTCTTCAAAATAATGTCTATTGTTTGATAAACTTTAAAAACTCTAGGATGATTTTTTTTAGTAGTTTCTACAATATTGTTAGTTTTAGTGCTTTAAACTAGATAACTAAAGTTAATTTTGACAATGTTAAAGTTAGTAGTAGTAGCAGGAACTCTCTGAAGATGGTTTTTTGTGTTTTAATTAAGTTTTTGGATGAGGATTTTATGCTTTCTCTCAACTATCACGACCCTGATTAGGGAGTCCTCTGCTTCCTCATCGTGTGTTTCTAGTTGTTATGGGATTAGGACCTTCTCCCTGCCAACTTAATAAAAAATACATCATCACCATTGTATGCTCTATAAAGATAAAACTATTCATTATAGAATGCTAGAAAATAGTAGTTATGACATTTTTATTGTTTGCAATTTTTATTAGGCATAATTATACCTAGGCAATTATACCTTTCAACCAACTATTATGCCTTGATAACCATACCTGCTCCTTCAATCAATAATAATCAAGCATTCTACTCCATATTCTTATTAGAGAAATATTTATTGTTGTGGCATTGTAAATGTTTTTAATTATGCAAGGTGGTGGGAAGGAGAAAGTTTTTGATTAAGTAAAATAGGTTTTATAGGGTTCCTCAAACCCACAGTCAAAAAAGAGAGGTGAACAAAAGTAAATTAAGCAGTTTGAGAAAGACAACCATGAAACATGCCACAAGCCGACCTAAGACAAAGAAGCCACAAAAAAAAAGAACTAATCAAATTTTATGATTCCCGTGGTACTTTGGAGTCTTTCCTTGTCAAGGAGGTCCTTCACTTCACTTGGGATATCTTCGCCTTGTTGCCATATCCTCTTAGCATCCTTTGTGATAGCCAGGTTGGCAAACCAATCAGCAGCACTGTTGTCTTCCCTATACACATGAGAAATGTACACCTTTTCAAAAGAATTTAGGATTGAGAAAGTTTCTTAGATCATATTGGATATCATCCAAGATGGAGAGTGAATGAGATTTAAGCAGTTGATAATGTTCAGCAAAGTGGTTGGATTGAGAGCCCAGAGGTAAAATGATAGCTGCAAGGCCAAAACCAAAGCTATTTCTGATTATCCCTCTACTGCCGAATTGGCCAGGGTTCCCTTTGGAAGCTCTGTCGAAGTTGGCTTTCACCCAGCCAGTCGGAGGACAACTCTAGATACAGTTATGTCTTTTCTCCTGTGTCGCTTCTTGAGCCTTCCCTGCAAGATGGTTAGTTCCTCCACAATAGAAATAGTTTTCCTTAACAACATGTTGGATTTTTTCAAAAATTATTTTAGGGGGAGAGGAGCAATCATGGAAAATGTGATTGTTGTGCTCTTTCTAGACTCCCCAACAGAGATGAGGAAGGACCCAGGTGTAGAATAACCGAAAGTTTGGGTTAAACATTTTGAAATCCCATTGAGAATAGAGATCATGGAAAGAAAGGGGAAAACACCAAGATAAGTCCAATACCAAGAAAAGACATTTCCATATGCTACTTACAAAAGAGTAGTGAATAAATAAGTGATCCACCATTTCTTCTTGACATCTGTCGAGAACACACCTGTTGGGGATCTAGAATCCATGGTTGATGAGATTATCGATTGTGAGGATGCGGTTCTGGAGCAGGAGTCAGAAGAAAACATTGATTTTGGACGTAAGGCCTAGAATCCAGGCTTTGTCCCACACTGGATTAGGTTCTTGGGTTTGAGGTATCTGCAAGGAATAGGTGGAGGCCACTGTGTAGATACCATCTGGAGAGTTTTCCCAAATGATCTTGTCCTAAGTACAAGAGAGAGAAACCACATTAAGAGCTTTCATCAGAGGAATCAGATCTTGAGAGATTTGGGAGAGATCCACCCATTTGCCATCCCTTCTATAGTTGCTAACTTGGGGCTCGTAAGTTTGGGTGTAGACATGTCTCCAGGCATAGAAGGTCTCAAAATCTCTTAGACAACCCATCTGGAGCCAATTGTCATTCCAGTAGTTGATAGATTGTCCATTCCCAATCTTCCATTTGGCTTTGGATTTAGCCAACTCCTTAGCATTGAGGAGACCATTCCATATGACTGATCCTTTCAGGGAATCTGTCTCTTCAAAAAAGAAATTGATAGAGTTGTGCATTAAGTATGTTTCTTCAATGGTGTCCCGCCACTCACCTTTTCCATTGAAGATTCTCCATATCTGTTTGGATTGAAGAACTTTGTTGAATAGTCTTAAATTCCTTATTCCAAGACCACCAGCTTTTTTAGGGTGACAAACTTTCTCCTAGACAATAAGAGGGATACACTTCTGTTCCTCTATGTCGGACCAAAGGAATCTTCTCTGTATTCTCTCCATAACCTCTACAACTTTAGTAGTTATGGAGAAGAGGCTAAGAGCATAGGTTGGGAGGTTTTGTAAAGTAGATTTGACCAGCTGAATCTTTCCTGCCTGACTGAGGGTGACCCCTTTCCAACTAGCAAGCTTCCTGTTGAATTTGTCTATTATTTTATTCCAAAAGGCTTCTGAAGGTTTGATGCCTAAGGGCAGGCCCAGATAAGAGGATGAAAGAGCATTAATACCACATCCCAAAATGTTGGCTATTTTCCTTTGTCTTCCCTCCAGGGTGTTGACAAAAGAGATCGAGCTTTTATTCCAGTTAATGGATTGACCAGTGGCTCTGATATATTCATTTAGAAGATCCTTCACCACTTTAGCTTCTCCCACTAAAGCCTCTCCATCAAGGATGGTGTCATCCACAAATTGCTGGTGTGAGAAAACATTGTTACCTGAGGAGGGGTTGATGCCTTTCAGGTTCCCCTCCCTTTTTGAAGCAAAGATGAGTCTTCCTAGGCACTCAGTGAGGATAATGAAAAGAATTGGGGAAAGGGGGTCCCCTTGCCTTAGGCCCTTGGATGGCTTGAAAAAGGAGGATGGGGATCCGTTAATCATTATCACCAGCGAAGGAGTAGAGATAATTTGCTGGAGAATCTAGCAAGTATGGGAGTTGAATCCAAAAGCTTCAAGAACACTTAGAAGAAATTCCTAGTCTACCTAATCGTATGCCTTAGAGAGATCAAGATTGAGTAGAAATCCTTCCCTTTTCCCAGCTTCTAAGGAGTGAATAACTTCATGGACCATCATAATGGAATCCAAGATTTGTCTACCTAGCATGAAACCCGATTGCTGCTGCGAGATCAGGGAGGGGAGGACTTTGAGAATCCTGGAAGTTATGACCTTAGAAATGATCTTTAAGAAAGAGTTATAGAGATTGATGGGTTTGAAGTGCTCAAAAGAATCCGCTCTTGTAGACTTAGGAATCAACACCAAAAAAGTAGCGTTGAGTTCTTTGAGGATATTTTTAGAACCAAAGAATTCTTACACCACTTTAAACACATCATCTTTCACCACATCCCAGAATAGATGAAAAAAGAACACAGGGAAGCCATCTAGACTAAGGGCTTTGTCTCCAGGAAGAGAGTCCAAGGCTCTCTTGACTTCAATCATGTTGGGAATTGAACATAAGGATTTTTTTTGGCTTTCTGTGATAAGTGGGAAGGAGAAAGTTGTTAAAATGGTAGAGCAATAAAACTAGATTTAAAAACTACACAATGATTATAAATAAGACATAAAATATGTATTTGATTTTTTTTGATTGATTTTATATTTCTTTTCAAGCATCTTTATAAAGCCTTATTTTCTCATGAAAACTAAACTATGTGATAAGTAGCAGCCAACATTTATTTTTAATATACAGGTAGATTCTAAAACTAACTATTAATACATAATATTATCCAACATTCCCCTCTTAGTACATTAATATGAAAAAGGAACATAACATTGCAAGGGTTGATCACTAAGAGAAAGTAGATTTCCACAATCTATGAGCTCAATTGCAAGTTATTTCTTGATTTGATTACACATAAGTATTTTACATCAAAATTTCAAATCACACTTCGTGATCCATAATTAGGATGAATGATAGAGAGAAAAAGGAGAAAACCACAATAAACCTTTTGGAGATTTTGATGAAGTGTAATCACCAGTCCTTCTCAGTCACCTTGAAAACACCATATTGATCTTATCAACAGATCTCTTGACTATAAAATTGTAAACATCTATACAACATGAGAAAATATAAAGTTTTCCAAACCTCCTTTCATAATGACATATCTTTATTCCAAAATTTCCCATCTCCTTTGAGTGGAGTGTGTCTTTAATGCCTCCTCTAGTGTTGCACATGTGACACCTTTTTTTTCAAAAAGTATACATCTCCTCCAAGTGTGTCTAATACCTCCTCTAGTGTTGTAGAAACAATCCCTCCTCTACTATACAAATTACAAACTAAACATATAAATACACCATGTACATTCAAAATAAATCTAGCCCCTTTGTTCCTTGAAGGGACACACATCATGTTAAGCCCCCTATTTTCTTCAAGGACACAAATATGGTGCTTCTAATATAATAAAATCATCTTAAGTGAAAAGCTAGTTCAAGATAATAGATATTAGGTATGACTCCTATTATTCTTTATCCATTTGATGTCTTATTAGAATATTCTATAGCATAAGCATGAAAATTAAAAAATCCCATGTGTCCCACGCCTTCTAGGAGTCCAACTCTATTGTTGACGTGTCCGCAAAAAAAGGGGTTAAACTTAATTCAGTGATGACTTGGAACAATGTAAAGGATTTAGATACCAACATTGTTAGTCTAATTAATCATGATAAGACAAGAAGTAAGGAAGCGAGCCATATTGGGAATGATGAATAGCTTGCGAAGCATGGTTAGCATCACTTTTAATCAAAGCCAGCTAATATTATTAGAGAGTAATTATAACCTTTCCTTTCCACATGCTTTCTGGGTGAGTGATTCTGGCCTTTTAATTAATCTTTTTTGGGTCATTATTTTTCAAAGATTGAAAGTTAAGCTTGAAACAAAAATGAAAATGGGAGACAATTTTCATAGAAAAAACCCGCCGACTATTTGGACCTAAAAAAACCCCTAAATTATGAAGAAATTTGGAGAAGAGTATGATAACCCGCTATCTAGAAAGATTGCATTGCTTTGATAAGGAAATTACTCAAAAATTCACTACCAGATGGAGGGGCAACATTGTAACAATTGATGACCATCAGCTAACCCTAAATGTGGAACTCATAGCTCACATAACTGGTTTATCCCTATCTGGTATCAAATTTTATAGAAATAGAAATTTTTCTAAGATGGACACCATGAAATTCCCTAAGACTACTGAAGAAAGGGATTCTATGGTTAAAAATAAGGGTTCCTTTGTTGTCAATAATATTAAGAGTTTATGGCACAAGGTCCTTATTGTTTTGATGGAGTATATTACCTTGGACAGTCACTTTACTAGAGCAATGTCACATCATTTTGTTTTGTTAAACCACTTCTTCCACAATGATGCTATTTCCTTCCCTTATTATCTCTTTAATTCTCTTCTTCCGAGCCTTGCCATGAATAAAGAGGATGCTGATAAACCAGTTCTCTATGAAGGCCTCATTTTGCTTATCCACGAGTTAATGGTGAACACTATCTTTGAGAGTAGTGTTAAAACCCATAAGGAAAAAAGGAAGAGTACCACCCTTAGAAAGTGAGGGAAAGCTTCTTTGGGTAAAAAGAGGTTAAGAACGAACTCTCAGGGGGCTAATAATTCTCCCCCGCCATTGAAAAAGAAGAAGAGAGTGTTGGTCAACAATCCTATGAGCCTGGAAAGTGAAGATACAAATCCGAGGGAAGGTTCTATACAGGATGAAGACAAATATTACCCTAGTACAAGCAGAAAGGAAATTGCCAAAAAGAAAACTAAGGCTTTAGATGTTGATGGCAGGAGCTCGTCGTCCTCCAAGGAAGAGTCCAAGGAAGTGATAGAGATATCAGAGGTCTCTAGGAAAGATACTAGGAAGGAGAATGTGATGATAGAGGATGAAAAAATTGATAATGTTATGTATATGAGAGAGGACACAATAGGTAAAAATGAGGATTCTATTAATAAAAATGAAGAGAACCCTGCTAATAATTTGAACCCTAGTCAGGAAACTGGTAAGATTATTATTGATCTTGACCAGACACTAACATGGAGAAGTTTCCAAAGAATGAGGAGAATTTGCAGATTGCTGTGAATATCTGTGATGATAAAAATACCGTTTATGAGGGTGAAAAGGAAGAAACCCTTCCGAAGGACATAGAGAACACAAATTACAGAAATGAGGAGAAATTAAAGGAGAGGAAAAACTGGATGGAGAGGACTACAATATCCTATATACAATATAAACTATTGCCAACTATCAGAATAATAAGCTTCTTAGCTAGGATAATGCTAAAATAGAGGAATCCATGTCTGTGGCCATGGAGGACCTTAACGATAATGAGGACTCTTCTCTAGGTTTCCTACACACTGCCAAGGCTAAAGCTCTATTCTCATAAATAGGAATGAAAGTTGGTGTTTTCAAGAAATTTTGAAGCTTAAAGCTTGGAATAAGGATTTGGAAGCCAATTATTAGAGTATGTTGGACTAAGATCAAAATGGGGTAAGGAGCACACTCAGGATGTGTGCAACTTGAGAAAAAATCTTGCTAGGATTTAATGCATTGAAACCACTCCTGAGAGCCTACTTAAGTACACTATAGAAAGCATGCAATCTTCAACCAGTGATCTCCATGACCTAGTTAACATGTTGGAAAATAAAGAATGGGAAGCCATGCACATGAAAAAAAATATTGGGAAAGGACCTGGTACCAAAACCAAAGCAAAGAAGAGTAAGGATACCTCAACCAATAAGGAGATTGAAGGTCTCAGGGAAAACCTAAAGAAAATGATAGAGCTGGAGAAGAAGATGGAAGATTCCATCTAGAAGCTGAGAGGATGGTAGTCCCTATTTTATTTGGTTGTTTTCATTTGTTTTGTTTCTTGCTCTATTTTGGTGCTGGTTGTTAGGTGTGTTCTCTATCCCCATTATCTGTTTCTATTTTTTTTTCCTGCTTCTTTGACTATTTGTCTATCTTTGTTGCTCTTCTGGTTTCGTGTCCTTGTAAAACCTATTTTTACTTAATTTTCAAAATATGAAAACTAAAAAATTATACTAGGCATAACATGAATGGATTGGAAGGAAGAAAAGGAACAACAAGATTTTTAGGGAGGATAGTAATTATTCTGAGACTTGTCTCCATATTGGAACTAAGTTCCTATGTGAGAATGCCAGGACGGCTAAGTGGAAGCTTCCCTCTTTTCCTCCTGCTGCCTCGGAGGTTAGAATTGCTGATAGTTGGAATCTCCTAGCTGGCTTCTCCATATTTGATGATGCTAAAAGGATAGCTAGAAAAGCTACCAGATGGACCACCCCTCTGAGAGGATGGATTAAATTAAAATTTGATGGGGCTGCAAATAATCTTGGCCAAGGTGGGGGTGGTGTTATGAGAGATCACAAAGGCACTTGCTTGCTGGCTTATGCTGGGCCGCTCAATAAATGCACTGTCACCCAAGCGGAGGGAATGGCCCTTCTTTGGGGGATTAAATTCATAAACTAAATGAACATCAGGCTACTGGAAATTGAGGGGGATTCCAAAGTGGTTGTTGAGGCTGTCAAAAGTGGAGGTAGTGCGGGGTGGCAGGTTAGTTCTATTATGCTAGAGATCCGTGAGCTTCTCAACAACTTCCAGTGCACAACTATTGGTCACACATATAGAGAGGGGAATTCAGTTGTTGACTCAATGGCAGCAATAGGACTAAAAAAATCAAACTTAATAGTTGGAGGGTGGTTAGCGATTTACCTACGGTGACTCTGCAACTCATCGGAGGAGAAATGAATATTACAATTTAAATGAGCCAAGCTGTCATATTCATTACGAATCCTTCCTGGATCATGTGCTGCGTACTCTGGAAATTTTTGTGACTATGAAAAGGAGAACCCAAAACCCCATAAAGAATCATCATTACCTTTCAAACGTGTGGAGTGAGAGATGTCTGAATCAGAGGGCTTGCTTGGTAAGGACAACAAGTGTGTCCCTCACATTATTGCTATTAATGGCACATGGAGATCCATTAGATCTAGCTGTACAGAGCCCATCTTCCAAAAGTTTACCCAAGGCCAGTATTTTAAGTATAATCTTTCCTCGAAAAGGCCACGCAGTGGTTTTTTATGATCTAAAAAAAAGCTCAACTCTTAGGTTTTTAGGATATTCTAGCATAGGAGGGGAAGAGCTTTGAAATGGGAGGCAACACTCTTCGCATTAAACCTGACAAGATTGATGAGGCTTTCACCTCTGATACATTGGTGACTCATTACTACAAAGAAAGTGGCATATGGGGTTTTATGGAGTGAATGAAAGGTGGGCATGGTGAGCAAATTTCCAAACAATTCATCTCATCCTAGAACAACATGAGTGTCTCAATTGGGGGCATCCACTTCCAGATTAATGAAGAGGTCATTACAAAGGTGACGAGGCTCACTATGGAAGGGAGGAAATACAAAAAGACCAGTCAGACTCCCGACCCTACCAGCCTCAACTAGTTTTTCAAGGAAGGTGAGCAACCGGTGAAGAAGCAAGGGGGTCTTAACAGGGAAGAGCTGCCAGACTTCTGGCTAAAAATATACCTCATTGTGATGAAATACGTTACGCTGGAAGGTAATTTCACTATGTTTTACTACTACCACTTACCGTTCCTAAATCATATTAGAAATAAGGATTTAATTTCCATACCCTTCTATCTTTTGCATTCCATAGAGAGTAATATCCTGGATATTAAGGACAACCCTGATAAATTAATCCCTATCCTCCATCAGGGTCTCCTTTGCATTTACCACTTTCACAAAGCTATTTTCTCAGTGCCCCAACCCCCCTGATTATCCAAGAGATGACCTAGGAGGAGTCCCTGGCCAAAACTAAAATTCCACCCATTCCACCTCCCAGTCCATCCAGGTTATCCAGGAGTTTGAGCTAGGTTCTAAAGAGGGTAGAACCCACAAAAAATGTGTTAAAAACCCATTCAATAGGAAGGAGTGTCAGGAGGAGTCTCATGTCTTTGAGTCTATGGAGAACAAAGATAGGAAGGAGTTTGACAGTACTCCTGAGACCGAACGAAGGCCCAAAAAATGGAGAATGATGGAGAGCCAGGTTAATTTGGAGGTGGACTTAGGTGGCTCAAGTCATCGGAGGTCCAATAGAATTGCCAAGGAATAGTGTAAAACCAGGATGATGGAAGCAGCCTCTAGAGAGAAATCCTTGTCTGAAAAAGACTCTCACACCACTGAGTCCATGAAAGGTTCCTCGAATGATCATATGAGTCCCCTTAGGACTAGTAATAATCCCTTTCCCAACCTCCAGAAAACCATGGAAATCCCCAGTAACCCTACCCTGCCCCTGAGTCCTTTTCATGATCCCCAAGATAAGCCCCCCACCTCTGATTACAATATTGGGGTTTTGGCTGACAAAAATAAAATTAAAGGCACTCTCAAGAGGAGGTTCTTTGGTATGGACAAGGAAATTGCGGACATCAAAAAGAATATGTAGGAACTGAAGAAAGAATGCATGATGACCAACAAATTTTCCCTGAAGGTCATGCATGCTTTGGCTACGACCCTCTGTAATGTGCAAGAAAAGTTGGCAGGGGGCACTCTGGAAGCGGATGAGGATAACAAGGATCTTTTTCTATTCCTGCAGGAGGAGTGGGCTAGGACCCTACTATCTAAGCATCTGGGTGGGAAGAAATAACTGCTGGTGTCCATGAGTTGGTTAATTTTGACTAGGCATGGCCCTTAGATCCCCTATTTTGCATTTGGGGTTAATGTTAGTTTTTATAGCTTTTGGCTCAGCCCTGCGTGGCTTATGACTATTATTTAATCTGCTACTCTTTGTTTTAAGTACCCTGGTTTAATCCTTTTGATCAGTACTGTGATTTATGTTTTTGATAGGGGCAAAATTAGACTGGGTGACTCTGTTGTTAAACTTTTTTTATCTACTTTGACTAGTGCCATTAACGTGCTATTAATGTGCTTCTAGTCCCTTTGTTCCGCGGGCTAGCACCCTCTTGCTGCTTTATCTATCAAAAACATGAATGGATTGGAACAATACACTCTCCACAATAATCAAGATTCAAATAGTAGAGGACAATAATTACATGAGATTAACAATCGACAACAATTTAGAATTACCATGAGAGAGTGATCGTTTAAAATTTCCTTCTATTCAAAATTAATCTAGACCTACCATACCTTATATTAATTTATTCAAGGAATCAAGAGCATGAATAATGAATAGAACTAAAGAATTTACATATTCCATTGAAATTCTCATTCCTCACAACATCTTGGATAAATTTACACCTTACACCGCATCATCACTTCTCAAAAATAGTATGAATAATCAATTTAAGTGCAACATAAAGAAAGATAGCTACACTCGATATAAAATATTTGTACAATAAATTTAATATATGATTCCCAACTATAAAGAATGTTTGACAGTAAAGTAATACCCAACATATCAAATGAAAGTAACCAACAAATTAAATAGAGATTCATTGGTCCCTATAGCCATTCAAAATTTAGTTACCATACATTTGAGTAAATTAAACACCAAAATATATATCAAAATCCAGCTCCACCTTTCCCAAAACGAGTCATGACTTATACTTTTTTTTCACAATAAATCCAAATTTCAACATCGCTTTTTCTCCGTGTCAAAGTTATACTTTGAGCTCACAAATTGTTAAACAATTCTTCAAAATATCTATGGGTTTTATGTGTTTATTCTTCTAGTTTCTGAAACATTTTAAATTTTGAAATTTCATTGAGAAATGAAAAAAGATATCACAATTTTACTACAACTATGTTAGTCTTATATAATTTAGAAATAAAACAACATACTAACAAGCCACATTTCTTTGCCAGGAGCCTCTTCCTTTTTTCCTCACAAACCTAGCCTCATAAACGTTGTAATATTTTTAACCAAAATAAATTATTTTTTCGTTCCATATACATAGGAATAAGATGAGAATGCTTTGATACCACGTTAAAAATGATAGAGCAAGACAAATAAAATTTCAAACTACACCATGATTGCACATAAAACATAAAATGGTATATTTGATTTTCTTAGATTGATTTTACATTTCTTTTCAAATGGATTTATAAAGGCTTATTTTCTCATGCAAAATAACAAACAACTAACATTTATTTATTAGTTAAATACTATACTAATTTAACTAACTATTAATGCATCATGATCTAACTAAAGCATCAGAACACCACACCTGTAGAGAAGTGATGGAGAGGAGGAAAAAAATAGTTCTTGGACACCCTTACAAAGGCCTTTTCTAATGGGGAAAAAATCTTGTTCCAAACATGGGTGTGACGCGTTGTTCTAGTACAACATAGATCACTAGTCATAAGATATTTGTATATTTTGAACTTATTGTAGGATATTTGAAATGCCATTATAGAATAAATACTGGACAACTAACATTTATTTATTAATCTAACCATATTAGTTTAACTAGCTAATAATGTAATATGCTCCAACAAAAGTATCATGATGTTAGACTTGTAGAATAGTGACAAACAAGAGAAGAAATTACTACTTGGATGTCCTTGTAAATGGGGAAACCTTGTTGTTCCTAATATAGGTGCAATAGTTTCTTGTAGCACAACATAAGATCAAAGGTCATAAGTGTTAGAATAACTAAGAGGGGGGCGAATTAGTTATCCATAGTCCCAAATCAAAATGTATAATCCAAAACAATTTACTTAAACTTCTACAGCTCGGTAACAGAAAATACTATACTATTTGTGCTTTTACCGATTACCTGTCAAATAACATATAATTATTACTGACCAAATCTAACATGTAATATGTAAAGTATGATAACAAACAATCACCACAATGAACACATAACACAAAATATTTAATGTGGAAACCCTGTGAAGGGAAAAACCACTTGGGACCGGCAACCCAAAAATGTTCACTCTTCTGAAGTGAGGTCGGTGAAGGCCCAACCCTGTTAAAGGTTACAAACACACAGTTAGGTGTGACCTTGTTAGAGGATTTTAGACCAACCATTATTGTCCAACCAACATTCACTATGGGGTTGACAGGATAACAATGTTCATTCTATGAATGATACATATAAGACTTTCAAGTCCACTCTGTTAAGAGATTTCTCTGTTTACAATGGTTAAAATGTAACAATAGTTGATCTGATTATAGTAGAACTTTAATTGCAGATGTTTAGATCTATATTATGCTCATGCAAATCCTCTGATCAGTATAACAATTTTGTATCAACAATAATCAATGAATTACTGTCACTCGATAATAGCTTTCTGAAGCTCGGCAAACTCTGCAGTTCGATTCTCCTTAACTAGTTTGACTAGGTATACATGAAACTTGTTCATGTGATAATTCTATAGTCCTTCTTTTGACATAAGTTTCATAACAAAACCCTAGTCTCTTAAATAGACAAGTAAACCATTTTCTTTTCCTCCACTAGATTATGCCGCTTATTGTCCTTTGTCCATTTTTCTACTTAAACCTTCCTCGGCTGATGTGCCGGTAACACATTTTGATTTCACCTTTAGATCTTCCTTGAATTATGCTAGCCATTGATCTTTCTAACAAACATTATCTCCATCAATGATTTCAATGTGCTTTATAGCTCATCAATCCTTAACGGCTAAACTATTCATTTAGTTCCTTTTCTCTTGCTCAGTTAACAAAAAAATTTGTCAGTGAACACAAGCTTAGTTTATACTATGCTCGGTATATACTACACTACTCAGTTTATATTGTAATGCTTTATCAACTGACCACACTGCCTTGTGTCTTTCAATTCTTTTCCTCATCATAGATGAATGAAACATAATCAAGTCAATAACATAAGGTCATAGACTCATCACCAAGTTACCCAATGTATTCCTTATCCTCATCTATCATATACATCTTCCTCATGTAGATATTTCTATTCTTCATCTGTCTTACTCCTTTTCTACAGATGTTTAGGTATAGTAACTTACAAAATAAGTGTTGTCAAACTAGTTGACATCAATGACAACATATTACTGATTTAATCATATTACATATTTAATTAGCAAGTCAGTGATCTCTAATCACAAATCTTCAATTAGGTTCTAAATCAATTGTAGGTCATTAATCTCTCCCTTTGGCATTGATGGCAACTCAAGTAATATGAAATATACCATACACATACCAAACATGTATTCTACAACTCTATGAAATTTTTTTGTACAAGCTCTTCCTAGCTTAATATGTTTAATCACTACATTACTCAACAACATTACCAATGTAGCTTTGACATTCTATAGATATGATCTTTTTAGCTCTTGGATTCCTTCTTTTGTTCTCAGTAATAGATATGATCTTCAGTGCTCTCCCTTTCTTTTAGTTTGTCTCTCCCTTAGATTGGTGCATATTTTTTTCATATGGTTTATCTCTCCCTTTGAAAACAATGCCAAAAGAAACAAATAAACATTCAACTCTATAGTAGCCATGTAACTCTTTGTTGTCCGGTGCATACTCTGTATCTCTGTATACTGATATGCCAATCTGTTCTAGTTCTCCAAAGTTTTCACAACCTTAGACATGATCCAAAGTGTGAACTATGCTGCATCAACATGTATGATCTTCTGATAAGATTAGGCTGATGCAACATCCAGATCACATTAGTGACCAGTAGATAGGAGATAGACCCTAAGTCTAGTCCTCAAGTATTCAAATGTATCCTTTGGTAGAGGCTTTGTAAATATGTCTGCAAGTTGTTCTTTTGATGTAACAAATTCTAGCTTAACTTTCTTCTCCTATACTTGTTCTCTTAAGTAGTGATAATGGATATATGCTTTGTTTTAGGGTGCATCACTGGATTCTTTGAAATGTTTATTGCATTTTTGTTATCACAGTATATAATCATCAGCTTAGTGATTATCTCATTCATACCTTCCAGAAATTTCTTAATATATGTAATATTTGAATAGTTTGTAGCTGCAACAACATACTCTGCTTTGACTGTAGACTGAGAAATGCAAGCCTACTTCTTACTTGTCCATGTAATAAGTATGCCACCAAAGAAAAATGCTCCTCCGATGGTACTTTTTCTGTCATCCACATTTCCAGCCCAATCAACATCGGTATAGACTTTGAGTTCAAACTTCCCTTCCTTAGGATACCATAATCCATAATCTTTTATTTTCTTCAAGTATCTTAAGATTCTCTTTGTAGAAACCATGTGTGACTCTCTAGGGTTTGCACAAAATCTTGCAACAACTCCCATATCATGTGCTATGTCTAGTCTATTGTGCACTACATACATTAACTTACCAATCATAGATTGGTATAGTGTCTAGTTCACTTCTATAGTTTCATCTTCCTTAGTCAGTTTACATCTAGTAGCCATTGGTGTTCCTAGAGGTTTAACATCTTCTATGCCAAATGTCTTCAATACTTCCTTGATATATTTGGATTGTGTGATGAATATACCATTATTTTGCTGAATCACTTGTAGTCCTAGAAAGAACTTAATCTCTTCGAACATAGACATTTCAAATTCACTTCTCATTTCATCAGCAAATGACTTACAGATTTGATCTTGTCCTCCAAAAATAATGTCATCCACAAATATTTCAGCAATAAGAATAGCATCATCAGTATCTCCTTTCATATACAAATTGCTATTTTCACTTGTTCTAACAAATCCAATACTTAGAAAATAAGTATGCAGCCTTTCATACTAGGCTCTCGGTGCTTGCTTCAAACCATATAAAGCTTTATGTTATCTACATACCATATATTTCTTTTCTAGATCCACGAACCCTTCAGGTTGTTCTATGTAGACTTCTTTAAGTATTCCATTCAAAAATGTTGACTTGACATCCATTTGGTAAAATTTGAACTTTTTGTGTGTAGCATATGCAAGTAACATTCCGACTCCTTCTAATATAGCAACATGTGAAAATGTTTCACCATAATCAATTCCTTCCTCCTATGCATATCCTTTGCATACCAATCTAGCTTTATTTCTTGTTACCTCTCTATTTTAATTCTGCTTGTTTCTGAATATCCACTTAGTACCGATAACATTCTTATCTTTAGGACTGGGTACTAAGGTCTAGGTTTTATTCTTCTCTATCTATTCTATTTCCTCTTTCATTTTATTAACCCATTCATCATTTTCTAATGCAAATTTTACATTCTTCGGTTCATATTCACTAACTAGACATGTACCTTGTCTTGTCTTACTCCTTGTTTGCATACCAACTTGTCTGTCTCCAATGATTTGTGTCTTAGGATGATGTCTTCTGACAAAAATTGCTAGTATCTAATTTCTTCTTTCTTGTTCATCCTATGTAGGTTCATTTTCTTTCTCAGTAGGTCCTTCCTGCTCATCGGTTTCTTTTTCCTATTCCTCAGTATTATTTTCCTGCTGACTGGTTGTCACTGTCTACTACATCAGTAGGTACTCAGGTTGTTCAATGTAAGTGAATCTACTATAGTCCTTAGGTTCCTTTCTGCTTTCCTCTACATTCTTATCATCAAACTCATCAACTCAAACATTAGTACTTTCAATCATTTTATTAGTAACTCTGTTTAGACACTTGTATGCTTTAATTTTACTGGAATATCCTAGAAATATCCCTTCTTCACCTTTTGAGTCAAACTTTCCATTTCTCTCATCTTTCAGAATAAAACATTTGCTTCCAAAATTTTTGAAATAACTTACAGTGGGTTTGTGTCGAAACCATAAGTCACAGGGTGTCTTATTAGTGTCCTTCTTCAGTTGTACTTGGTTTAGCACATAGACAAAAGTGCTAATGGCTTCTCTCCAGTATGTTTGAGCAACATTCTTTTCTATCATTAATGTCCTTGCATAGTCAACAACTGACCTATTCCTCCTTTCAGCAATGCCATTCTGCTGAGGTGCCCTCGGTGCAGAGACCTGTCTTTTAATACCATGCTCATTAAAATTTTTAGTAAATTCATCAGAGATAAATTAACCTCCTCTATCAGATCTTAAGCATTTCAAATCTTTACCAGTCTCTTTTTCTACTTTTTCTTTATACCACTTTAACATCTTGAATGCATCAGATTTTTTTTTTAAGAACATGATAGTCATCAACCTAGTATAATCATCAACAAAAAGAATAAAATATCTATCTCCATAATAACTCTGAGTTCTCATTGGACCACATAGGTTGGTATGAACCAACTCAAGTATCTTCTTTGTTGAATAATCTTTTCTTTTGAAACTAGACTTAGTCATCTTAGCTTTCTAACATTCATGACACATAAAATGATCAAGCTTTGACAAGTTAGGTAGATCTCTAACTCTTTTCTTTTTACTGATCTTAATCATGTTATCAAAATTCACATGAAATAACCTCTAATGCCACAACTATGCATCTTCATCTTTCATCAATAAACAAGAAGACTGATCATTATCAAGATAAAATAGATTACCTCTGGATTGTGTACCAGTTCCAACAAGTCTTTCTCCATCATCAAATATTTTCACCTTTTTGCTCTCAAAAGCAACTCGGTGGCCTGAGTTGTTCAGTTGTGCCACACTTAATAAGTTATAGTTTAATCCTCTTACCTAATAAGAATTTTCACATTTTAATCTATCATTTATCATCAGGGATCCTTTACCTCTTACCATATCAGATGCATCATTTCCCATTCTTATAGATCCTCCTTTGTATTCTTCAAGATAATCAAATTTTTCTTCATCACCAGTCATGTGATGTATACAACCACTATCTATAATCCATGTATCATTCTTATTAACCTTAGAGATAAGTTCTGTCTCTACATACCTTTCATCTTCTAAGGAATCATCCTTCATTGCCATAAATA
Organism: Chamaecyparis obtusa; assembly: GCA_027943335.1. Lineage (NCBI taxonomy): Eukaryota > Viridiplantae > Streptophyta > Pinopsida > Cupressales > Cupressaceae > Chamaecyparis > Chamaecyparis obtusa. The sequence goes on along the minus strand of BSBK01002171.1, from coordinate 197,776 downwards.
CTACCTCCACAACATCATCAGTGTTGGTATCAGTGATATCTTCTTCCTCAATAATATAGCAAACCTTCTTGCCTTTGTCATTATTGTCTCAGTTGTCTCTGTTGTAGTGTCGGTAGCCTCTATTATATCTTCTCCCATAGCTTCCTTCAGATCGGTATTTGGTTCTATCATCATCTTTCTTGTGTGGACATCTAGCAATGATGTGACCAACTTCTTTATAGTTAAAGCATGCTAGAGGTAACTTGCATCTATATCTTCCTTTTCCTTTAGGTAACCTTCTAGCCATAAGAGCTTCAAGTTCATCAAGCTCATCATCAGTATTTCTATCACTATCATCCTTATTATTTCTGCTACTAGACTTACCAATCTTCAAAGAAGTCATGAAAGCAGATTCAACATTGGGTACAACACTATTATCATAATTATTCAGTTCAAATGTTGTAAGATTTCCAATCAGATTATCAAGAGTGAGTGTGCTGTTAGGTGCTAACCTATTTTCATGAATTACAGATATTCTAATGGCATAGATAGGCAATAGGGTCCTTAGAATTTTTCTTACCACATTTTCTTCATCAATGACTCCATCTGATGCTCTAATAGCGTGAACTACCTCTTTTATTCTATTTGTGTAATGTACAATGTTTTCACCTTCTTTCATATTCATGTCATCGAATCTTCCTCTTAAGATTTTGGCTCTTGCTCTCTTGACATTCGCATCACCACTATAAATTTGAGCTAGTTTTTCCCACATTTGCTTAGCAATAGTACAATCCTTGATGTCTTGAAATTCAGCATCTGAATAGGTAGAAAAATTCTCCATCATAGTAATTGTTTCCCTAATTTTCCTATTCTACAAATTTGGCTGAAAATCATGCCTAGGCCTCTATTTTCATCTTGTCTACCATCCCTAAAATTTTCATGGATTTATCTCCTATTCTCTGGCCTCTTCAAATTTGTTATCTCCCTGGTCTACAGTTGAAAAATTCATAAAAGTAGTCGTTATATCCAAAAAATTCCAAAAGCCCTTGCAAACCCTAAGCCTTTGTTCTAATTTGTAGTTACTTTATCTTGACCACTTAAGTCCTCTTTTCGGCATGTGCACTTTAATCTTTTGGCCCAGTCGCCAGTTCTCCTTTTCTTTCTGGTGGTTGTCTTTTCTTCTCGTGACTTAGTGAATATAATGATTCTCATAATCGCTGATTATTTCTCGGTCACCGCAAAATATCCTGCGACCTAGCGAACATTAGCTTCCTTTAGTCACGTGACCGCTAGGTTGTTTGGTGGTGTTATCTTTTATTCAGTGATTCTACGAAAGACTTGTTCACGTAATAGCCTAGAGTTTAGTTGTTAAGTCCATAACAATCAATGATTCAGCAGGCGGTTAGCTTCCTTTCAGTCGCGTGGTTGCTTAAATATTTTGGTGGTCTCAGATAATCGAGGGTCCCAATTAGCAAGATCTACGGCCAATGTGTGTTCTCATAGGTTTGTGTCAGAGCATCAGATCTTGAACCGACTGTCGATCTTGATTTGTCATTAGAGATTCATTCGGTGGGTCCTTTCTTTCTGACGTGCTCGCATCCGATTGGTCCACATATTGATGAATTGGAAAATATCAGTGGGTCTTGATCCTTTCAGAAGTTTAAAGTACAGTAGGATCTTATGGTTGTTGCTACGCTGCTGGGATAAGATGCACACCTTTTAAGTCAATGGTTTAGTGAAAACTGTCCGTTGTTCTTTCTATAGATCGTGGGTCCGTCTATTAGGTATGCTAACTTGCTCAAATATAATTGGTCCACGTGGTGCTGACAAATATTTCCAGTGGGTATGGTGTGTCAGAGGGGGTTCCGATTAAAAGAGATCTATGACAGGCATGTGAGCGTAAGGAATATTCTAGGGCTTTGAGATCTTGTGCCCATCGTTAGATTAGGATCTCATCTTTCATGGGTCCGTGTCAGAGGGATTTGTCGAGGTGTGTGCCTACAAAGTGGCTGGAGTGAATGAAAGATTGCCAAGTGGAAAGTTTGGGCCCAGGTTTGATAGAGTATTTGGCGGTCCCAATGAGTTTCACATGCTCGCTCATTCATGAAATGATTTAGTGGTGCTCCAAACAACTTAGTGATTCAACGAATGCTTTGTTTGCTAAATCTCTAAATAAATTGGCAGAGAAAGAAAGGATTATGTGACTTAGAGGAGGTCTTCAGTCACATAGTCACTGAATGACTTAAAGGAAGAAGGGCTCAAGGTGGGTCCAAATATGCTGACGTGTAGAAAAGCTCAATTCTCATTGGTCCAAACATGTCGAGATGGATTTTTGACCATTCAAGGGTTTTATAAATTGTTGCTAGGTTAATCTGAGCCACTCATTTTCCAGGAAGGAAGAAGTATCGACAGTCATGTTTTAATATGACTGGCTAGCCATTGGTATTCAAATTTGAATATGTTTGCAAAGGGTTTTTTGCCAGTTTTTGATTCAATGGGATACAACGGTGAGGTAGCTCAAGGATTAATGTCTGTAGGACATTTGCAATTAAGGAAGATGATGAGAAAGGCCTGGGTAGCTATCATGGGTCGAGTCCTATCCCTATGAGGTACCATTCTTGCATTCATGGCAAGACTTTTGTGCAATAGGGTGGGTAAATCCGGGTTGCTTGTCTACAGGAAACATAGTACAGGCATGAACATTTGATCGACCATGTTTTGCAGAGATATATTTATGATCAGAAGTGACAATTTTAGGGTTTGATTTTTCTATTATAAAATTCTTGTAACCCTAGTTAGGTTTTTTGACTCTTGCCTGCGTGCAAAAGAGTATGTATATATTGTATTTTTAGAGCCTTAGTGCTCGAAAGAGTTGGACAATTTGTAGAATAAAATTCATCTTTCCTTAAAGGCCATCCATGGTATCATTTCTACCCTCTGGCTTATATAGTTGTATTCCTCCCATTGATGATTCAAATATTGCAGATGTATTTTGTGACAACCCTTCATGTCCCCATGCTTCCTTGTTCAGATTATCTCTTATTGGATCAAAGTATATGCATGTTTTCAGTGATTATTTTAGGGTTCCTAATCCCTCTTGCTTTCTACAATTTTATGTGTTATTGTGTTTGATCTGATTTAGATGTTCTTGTGGGTATACCTCAGCCCCCTTAATAGTCGTGTCTCATTCCTACACCGAGTTGTAGAAGTGAATGTCTGTTTGCAGGTCATAAGTTGTGCCTTATTCTCAGGCCCTCTTATGAAATATTTATGCAAGGCTATTCAGTAAGTTGTGACCTACTAGACCTGAGCTTTTCATTGATCTCATTCCTACATACTGAGATCCAAAACCTAGTTTCGGTGCATCACCTAGTAGGTAGTTTTCTTTCAAGTCATTTCCCTTACAAGCATTCCTTCTATCTCTTTCCCTCCAAAAGTTTTATTTTCATGTCTAAAAGCAAATTAGGGTGATTATCCAAGAGGAACTAGCCTAGAACTTGGAGGTCTCATCTCAGTTAGCAAAGGTCCCATAACCTAGAGATGATTCCCATGTTATACTAAGTTATCAAGACCAAGAGAGCTTGAGAAAAAGGTGCAAACTTAGTGTATAACAATTCTGGCATGCCCGGTGAGATGACTAGATGTTATTCAAATTTAAAGATATGCTATCTCTGATATGCAGATTGCATAGTGCAGGCTTTTAGAAGTCATTCTATCAAGTATATCTAGTGACTCCACTATTCAAAGATCAAAGGCTACCTTGTGCAAAGTTTTATGAGAAAGATTGAGACTAGAAGCTCAAAGCCTACCCAATTTTTAGAGTTGCCCTCAAGAAGAAGTCATAAAGGTAGGACAACTCAAAGAATATCCCTTGCAAGTAGAGTTCAATCTACACCTCTTGATACTTCAGAAAGGAGACCTTTTCCCTTTCATTCTACAAGGAGAGGTAGATCTCTAACCAGAGATCTAGAGGAAGATTCCAATCAAGTAGCAAATACAGCTCATATAGTTGTCAATCTCCAGATTCCAGCACCTACAATGGCAAGACAATTTGCTTTTGCACCATTCAACCAAGGCAGCCCATTGGCCTTTGCTCAACATCATGATGTGCCTTTGGTGGCACTTAAGAGTATACCTGATTTCATAGGTGAAGGGTAGACAACTACTTTTGAACACATCGGAGATGTGACCACCATCTGTAGCATACACAATATCACTCAAGAGGATGTGGCCACAAAGTTATTAGTAGCCTCTTTAAAAGGTAAGGCTCTAGAATGGTTTAGAACTCTAATTGTTGGTTCTATTACTTCTTGGGATGAGTTAGGGGATGCATTAAGTAAGCATTTTGAGGATAAATCAGATAATTTGTCTCTAGTTGAGCAGTTAACAACTATTAAGAGAGACCCTCAAGAACAAATGATATATTACAATAGTAGGTTCCTCAAAACATGGAATAGAATCCTAGTCTCAGTGAGACCATCAGCTGACCATGCCTTCCTTTACTATTTACAAAGCCTAAATGGTCAAATTTCTATCATGATCTAGTCTATGGGTGGTACTTCCTTACCTCAGGCTTTTGACATAGTTGTCAGGGCTGAAAATTGTTTAATCCAAGTAGGCATGATTGCTAGAATGCCTCCAATGCCCATTTTTCCTAGCCTTCAACCCATTGCACCTACCCAAGTACCCCCATTTACCCCTATTCCCACCATATTGGCACCTCAAGCTAGTACTAGTGGCCAAGAGTTAACAACAAGCTTCTCTCAAGAGCTGCAAGAGATAAAGAATAGTCAGCAAAGCAGTCAGCAAGAAATGACTAACTTGTTGTAGACCTTGACTAAAGAGGTCACAAATCTAAAGAAGCAAGGTTAAGGAATCAGACCACAATTTTAGACACAAGGCCAAGGTCCTAATCAGCAATATCAAAATCAAGGACAACCTTATCAACAAAATAGAACACCATACCAAGGAGGCTATCAAGGACAAAGACAAAGTTTTAATCAAAGACCATTTCAACCATATAACCCTGCACCCCTAAATTCTGCTAATCTAGTGAGGGATATGGTTCCTAGTCAAAACAATATGGCAATAGAGAATGAATGGTGTTTTCCTTGTAATCGGCCTCATAATTAGGCTACATGTTCAAATGGATGGATGAACCAAGCTCTAATGGTTCAAAATGCCTCACAAGCTCAATTAGAGGTCTCATCCACTGGGTTAGTGCCTCAACAAGAATCACAAGAGAATGAGACTGCCCTTTTCAATTGGGAGCAACTAGACTTCAATGGAGTCAATGATGAGGCTACTTTTGTTGCCTTTACAAGAGCAAAAAGAAGAGCTTAGGACATGGAGAGAGTAGATTCCAATGCCAAGGCTACTATGTCTATAGAGCCACTGTAGCAAGCTAATCCCATCACACCTAAGGAGACTCCTATCATTGCAAGAAAAGAAGGCCAACTTTCCAAAGAGGTAGAGCCCATCATGCCAAAGACACAACAAAGAGTACACACTGTGACACCATTTAATATTGTAGAAAACATGAAGAAGGTGAATGTCACCATGTCCATGTGGAACTCTTTGGCTCTTCTAGGACAACCTAAAATTTTGAAGAAGGCCATGTCAGAAGTAACAACTCATCAACCTGCAAAAGAAGCTGCAAAGCTAGTGTTGGTTAACACCAATCAAGAAAAGGAGGCTCCAAGTAACAACTCCAAGGCCAATGCCACACAAGGTAGGAACTCAAAGCCACCTCCCTTTTATGTATCTTTAATCATTGGAAAATCTTTAGTACATAATTGTATGGTAGATAGTGGAGCTACTAGCACTGTAATGCCCAAGAAGGTAGCTGACCAATTAGGACTGAAATATGAACCCTTCCAAAAGAAGGTTACCCAACTTGATGGATCCTCAATCCATACTATAGGTGTGGCCAAGGATACCAGTCTAATCCTACATGCTAGTCCTAATTTCTCAATCCTCCTTGATATATATATCATAGATCTCCCTGCATTATTTTCCATATGTCTTTCAAGGGAGTTTATAGCCAAGATAGGAGGTTATCTATCTTCTAATTGGTCTCACATGTTATTTCATACAAGGTATGGGACCAAGGTCACCATTAAGTTAGAACCATTAGCAGCACACCATATAGAGCCATATGTGTCCAACACCATCAATGTAAACTGCCCTATATTTGATAGCAGTGACTTCCAAACCATTAATGAAGCAAGCACAAAGATAGAAAGTATCCCTGATATTCTTCTAGATGAAAGAGCTTCAGAGGCCCAAGAAAATATGATTTGGGATTTTGGTTTGGGAAGTTATTTAATACAAGAAAGTGGAGTCATAGAGCCAAGCCTTCTCAAAGAGGATACTAATTCAAAAGATCAAAGAAATCAGGTTTGGGAACTATTTTTTGATGGAGCTAGAAGTAGACATGGTTCTAGTGGTGGTGCTATGCTAGTTTCCCCAAAAGGATAAAGGTATTATACTACCTTTAGATTTAGTTTCTCCTGCACTAGCAATACTGCAGAGTATGAAAGTCTAGTCAATGGACTAGAATGGGCTAGAAAAAGAGGGCTTAAGGCCTTAAAAGTTTATGGTGACAGTGAGTTAGTTGTCAGCCAAGTGAGAGGGATAAGTACAACCAAGAATGACACCATGAAAGCATACAAGCATAGAGTTTGGGATACAATTGAAGATTTCCATGCTTTCAATATTGTTGCCATCCCTAGAAAGTTAAATCAAAATGCAGATAGATTAGCTGCCGTTGGATCCCAATATGACATCCCAAATAGCATTTCAAAAGAAGTGGATCAACAGCATATCAAAGTGATTGTTAGACCCTCTATTCCTGATAATGATGTCAATTGGCAGGTGTTTGACAATGATGAACAAATTTTGCAATTCTTGTTTGAAGATGTTTTTTCAGAGTATAATCAAGATAGGCTATCACAACACTATGGTGATCAAGTGATACAACTCAAGTCTAATAAGATGCCTAGAGGTCTTGTCACCTTAGAGACTGTCTTCAAAAAGGATGATGAAGTTAAGAAAAGCAAAGCTAGCCTGGTAGTCCAACAAGAACATTATGTTGAACTAGAGTTGGAACCAAGTAAGAGCTTACAATTTGGAAAAGTGAAAACTAAATTGGAAAAGCAAGCGTACACTCAGTTATTCAAAGAATTTAGTGATATTTTTGCATGGAAATATGAGGATCTCAAAGGTTTTGATCCTTCCCTTGCTCAACACACTATTGAGTTAGAACCAAATGCCAAACCAGTGAGGCAAAAGCAAAGGCTTGTTAATCCTAAGCTTGAGCCACTTATGCATAAAGAAGTGCTCAAATTGATAGAAAGTGGTATCATCTACCCCATTAAGCATACTAGTTGGGTTTCCAACCTTGTTCCTATCAGGAAGAAGAATGGGGAACTAAGGTTATGTGTTGACTTCAAGGATCTTAATAGGGCCTCTCTAAAGGACTGCCATCCACTACCTTCTATGGAACAAATCTTACAATGTGTCTCTAGATCTGAGAGATTTTCATTATTGGATGGCTATTCAGGATACAATCAGATCCTGGTAAATGAAGAGGATCAATATAAGACTGCATTTACAACCAAGTGGGGAACCATGGCTTATCAAAAGATGCCCTTTGGTTTGTCAAATGTAGGAGCTACATTTCAAAAGGCAATGGATATGGCCTTTAAGAGCCTAATGTAAAAATTTGTGTTGGTCTACTTGGATGATATAACTGTCTATTCAAAGCATGTGGTAGATCATATCAAACATTTGAGAAAGATTTTTGAAAGGTGTAGAGAATTTGGGATATCTCCTAATCCTAAGAAATGTGTGTTTGTAGTTCATGAAGGAAAATTATTGGGATATGTAGTATCCAAAGAAGGAAGTATAGTGGATCCTAAGAGAATTATAGCTATCTTAGAGCTAACCCTACCACATCATAAGAAAAGTCTCCAATCTTTCATAGGAAAGATTAATTTTATTAGGAGATTCTTGCCTAACATTGCAGATTTACTCAAGCCCTTGACAACCATGTTGAAGAGGAGTTCAACTTTTAGTTGGACCAAAGATGGGAGAGTCAACTTCCAAGCTATTAAAGAGGCCCTAACAGAAACTCCTGCCCTCTTAAACCCAAATTTCAATAAGGATTTCATCCTTTATGCTTATGGAGGTCATGATGCCATATCTGCAATGTTGACCCAAGAAAATTCAGATGGATTGGAGCAGCCCATTGCTTTCTTTAGCAAAGGTTTAGAAGAATATGAACAGAGATACTCTTTTGTAGAGAAACATGTACTTGCTATGGTAAAGAGCCTTAAAAAGTTTAGATATTTATTGACTCATAGCAAGGTACATTTAAAAGTTACTCATCCAAGTGTCAAAGAATTTTTTCTTTCCAAAGACCTTAATGAGAAAAGAGCTGGTTGGATCACCAAGGTGATGGAATATGACATAGATATTCAAACTACTAAGATGGTTAGAGGAAGAGGTCTTTGTGAGCATTTAGCAGGGGATGAAAGTTCAAAGAAATTAGAGCAAATGGATGCATCTTTGGTGGTGCATTCTATAGAAGAAGAAGCCAAGGCAACGAGTTGGTTGCCTAGCATGATCAATTACTTGAGGAAAGGACAATGTCCTGCAGGTTTGGATTCAGCCAAAAGAAGGTATTATAGGTTACAATCTATTCCTTTTGTGCTGATAAATGAGGTTCTTTTCAAAAAGGATCACAATGGTGTCCTTTTGAGATGCATAGATTCAAAAAAGATAACTGATGTCCTATTTGAGTTTCATGATGGACCTTCTGGAGGTCACTTTTCTCCTAGGACTACTGCTTTTAAAATCATGAGGGCTGGATACTATTGGCCATCTATCTTTAAGGATAGTCATGATTATGTTAGAAAATGCATCAAGTGTGCCATGTTTGTAGGAAAAGAGAGGCTTGCAGCCTTGCCCCTACAGCCAGTCAGAACAGAGTAGCCCTTCATGAAGTGGGGTATAGATTTTATAGGAATGATTAATCCCCCATCTAGTGTAGGATATAAATGGATAATTACTGCAACTGATTACTTCACCAGATGGATAGAGGCAATCACTTTAAAAGAGGCCAATGAGAGTGCTGTATTGAGTTTTTATGATGACATAGTTCATAGGTTTGGCACTCCTGATTCCATCATTTCAGATAATGCCTTAGAATTCATAGGCCTCAAAGTCTTAGAGTGGGCAGTCAAGAATGACATCTATCTAAATACTAGTTCAAATTATTACCCTCAAGGCAATGGCTTAGCAGAATCAACAAACAAGAATCTGATCAGGATAATCAAGAAGACCCTACAAGACAATTAGAGAGATTGGCATACAAAGCTAAGATCTGCCTTGTGGTTAGACAAAATTACCCCAAAGAAAATCATTGGTAATTCTCCTTACATGTTAGTGTATGGCAAGGAGGCTAGGTTGTCCATTTCAATAGAATTACCAGCTCTAGACTTAGCTACTCAATATGCCCTACTTGATGAAGGGGATCCCTTACAGATCAAATATGCTCAATTGATGGAATTAGAAGAACTCAGAGGAAAGTCAATGCAAGATATGGAGTTCCATCAAGTCCAGACAAAGAGGAGCTTTGACAAAAGAGCCAGGATCAGAAATTTCAAAGTTGGAGACATAGTCCTCAAGTGGGATGAGTTCAGATCCAGGCCTGGCAGGCACACAAAGTTTGATTCATTTTGGGGTGGACCATTTGTTATAGCAGAGTGCAGGGGAACCAGTTCTTTTTAGCTTTCAACTCTGGAAGGAGATGCCCTACCAATTTCAGTCAATGGTTTCCACTTGAAACCTTGCTTTGAGGTTAATCCCTCCTTGTAAATTCTTGTAGATATGTGTTTCTTATTTTCTTTCCCTTTTTCTAGCCTAGTTTTCCTGCTTTCCAAGAAGTGCTCATGCACAAGTTTGTCTTGCTGTTTAGTTTTGTCACTCTGTCAAAGTTTTGTGTTCAGAATGACCCCATGCCCAATGGATATGTCAAGGCCACTAGTTTTCCATGTCTAGTAGGCTGACATCTAGCAAAAATCGCCAAAATGTTGCCCTAATTTTCCTATTCTACAAATTTGGCTGAAAATCATTCCCAGGCCTCTGTTTTCATCTTGTCTACCATCCCTAAAATTTTCATGGATTTATCTCCTATTCTCTGGCCTTTGCAAATTTGTTATCTCCCTGGTCTGCAGTTGAAAAATTCATAAAAGTAGCCGTTATATCCAAAAAATTGCAAAAGCCCTTGCAAACCCTAAGCCTTTGTTCTAATTTGTAGTTACTTTATCTCGGCCACTTAAGTCCTCTTTTCAGCATGTGCGCTTTAATATTTTGGCCTAGTCACCAGTTCTCCTTTTCTTTCTGGTAGTTGTCTTTTCTTCTTGCGACCTAGCGAATACATCGATCCTCATAATCACTAATTATTTCTCGGTCACTGCAAAATATCCTATGACCTGGTGAACATAGCTTCCTTTAGTCATGTGACCACTAGGTTCTCCGATGACATTATCTTTTATTCAATGATTCTGTGAATGCCTTTTTCATGTAATAGCCTAGAGTTTGGCGGTTAAGTCCATAATAGTCAGCGATTCGATGGGCGGTTAGCTTCCTTTCATTCATGTGGTCACTTAAATATTTTAGCCATCTCAGATAATCAAGGGTCCCAATTAGCAAGATCTATAGCCAGCATGTGTTCTCATAGGTTTGTGTTAGAGCATCAGATCTTGCACCGACCGTCGATCTTGATTTGTTGTCAGAGCTTCATTCGGTGGGTCCTTTCTTTCTAATGTGCTCGCATCTGATTGGTCCACATAATGATGAAATGGAACATATCAATGGGTCCTAATCCTTTCAGAAGGTTAAAGTACATCAAGATCTTGTGGTTGTCGCTACGCCGCTGGGATAAGATGCACACCTTTTAAGTTAGTGGTTTAGCGACAACCATTCGATGTTCTTTCTATAGATCATGGGTCTGTCTGTCAGGTAAGCTAACTTGCTCAAATATAATTGGTCCACGTGGTGCTGACAAAGATTTCCAGTGGGTCCGGTGTGTTAGAGGGGGTTCTGATTAAAAGAGATCTACGATGGGCATGTGAGCATAAGGAATATTCTAGGGCTTTGAGATCTTGCGCCCGCCGTTAGATTAGGATCTTATCTTTCATGGGTTTGTGTTAGAGGGATTTGCTAAGGTGTGTGCCTATGAAGCAGCCAGAGTGAATGAAAGATTGCCAAGTGGCAAGTCTAGGCCTAGGTTTGGTAGAGTATTTGGTGGTCCCAATGAGTTTCACATGTTCACTCATTTGCGAAATGATTTGGTAGTGCTCCAAACAACTTAGCAATTTAGCGAACGCTTTGTTTGCTGAATCTTTAAATAAATTGGCAGAGGAAGGATTCTGTGACTTAGAGGAGGTCTTCAGTCACATAGTCACTGAATGACTTAAATGAAGAAGGGCTCGAGGTGGGTCCAAATATGCTGACGTGTAGAAAAGCTCGATTCTCATTGGTCCAAACATGCCAAGATAGATTTTTGACTGTTCAAGGGTTTTATAAACTATTGCTAGGTTAATATGAGCCGCTTGTTTGCCAGGAAGGAAGAAGTATCGACGGTCACATTTTAATATGATCGGCTAGCTATTGGTATTCAAATTTGAATATGTTTGCAAAGGGTTTTTTGCCAGTTTTTGATTCAATGGGATACAACAATGAGGTAGCTCAAGGATTAATGTCTACAGGACATTTACAGTTAAGGAAGATGATGAGAAAGGCCTGGGTGACCATCATGGGTCGAGTCCTGTCCCTATGAGGTAACATTCTTGCATTCATGGCAAGACTTTTGTGTAGTAGGGTGGGTAAATCCGGGTTGCTTGTTTGCAGGCAACATAGTACAGGCATGAACATCTGATCGGCCATGTTTTGCAGATATATATTTATGATCAGAAGCAATAGTTTTAGGGTTTGGTTTTTCTATTATAAAATTCTTGTAACCCTAGTTAGGTTTTTTGACTCTTGCCTACATGCAAAAGAGTATGTATATATTATATTTTTGGAGCCTTAGTGCTTGAAAGAGTTGGACAATTTGTAGAAGAAAATTCATCTTTTCTTAAAGGCCATCTATGGTATCATTTCTACCCTCTGACTTATATAGTTGTATTCCTCCCATTGATGATTCAAATATTGCAGAGGTATTTTGTGACAACGCTTCATGTCCCTATGCTTCCTTTTTTGGATTATCTCTTATTAGATCAAAGTATATGCATGTTTTTAGTGATTATTTTAGGGTTCCTGATCCCTCTTGCTTTCTACAATTTTGTGTGTTACTATGTTTGATTTGATTTAGATGTTCTTGTGGGTATACCTCAGCCCCCTTAATAGTCTTGTCTCAATCCTACACCGAGTTGTAGAAGTGAATGTCTATTTGTAGGTCATAAGTTGTGCCTTATTCTCAGGCCCTCTTATGAAATATTTATGCAAGGCTATTCAGTAAGTTGTGACCTACTAGACTTGAGCTTTTCATTGATCTCATTCCTACATATTGAGATCCAAACCCTAGTTTCGGTGCATCACCTAGTAGGTAGTTTTCTTTCAAGTCATTTCCCTTACAAGCATTCCTTCTATCTCTTTCCCTCCAAAAGTTTTATTTTCATGTCTAAAAGCAAATTAGGGTGATTATCCAAGAGAAACTAGCCTAGAACCTGGAGGTCTCATCTCAGTTAGCAAAGGTCCCACAACTTGGAGATGATTCCCATGTTATACTAAGTTAACAAGACCAAGAGAGCTTAAGACAAAGGCGCAAACTTACTATATAACAGTAACATTATGTTCATGCCTATCCCTTAGTTGATCAAGGGTCAAGGGACCAGTGGGTGGTGGAAGGTATCCATTCACCATCAGATCTAGGGAAAAATTCCCAATCCTAGATATATGCAGCTTGATTCAACTTTTCTATATTGTGAAGTTATCTTTGTTTAGCTTTGGCACTTTCCTCTTAAAAATTTTGAGACCTTTGTGCTGAAGTCCTTAAAACTCTATTCCAAGGAACCACAACTCTGATACCAATTGTTAGAATAACTGAGAGGGGGGTGAATTAGTTATCCACAGTCCCAAATCAAAATGTATAATCCAAAACAATTTACTTCAACTTCTGCAGCTCGGTAATAGAAAATACTATACTATCTGTGCTTTTACCGAATACCAGTCAAATAACATATAATGATTATTGACCAAATCTAACACGTAATATGTAAAGTATGATAACAAACAATCACCATAATGAAGACATAACACAAAAGATTTAACATGGAAACCCTGTGAAGGGAAAAACCACCTGGGACCGGCAACCCAAAAATGTTCACTCTTTTGAAGTGAGGTTGGTGAAGACCCAACCCTATTAAAGGTTACAAACACACTGTTAGGTGTGACCTTGTTAGAGGATTTTAGAGCAACCGTTATCATCCAACCAACATTCACTATGGGGTTGATAGGATAACAATGTTCATTCTATGAATGGTACATATAAGACTTTCAAGTCTACTCTGTTAAGAGATTTCTCTATTTACAATGGTTAAAATGTAACAATAGTTGATCTGATTACAATACAACTTTAATTGCAGATATTCAGATCTATATTATGCTCATTCAAATCCTCTGATCAGTATAACAATTCTATATCAACAATAATCAATGACTTACTGTCGCTCGGTAATAGCTTTCTGACGCTCGGTAAACTCTGTAGTTTAGTTCTCCTTAACCAGTTTGATCAGGCATACATGAAGCTTCTTCATGCAATAATTCTATAGTCCTTCTTCTCCCAGCATAAGTTTCATAATGAAACCCTAGTCTCTTAAATAGACAAGTAAACCATTTTCTTTTCCTCCACTAGATTATGCTACTTATTGTCCTTTATCCATTTTGCTGCTTAAACCTTCCTCGGCTAATGTGATAGTAACATGTTTTGATTTCATCCTTTAGATCTTCCTTGAATTATGCTAGCCATTGATCTTTGTTACAAACATTATCTCCATTACTGATTTCGATGTACTTTGCAGCTCATCAATCCTTAATGACTAAACTAGTCATTTAGTTCCTTTTCTCTTACTCAGTTAACAAAGAAATGTGTTGGTGAACACAAGCTCAGTTTATACTATGCTTGGTATACACTACACTTATCAGTGTATACTATAATGCTTTATCAACCGACCACATTGCCTTGTATCTTTCAGTTCTTTTCCTCATCATAGATGAATGAAACATAATCAAGTCAATAACATAAGGTCATAGACTCATCACCAAGTTACCCGATGTATTCCTTATCCTCATCTATCATATACATCTTCCTCATTTAGATATTTTTGTTCTTCATCTCTCTTACTCCTTTTCTATAGATGTTTAGGTATAGTAACTTACAAAATAAGTGATGTCAAACTAGTTGACATCAATGACAACATATTATGGATTTAATCATATTACATATCTAATCAGCAACTCGGTGATCTCTAATCACAGATCTTCAATTAGGTTCTAAATTAGTTGTAGGTCATCAATAAGATATTTGTGTATTTTGAGCATATTATAGGATCTTTATAATGCCATCTTATATAATGATATCACTTGACATGAATTTTCAGGTACTATTTCAGAAAATGTTTGAATCTATACCCATTAGCATAGATATATATTTATTAGATAGATAAAAGTCATGACCTTAGAATGGCTCCAAGCATTATTTTACCATATCTAATCATTTTTTCCTCTAATAAGTTCAATAAAATTTTGAGGATTCAATTTGTATTGTTGTACAATATGTATTTTTCTTTGATTAGTGCCTACTTTAGATTATCCATATTTCTCCATAGAATAGTACATGTAACGACTTCATATTATTAAAATAACATAATAGATAAAATTAAGCATAAAATAATACACCATTCTCAAATATACTTATGAAGACATATTATTATATTATGATATAATGCTTGAATGCATAAGCCCAAATATTAAGAGAATTATAAGAAAACTATATTCTTTATATGAGATCATAAGGTTGAAGAAATAAAAGTGCATAGAGTACAAAATTTAAGACATCCTTGATAAGTACTCTTGACATATGATCTATACCCGGGCACACCACAAGTGTCGACACCATAAAAAAACTTATGACCATTTTCACTTGTTTAAAATACAATTAATACTAGCCATATAGTCAAAATATTTAATAATTTTGTCACACATCCAAGAGAACATTTTCCAAGGAACGTAGAGACATGTGAATGACTAAGGATTGCAAGGTTAATGTCTCCTTATTGTAACACTTTTTCACTGAACTTTTTATCTAAAATATATTTAGAGTAGATATATATCATTTTTAGTTCCTCCATAAATAATACCCATCCAATCACACATTAAACAACTATTAAGGACATAGAATAAAATTGTTCATACATAAGCATACAAAATCATACAAGAGCTCACAAGATAATATGAGTACAAAACAACATAAAAGTGCATTGGTCTATGCATACCCACATGTTTACTTATCAAGATTTAAATATAACTGTTATAATGTTTATTCTAAAAGGGTATCATATCAACAAGTCAAGAATCAAAAGGAAAGATGCCATAATGTAATGATATAGATAACCAACTCCTTATCAAATACATTCCAAAATTTAATCTTTGAAAGATCATAAAAAGATATCATTGGTTCACAACCACATGTCTACGAATAGGAAGATAAGATAATACGATCCAAATTTTATCATATATGATATTTAAATAAATATTAATCTTTAAGAGAAAGGATGGATAATTTCCTATTATATCATATCATCCTACTAAAAGACTTCTAGATAATTTTGTTTTCCCTAGAAGTCTAGAAGTATTAAGTTTAGGATGGTAGAATGTAGTGATCTATAAACCTTAACTTGATAGTAATATGTAACACAACTATAGTTGTAAGGATATAATATGTTCATATGACTATTTTATTCCTTAGGTTCTCAAGTTTATATTTTTGAAGTTCACTTGGAATCTAATTATTTTATGTTTTAGCTAGTAAGGTTAGTATCTTGGAAAAAAATATTGATTATCTACCATTATCATGTTCAAGAAAAAAATAAAGTGAGTTTGAGACCATTTGAAATGTCTAGGTTCAAGCTATATGATACTTAAATATAGAGGAAGTGTCTGGATGATATTTATAATCCTAGGCATTACCTTTAGGGTGCTAGGTTTAAGAAAACTAGAGAAATAAGAATACTCAACATGTAATACAAGACAAAAGAGGAAAACATAGAAAATCACAATAAAGCACTGGCTCACTCAATATGGGTTACATCCATACAAAAACAACCATCCAATCTCCTTCTATTATCCATTATTGAATAATTAATGTTTTTCTTCAAAGGCACCACCCGCAGATGCCCCCACTAAAGTGGCATAAAGCAATAATTAAAATATTTATTGAAAGAATTGGATGAATCCAATGAATATCATATGGAAGGAATAGAGGTATGATGTGTGTTGAGGTGTTAATTAGAGGATATGATAATATTATTGACATGATACCACCTCTCAATAATGCTATCATATCCTCTAATCAACACCTCAACACCCATCATATCACTATTCCTTCCATATAATCTTGATTGGATTCAACCAATTCCTTGAATAAATACCTTATTTATTGCTTTATGCACTTTGATCCCAATTGGAAAGTGTACCCAAAAAAGCCTACAAAGAAAGGAAATACAATCATAAACTTATGTAATCTTCTACTAGATGCCTATCAACAACTATTCCACCTCACATCTTATTCAACCCACCATCCACTTAAGATACCCCCTTGCACTAGTATATTTGAGGCCAAATTCTAATGGCCATTTGTCAGATTTGCAATGCCTATTTGTTGACATTTCGACATATGTGTCCGTCGGTGTTTTGCATTGCAAATTGTGATGGAAGTGACCACCGTCAATTTTTTGACATCATATTCTATCAAAATCTAGCACATGAATACCAACTTTGTTATGGATTTTCTTACAATAGACTTATCAGAACTCTGAAAAACCATGTGGGTATCTTGTCAGAATGCACTATCGGAATAGCGATGCCTATGCAATGATTGTTCAATAGGAAAACCCATCAGAGATATAGCATGCCTATCACAATTACCTATTGAAAAGGAGTTCTCTCTGACATTATACCTGTTGGAATAGAGATAGATCTACGGTGAATTTTTGATAGCTAAACCCATCAATGGTATAGCATTCTTGTCGCACCTATCTGTCAAAAATGAGTTCTCTCTAACATTGTACCTGTCAGAAGAGGAACAAAGCTGCAATGATTGTTCAATAGGTAAACCTGTTGGAGGTATAACATTCCTGTCGCAATGATCTATCAAAAATTAGTTCTCTTTGACATTAGATCTATTGGAATAGCAATGGTTGGTAGTAAATGTCCGACAGGAAACCCCATTGGAGGTATAACACCACCGTTGAAAGAGTTTTCATTTGTGTCAAAAAAGTGACAAATATGCACATTAAAGATAACAAAGCTCAAGAGACCATCATAGGTTGTCTCTTTCTTTGGTTTATATTATTGACAAAATGTTTTACCTTTCATTAGCTCATCAAATCTGGGGATTTAAAATAATTTAATAGAATATTTTCATGATAACGTATATTATTTAAGATGACGTTGCACAAATTTATCTACTTCGTGCACTTGTAGACTATGAGGACGGTGATAAAGAAGCATATCCACCCATGGCCTACATTACTCAAGCCATGGGAGGGGATGCTTCTTTATGGCCATCCTCATAGTATACAATTGCATGAAGTATATAAATTCATTCAGTGTCAAACTAAAATAATGTACGTTATACATGAAAATATTCTATTAAATTCTTTCAAATCCCTGCAGTTGATGAGCTAATGAAAGGTAAAATGTTTTGTCAATAATATAGACCAAAGAAAGAGACCAACTATGATGGTCTCTTGAGCTCTGTTATCTTTAGTCCTAGCTACTTGATAAGGCTTGGAAGACTTATACTTGTTGATTGTCGAGAATAATCACCGCCTTGCCTTTATGTACACTGCACAGTATCCAATATAATTGATCCCAGTATCGCAAAAACATTTTACACTTGTGTAGCTCATCAATAATAGAGGCCTAAAGTAATTTTATATGATCAATAGCACATTTAGTGCATGGATGAGAAATAATATCCAAAGTTTCTAGATTTTGAGAAGAGGTATGAGTAGAGGCCAAAGAAGGGATATTTGTGAAGGTTTTATAGATGTAAGTTACTGAATCATAATCTCTACACTAGTAATCAATTTGGAAACCCTCATATGTATATAGCCACTGTAGAAAATCTTCACATCTAGAAAGTCTCCACAAAATCCCCTTCTGGCCTCCACTGCATATACATCTTCTCAGAATCTAAAAACTCTCCATCATTGATTCCCATCATTTTTTCAGCATCTCCGTGGACTAACACTTTAAATTATTGAGTTTCTCTTTGTTTTGAGAATAGTTTAACATTCTCTACTTAACAGGTCCAACCATGTGAAGGTGGAATCTCATCTAGCCCCTCCTAGGAGCCTCTTATAACCCTTTACGACATTTTAAGACTTCTAAGATGTATTCTTAGGGATTGTAAAGGATCGTAAAGGGTTATAAGGGGTCCTAGGACACAATAGGTGAGAAACATAAATTTAGGCATCATGGTCACAAATTTTTGGAGACACAACATAATTGAGTGGTATACCAAGACGATGCAAAGCAACTACTCCTCTGGTTCCAAGTCGACACCGCGGGATCCAAAAAACATAGATAAGGAATAAATTTAGAGAGCGGAGGAGGGCCATAATGACCAAACTAATATAGGGATGTATAATGACCAAAATAATATAGGACCTATATTATTTTGGTCATTAGGGCCCTCCTCCGCTCTCTAAATTTATTCCTTATCTATGGTTTTTGGATCCTGCATTGTCAACTTGGAACTGGAGGAGTAGTGGTTTATTTTCATCGTCTGGGTATAGCACTCAATTATGTTGTGTCTCCAAAAAATTGTGAGCATGATGCCTACATTTATGTTTCTCAGCTATTGTGATATCTACATCATAGTCTATAGTTGTTGCAGCACTAGAGCATCAGGTGCCACCTTCAACACAATATGATCACTAGATAGGTTTGTATGTTTTATGAAACACCTATCCACAATAGAATGGGAAGACATATTTCTATCTTGGGATTTGATCCTACCCCAATTTTCAAGGGATCCAGGCCTAGGCTAGAAAGATGTCTTCCCATTCTGTTTAAGCCATATTCCTTGTTCTTGTCAAACTTCCTTGGTACGGTAGGCCTTCTCTCTACCGTACTCTTCTTCAATCAGTGTTCGATGATAAGCATCTTATTCTTCTTCCTAATTGCAGCTAGAGATTCCTCTTCATCAGGACTCAACTCCACTTCCCCCATCTCATCATCCTTGTCACCCTCAGCTACCATCCTAAGCCCTTCTTCCCTCTCTAGTTCTTCAAGCCTCTGCAAGATATCTGGATCAATAAATTCTGAAACATTGTGTCCATCCATGATCTCAAGAATATCATCATCTTTCCACTCTTAATTTGCCAAAATATATTGTTTCTTGAAGCTTGCAGAGTAATCTTATTAATAAAAGAATTCTTGCCAACATTAGGGTACCCACAGATCAAAATAGTTGATGTTATTGGTGCTTGTGCTCAAGGATATCAATTCATTTTTTTGAAAAGGCCAAATCATTTTTATTTTGATTCCAGAGAAAAGGATCAGGAGAAAAGGAGTGGGTGAAAGTAGAGCATGAGAGAAGGTATGCGATTTCTTCATCTTTGATTGGTTTTTTTGACTGGCAACATCTTTTGAGCCTCTGGCATCATATTTGACTTCAAATTTCAAATGCATTACATTTTATTTGATCATGAATGCTCTCTAAAATGACCAATCATGTTTTCTATTCACTTATATTGAGCTACAATAGAAAACAATTCTTTTTGGTGCTTTTTTTCCCCATATTCAGTAGACAAAAATCAGGGCGGAAGCCACTTAGCCATCTTTTTGATGTTCCAAGTATTTTACAAAGATATAGGTATGTGGATTTATCATTTAGTTGCTTGCAATTATTGGTCAAATG
Organism: Chamaecyparis obtusa; assembly: GCA_027943335.1. Classification (NCBI taxonomy): domain Eukaryota; kingdom Viridiplantae; phylum Streptophyta; class Pinopsida; order Cupressales; family Cupressaceae; genus Chamaecyparis; species Chamaecyparis obtusa. Next base: position 177,579 of record BSBK01002171.1, on the reverse strand, counting down.
AAAATATTTTGTCAAGTTGAAAGGAAAGAAATCAGTTTGGTATTTTTGGTTTATGTTAAAAGTTGATTTGGTAAAATCCTCAGAAAACACACTACATGTTCTAAAATGTAAAGAAGTTGAATGTTAAATGTAAGATATATATCTCATCCATAGTAATCAAAATAAAGGACATGAAACTAAGGAGATTTACCAATCCAAAAATATAAGCGAATAGAAAACATGATTGGTACCTTATGAATTAGTTTTTGAGGTGCACAATCTTCATCAATCTCCTCAGAAGAAGACCCCTCCTCACTGCTACTACTTTCTTGTTTAACAATTGGTTTGGAAAAATGCATTTAACACAAAAAAAAATACAAAACTGAACCAATGGCATGTTTACAACAAAGAAATATAATGATAATAATATGCTGAAAATTCTATTCTATTTAATACACTCCAAAGGACTAGTCCCAACAATTCTTAAACATACTTTATCTGATATGATAATAACATGCTAAACTGATAAAGGTGTTATCTACATTTAATATGCCAATTACTAATAGATTAAGCATATTATTACTATGCTTAATGTTCCATTTAAATGCATTTAAAACAAAAAAAAAATTTACAAAAATGAACCAATGCATGTTCTTTGTGTGGTACAAGGAAGATTTGGCTATCAAATCTTCCTTCGTGAAAGCTGAGCGTGGGAGAAGGTATGTGATTTCTTCATCTTTGATTGGTATCTTTGACGGGCAACGTCTTTCAAGCCTTTGACATCATATTCGACTACAAATTTCAAATGCATTTTATTTTATTTGATCATGTATGCTCACTGAAATGACCGCATTCTACTGGTGTCATGCCCTAGCCCATGCTTTACCTCCATTATTTGATGTTATTGGTGCTTGTGCTCAAGGATATCAATTCACTATTTTGAAATGCTTGGATTCACGTTTGTTGATATTATTAGCACAACCATTGTATATTAGACCTTTATTAACAATTCATCATATCAGATAAAGTATGTTTAAGAATTGTTGGGACTGGTCCTTTGGCATACTGGATTTAATTCATAAATGGATTTGATTTTATTTTGTATGTGAAATTTTGGGAGTTGCATGAGAAGTTTTAGTGTCTAAACACTCAACTAATCCCTCTAACTGATTAGGAGTGGTTAGGGAAGTTGAGAGGAAAGTTTTCAAACATTCATATTCACTTATTTAATGCTTTGGAGATTACTGGTTTGACTGTCCATGTGTTACCAGTGACTGAGATTCATTAAAGGATACAAAACCCTTCATTTTGGGTTATTGTGTGTGGATTCAAATGTAGGTTTGATTTGGTTATTGTTTAGAAGAGATCAATAAAGTATTTAAATAAAATCTTACATGTTTGGAGAGGTTTGAGAGGCACTTATCATGACTGTACCCTCACAAACATCGACATAGATTGGTTTTACTAAGTTTCCTTTCTCTATTTTGAGGTTTCCTTTCTCTTTCGTAGGGGTACAGTCAGAGGGTTCATTGACAAAATGATCCTTTGAATGGTTACTATGAATATGAATGATTTGATATAGCATATTGCTCATTTTACTTGAAGTTTGGAACAACTTGTGCAAGGGTGAAAGTACTTTTGATCAGTTTGGTCATGATTGTTCCTCTACACAGTCAGGAAATGTAGCTATCTAATGATTATATATAATGTTGAATGGATTAAATTCTTTATTCTTGGTAGAAGTGAATGGAAGGAATAGTGTTGGTGTTAGGTTTCATTTATTATTGAATTCAATGGTTTCCAAGATGTGTTGAGGAGTTTCTCCTTGTTTAATGTTAACTGTTGCTACACAATCCACTCATACAACAATGAAATTACAAAACTGAACCAATGGCATGTTTGCAAAAAAGAAATAGAATGATAATAATATGATGAAAATTCTATTCTATTTAATACATGCCAAAGCACCAGTCCCAACAATTCTTAAACATAATTTATCTGATGTGATGAATTATTAATAAAGGTCTAATTTTGTAGACTGTTAGCATGAAGGAAGATTTGACCTAGCCAAATCTTCCTTGTACCACACAAAAAACTGTGTGATAACTATGTCTACTCCAACCTTAATTATTTAAGAATTCATCATATCAGATAAAGTATGTTTAAGAATTGTTGGGAGTTCTATTAGACCTTTGTTGTAAACATGCCATTGGTTCAGTTTTGTAAATTTGTTTTTTGTGTTAAATGCATTTTTCATGAGGAGGGGTCTTCTTTTGAGGAGATTGATGAATGTCATGCACCTCAAAAACCAATTCATAAGGTACCAATCATGTTTTCTATTCGCTTATATTTTTTGATTAGTAAATATCCTTAGTTTCATGTCCTTTCTTTTGATTACTATGGATGAGATATATATCTTACATTTAACATTTAACTTCTTTACATTTTAGAACATGTAGTGTGTTTTCTGATGATTTTACCAAACCAACTTTTAACATAAATTGAAAACACCAAACTGATTTCTTTCCCTTTCAACTTGACAAAGTTGAATGTTAAATGTAAGATATGTTAGGAATAGTCCCAAGAGATAACTAAGAGGGAGGGCAGGTGAATCAGTTATCTACAAGATTCAATTCTTTTTCCAATTAAGATAGAAGAACATTAAGCACATACACAATAACACATGAACACAATTTTGGTTATGGGGAAACCCAAATAGGTAAAAACCCCGGTGGGAATTTACACCCACTAAAATTGTACTAGTGTATAATGATCCTTGTTAGAAGATCTTACAACCCTATTAGGAGTTGATCTTTACAATGCAATAAGCACAGTGACCTAGTTAAGCATCAAACCCTATTAGGAGTCTTTTATAATTAACCCTGTTAGGGGTGAGGACGCACTGTCCGAGAGCTCATTGCTCAAAGGGGTGAAGGCTAAAACCTTCTATTTAACTGATACACACTATATCTAGATCTTGGTGAACTGCGAGGTAGACCTTGTTGGAAATTTGGATAATGTGGATGCATAGATGTTGTCATTACGGAAACATATGATCTCTATTGAGAGCGCAGAATCTGGAATGCAAGTATGGCAAGTTGAAGGAAGAAATTGTCTAAGTATGGATACAGTGATCCTGACAGAGCACCCGATGAAGATTTAGTTGGCGATGTCCACTGGACAAATATTTTTGTTTTCATAGTTAACTAAAGCTTCTATAGAGTATGAGGATACCCCATCTCAGTGTGCATAAAGTTTGGAGCAGTACGGACAAAGTTATTCAAAGTTTACCGAAGACAGTTTTTGCAGATAGAACAGTTTTGGAGACAATATTAGTGAAAGAGTTAAGGGATTATTTTTGCTTGTCAAAATAATGACTTAACATTATGAAGGGATGACATCCTAGATGTTTACTCTTGGATAAAGATTTTGGAAGCCGACCATGTAAAGTTATTAGCTTTAATAACTCATATATTAGGCATACTTGAAATGTAATGAAATAGAGAAGTGTGATATGTAAAAAGAAAGAAAAGATAACTTGCGATAGTTGTATATTGTGATAGCAGCAAAGGCTATTGATGTGAAGTTGTAAGCAGTACCATATTACAGTTAGAAACATTTTGTATTACCTGTTTGGGCAGTGAGCTTAGCTGGTGATCAGGTTTTGTAATCTAACTCCTAACAGGGTTAAGGCTTCTAACAAGGCCTAAAGTCCTTTAACCAGGACATATCTACTATATATTGTAAATTGACTCCTAACAGGGTCCAATATCCCTAACAAGATACTTTTGATTAGTGATCTTTGTGGGTACCATCCCCACCAGGGTTTTCCCTTGGCTAGGGTTTCCTCAAGAACATATCATGTGTTATGAGTTCTTTCTATTTACTGCTATGTTTGTTAATTAGCTTGATAATCTTTGTATGCACTAAAGTAATCTATTATATCCATAAGTGGGCAAAAGAAAAAGTTTGTGAAATACTGATTCACCCCCCCTCTCAATATTTCCTATTTCTAATAGACCTGCTATCTTGATCAGTTCCAATGAATAGTACACACTCTCTATTTTGTCACATAGACCTTCTACTGATGGCACAAGACTTCACACCTTCTGCTCTACTCTATATCATTCAACTATATGCCATACTTAGCAATCACAAATTACTACCTATAAGTATCTTTCCTCTAAATGATATAATCAATTAGGCCTATTAGAACCACCTAGAAATCATATTAGAGAAACAATAAAACTCTCTAATAATATCTCTATCGGCTCTACTAAGCACACAACACAAACTAGGACTTGTCCAACTCAGTATGAGTGAACGTGTCGCTTCACACTGTTGGCTCCACCAAGTTAATTGATACTTTCTCCTCATGCTGAATTTTGTCATGCACTCTTAACCAAACATTCTTAACTTTCCAAAAAATACTATTCCAAGTGTGCATACCAAAATGATAAGCGCAACTCTTGTACCAAAATAATCTCTGTCGGTTACTCTGGATAAAATCAGAAAACTGTGACTGGTAACTATGAACATCATAACTTAACTTCTACTACATATCTAACTCTGTGTCCATGATCATAGATTCATACATATTTCTACAACATACATATAAACATGTAAGGCTACATGATAACCATACTGTGAATCTCATATTGAATTTTGTTTGTAACTCTGTCAAGAACACTGCTGACACAAACTGCTACACAATTGTTTGTACTCATAATCAACCTCTACATCCATGATATAATGCTGATAGCATATCTAGTCAACATATGCTCAAATATCTCTCCGTCAAGCTTCCATGTACGTTGCTTACCATATGTTGTCATCAATGACAAACATACAATCAACATTGGCTTGCTGGCAAATCTCCAACAATCTCCCCCTTTGGCATTGATGGCAACATATGGAATGAAAAACACCACCAATCCAAATGAGCAATTATTTTATAACTTTCTCCATTTCCTCATCAAAACTCCCCCAAGGATGAATCCTCGATCTCTTACCATTTTGTTTCTTCTTGCTAAAAACTCACTCCCGCTTTCTATAATTCTTTTATAATATTCTCCATTTCCTCAACAAAACCTCTTCAAGGATGAATCCTTCATCTCTTACTATTTTTGTTTTCATGACTATATACTTACTCCCCCTTTGACATCAATGACAAAGGGCACCAATCAATTAAGCACCGGTACTACTCCTGAAGTAGAGTAGTCAATCTTTCATCAGTCACTAAGGACTAATGCACTCTTGTAAGCTCTAATCAGATTTAGGGAAGGGAATTAATCCTAGCTTCTCCCTGAGATACTCAAAAGTATCCTTAGGTAAAGGATTTGTGAATATGGCTGCTAACTAATCTTTAGTACTCACATAATCCACTTTTACTTCTTTCTCTGCAACTTTCTCTCTTAGGAAGTGATACTTTATCTCAATGTGTTTTGTCTTTGCATGCATCACAAGGTTCTTTGACATATTGATAGTGCTAGTGTTGTCACAATGAATAACAATAGGATAATCAATCTGAATACCAAAATCTTTTATCATTTGCTTGATCCAAACAATTGTAGAACAATTTAGTGCTACTACCACATACTCAGCTTCTACTGTTGACTGAGAAATACAATTTTGCTTCTTACTTGTCCAAGTAAAAGGTCTATCTCCAAGAAATATTGCTCCTCCAAGAAATATCCTCTTTACTACCATAAGGTTACTTTGTTTAGGTTCTACTGCAAATCTTCTAACTATACCAATTGCATTGGAAATGTCTGGTCTAGATTGAGTAAGATAGATTAGTTTACCAATCATAGACTTATACAAAGTTATGTCTATTGATGCTGAATCATCTTCTTTTGAAAGCTTGCATCCGGTTATCATAGGGATACTTACTAGCTTGCAATAATCCATCTTGAACTTCTTTAATATCTCTTTCACATACTTAGACTGATTAATGAATATACCTTTGTCTGTCTACTATACATTCAGTCCCAAAAAGTACTTGATAGGTCCAATCATGCTCATCTCAAATTTGCTCTGTATTTCTATAGAAAATTCTGCACTAAGCTTGTCATTACCTCCAAAGATAATGTCATCAACAAAAATAGCAACCAAAAAAAATCCATCTGATGTTTCTCTTATGAATAGATTACAATTTTTTGCTCCTTTCTTGAATCCAATCTTTGTCAAGTAACCATCAAGTCTTTCATACCATGCTCTTGGAGCTTGCTCAAGGCCATAAAGGGATTTCTTCAATCTTCATATCATATCAGGTCTTTCTGATAAGGTAAATCATTCAGGTTGTTCTATGTAGACTTCTTCTTTCAGCTCTCCATTTAGGAATGATGACTTGACATCCATCTGGTATACCTTAAAGTCCTTGAATGTAGCATAAGCTAGAAACAACTTTATGCTTCCAATCTACTCACAAGGGAAAATGTATCGGAATAATCAATTCCTTTTCTTTGCACATACCCTTTACACACTAGAGTCTTGCTTTGTTTCTCACCACTATTCCATCTTCATTCATTTTGTTTTTGAATATACACTTTGTTCCAATTACATTCTTATCACTAGGCCTAGGGACAAATTCCCATGTATCATTCTTAATTATCTGATCTAGTTCTTCTTTCATTGCTTCATGCCAATCTGAATCGTTACATGCATCTTCAACACTTAAAGGTTCAATCTATGAAAGTAAACATACCGATTGATCATTTGTTTAACTCTTTTCTTTTGATCTTGTCAAGACTTTTCTGCTATGATCTCCAATGATGTCTAGTTTTGAATGATATCTAGATGTAAATTTTGGAACATTAGGTATGTCTCTCTTATCTTCCTTTTGTGTTTCTTCTTCACTTGTTTCAAGGTCATTGAATAGAACATCAATGCTGTCAAACATTTCTTCAAAAATTGCTTCACTACTAGTAGGTTTGGGTTATTCTTCAATCATAGGTGCATAATCATGATATCTCTCTTGAATCATGAACTTCTCATCAGTCTTAACATGAGCACTTTCAATGACTTCTTTAATATCAAATTAAAACATTTATAAGCTTTGCTTTTGGTAGAGTAACCAATAAAAATACCTTCATCACTTCTTGCATCAAACTTGCCTATAGCTTCATCTCATTTTCAACCTTAGCTTTGAATATTTTGAACTTCTCAAAGGCTTCTAATTTGTCTTTTAAGAATGCAACCCACATCATTCTAGAATAATCATCAACAAAAAAAATAACGTACCTTTCACCATAGTATGATCTTGTTTGAGTTGGTCCACATAAGTCTGTATGTATTAGATCCAACTTGTTCTCTGCTGAGTTGTTCTTTCTTCTGAATGAATTCCTCACATGCTTTCCCATCACACATTCCCTGCATATTGTATCAACTAGTTTTGAAATGCTAGGAAGGTCTCTTACTGCCTTTACATTGCTTATCTTTAATATGTTGTCAAAATTGATGTGACATAGTCTCTTGTGCCATAACCAACTGTCATCTACTTTAGCAACAAAACAACTTGCTTCAGGATTAAGCTAAAAAACATTACCTTTAGTCTTTGATCCTGATGCAATCATCTCTCCTTTTTTATTATTGATGCACTTGTTGTCTTTGAATTCTAACTGATATCCTTTGTCAAGCAACTATCCAACACTTAGTAAGCTATGCTGAAAACCATCAACATAAAGAACATCATCAGTGTTGTTCTTTCCATCCAAGGTGATAGCTCCTCTACCTATGATAGGTTTAGGAGTGTTATCTCCAAATATAACCATGTCACCTTTGTATCTATCTAGATGTACAAATCTATCCTTGTCTCATGTCATATGATGTGAGCAACCATTGTCAATGATCCAATCTATCCTGATGTCAGCTTGTGAAATCAGTGCTAACTCTTGTGCATTTCTTTCATCTTCAAGTTCCATTTCATCAAAAAATTTCTCCATGTTTTCAAGAGAAATGAATCCAATTTCATCTTCTGCTGATTCTTCATCTGATACTCCATCACCAACATAGTAACATTCTTTTGTATACTTAGGTTTGTAGTTAGTCTTGAACTTCTTGACTCTTGTAGGACACTTAGAAGAAAAGTGACCAATCTTATTACATGAAAATCATTTGAATGGTAACTAAACTTCATATTTCCCTTTTCCTTTTCTTTCCTTCTTAGCAATCATAGCAATGAAATGATCTAGTTCTCTATCATCATCCTCATCATCAAAATTACCAGAGGTGTTCAAGGATTTCTTACCATGGACTGAAGCTTTGAATGTTGTTTCACTTTTATGCTCTATCTTCAATCTTGATATCTCAAAGGCTGAAAGATTTCTAATTAAGGTCTCTCTTTTAAAGTATTTTGTGGACTGCATAGTTTCATCTAGGATGCATATCTTGTTGTCATATTCTGGTGTCAAGGTAGTCATCAATTTATCCATTATGTCTTCTTCTGAAATTTCTCCACCATTGTTTCTGATTCCTGTAGCTGCTTCATTAATCCTTTGATTGTAGGCTCTGACATTCTCATCAGGTAACATCTCTAATGTATTGTATATTTTCTTCCATGTCTTTCTGTGCACATTCTTGGCTTGAATATATCCTTCAAACATGTATTCTAGATACTTCCACATCTTATAGGCTTTGTCCATCTTCTTGATCTCTGAAAACTCACTATTAGATAGGGTGTTGATAAGGGCTTCCTTGGAAATAGCATTTGAAGTGAACATCTCCTTTTTCTTCAAAGTTGCATCATCTTTTGCAAGATCTTCTAGAGAGGAAATCTGAACTTCTTTGCTAGCTACTTCAAAAATCTGAAAGGAAATGCACTATAGATGTGTCATCATTTTGTTCTTCCAGTCTAGATAGTTCTCTCCATCAAATTTAGGACTTTATTTTCTAAAGATTTCCATCTGATTAACCTCAAGCTATTAAAATTTCTCTCCGAGGCACTTGGCTCTGATACCACTTTTTAGGAATGGTCCCAAGAGATAACTGAGAGGGGGGGGGGGGGTGTATCATTTATCTAAAAGATTCAATTATTTTTCCAATTAAGTACATAAGAACATTAAGCACATACACAATAACACATGAACACAATTTTGGTTACGGGGAAACCCAAATAGGTAAAAACCCCAGTGGGAATTAACACCCACTAAAACTGCACTAGTGTATAATGATCCCTGTTAGAAGATCTTACAACCCTGTTAGGAGTTGATCTTTACAATGCAATAAGTATAGTGACCTGGTTAAGGGTCATACCCTATTAGGAGTCTTTTACAATTAACCCTATTAGGGATGAGGATGTACTGTTCGAGAGCTCACTGCTCAAAGGGGTGAAGGCTACAACCTTCTATTTAACAAATACACACTATATCTAGATCTTTGTGAACTATGAGGTAGACCTGCTATCTTGATCAGTTCCAATGAATAGCACACACTCTCTACTTTGTCACATAGACCTTCTACTAATGGCACAACACTTCACACCTTCTACTCTGCTCTATATCATTCAACTATCTGCCATACTTAGCAATAAAAAATGATTGCCTATAAGTATCTTTCCTCTAAATGATATAATCAAGTCGGCCTGTTAAAACCACCTTGAAATCATAGTAGAGAAACAATAAAACTCTCCAATAACATCTTTGTCAGCTCTACTAAGAATGCAACACAAACTAAAACCTGTCCGACTCAGTATGAGTGAACGTGTCGCTTCACACTGTCAGCTCCACCAAGTTAATTGATACTTTCTCCTCATGCTGAATTACATTATGCACTCTTAACAAAACATTATTAACTCTCCAAGAAACACTAATCCAAGCATTCATACCAAAATGATAGGCGTAACTCCTGTACCAATATAATCTCTATCGGCTCCTTTGGACAAACTCAAGAAACTATGACTGTTAATTGTGAACATCATAACTTAACTTCTACTACATATTTGACTCTACATCCATGATCATAACTTCATACATATGTCTACAACATACATATAAACATGCAAGGCTCCATGATAACTGTACTGTGAATCTCATATGGAACTCTGTCTGTAACTTTGTTAGGAATACTACTGACACAAACTACTACACAATTGTCTGTACTCATAATCAACCTTTGCGTCCATGATATAATGCTGATAACATATACAAGCAACATATACTCAAACCTCTCTCCATCAAGCTTCCACACATGCTGCTTACCATATGTTGTCATCAATGACAAACATACAGTCAGCATTGGCTTGTTGGCAATTCTCCAACAAGATATATATCACATCAATAGTAATCAAAAGAAAGGACATGAAACTAAGGAGATTTATCAATCCAAAAATATAAGAAAATTGAAAACATGATTGGTACCTTATGAATTGGTTTTTGAGGTGCACGATCTTCATCAATCTACTCAGAAGAAGACCCCTCCTCACTGCTACTACTTTCTTGTTTAACAATTGGTTTGGAAAAATGCATTTAACACAAAAAGAATTACAAAATGAAACAATGACATGTTTACAATAAAGAAATTGAATGATAATAATATGCTAAAAATTCTATTATGTTTAATACACACCAAAGTACCAGTCCCAACAATTCTTAAACATACTTTATCTGATATGATGAATTGTTAATAAAGGTCTAATTTTGTAGACTGCTAGCACGAAGGAAGATTTGACCTAGCCAAATCTTCCTTGTACCACACAAACAATTGTGTGATAACTATGTCTACTCTAACCTTAATTGTTTAAGAATTCATCATATTAGATAAAGTATGTTGAAAAATTGTTGGGAGTTCTATTAGAACTTTATTGTAGACATGCCATTGGTTCAGTTTTGTAAATTTTTTTTTTCGTGTTAAATGCATTTTTGTTAGAATTTAATCTTTTCTTGGTTATTTATGTATTTAATAGGATAAACCAAGGTATCCTAATGTATTTTGTCCTCTAGTCCAAGTGGGAGGACATGTCATTTTGTAATTTCTTTTATTAAGGAAAATAGATATTCCTCCTTATGAAGAATCTTACACTTGTCTCACACACTAGTGAAATGTGGCATACACAGAATTGGGAGTTACAATGTAACTCCTCTCTCACATCTCTATTAAGAGATGACTCTCTTCTCATCTCACATGAGATTCTTCTTCTTTTTGAATATTGTATGAGCTTTGCTCTCACTCTCTCTCTCTCTCTCTCATTCTTAGGCATTTTTGTTGCCACTTTCATTCATATCACGAGGGTTTTTTTATGCTTTTCCCCTTAAAAAACTTGTCTCCTTGTTGCTTGTTTTTGGTGAATGCTCCTAGTTCTTGCACTAATTCATGGTAATTTTTCCTATTCCTAAGCTCATAGATTAATCAATTTTCTGTTTGTCTCCATATTTTGTTATTATTTTAACATGGTATCAGAGCAGGTTGGTTTGATCGTTTATTGAGTGTACAGGTGAAGGAGCTACCATATCTTGGAGCACTCCAAATCAGAGACTCTTGAGAGAGTTCTTTACTATTTTTTTGTACTAATTTGATTAAGAGAGTAAAATTAATTTTTTTTTTAGTTTTGGCTGGTTTACTGCCAAAACCCATTTAACTATTGGTCTCTTGTTTGTTCTAACTTGTGCAGGTTTCAATACAGAATATTATACAAATTTATATTCTTTTCAAAATCTTCATTTCTTCATATTAAATTTTGTTTTAATATTATAATTTTTTAATACCAAAAGGAATTAAAGTATTTAAAGCTTCTTATAATATTATAATACTATTATAATATTATAATATTATAATACTATTATAATATTATAATATTATAATACTATTATAATATTATAATATTATAATACTATTATAATATTATAATATTATAATACTTTAAAACTTTTATTATTGTATTATAATATTAAAAGTTTTCAAGTATTACAAGTTTATTCATTTTTTTATATTAATTTTGGTTCTTCTTGATTAAATTTCTTTTTTCAAACTGCATTTCAGTAGTTTCTAATTCCGGTTGCACCATGAATAGAATCTACTTATTTTTGCAATACTTATATGTACGTTCAATAGAATCATTTCTCTGCAAGTACCATTTTTTATTTTATTCTCTACCTTCATTAGCATAGTGGTTTCCTTTTATTTCATTACCTTTTTGCATGCATTTCAGAACTGTTCTGTTAAAAAATCATTCCATGTTTCTTGTAGCTCTCAGAATAACTTACATTTTTTTTACAGAGGTGATTTATTTAGCTTCATACTAGCTGCGTATTCTCACCATTTTATTTCATTCTTTTTGTTTGCTTTTACTTAGCATTTCACCGCTCGTCCTGGCTCATCTTTGTTTCATCCTTTGTGATCGTAGTCTCCAAGTTTGCCTCTTTTTTCACTGTGTTCGAACAACAATGTATCTATTGCCATTTTCCTTTCGCATTGCACTGAGATGCTATATTTAATATTTGATCTATAAGTCTTTTGTGCATACATTTTTTTCTTAGCTGCATCCATTTCTTATTAGATTTTGTATGCTACTATTTTTTTCAAATTAATTTCCGTCATTGTTCATTTCAGAACTTTGTGTGCGTTGTTATTATATCTCCATGCATGAATTGATCTCCCTTATTCACCTCACTGTTTCCAAGGGCTCATGCCATTCTCTCTACTGTTGTTTTTTTTATCTATCATTCTCTCTTTGGCATTCTACTACTCAATTATCTGGAGTTTGGAGTTGAAGGATTGATGCTTTGATTTTTGTAGCTGTTACCTTTCAGTGTGGGGTTTGATTCTGTTGATGCCCACCATGCATGTTATCTTTTTTTTCTTGTTAACTCATTTCTCTGTCTAAGCTTGCATGCGGTTTCTTCTAAAGAAAAACTCTCATTACCAAACGTTTCATTATTATTCATCATTGAATGTGTTTGGATGTCTATACTTTCTTTGGTTGTTTGTTATTATCTTCGATTGTGTGCACTATAGAAGCTAGCATTCTTTTTCTTTTGTAAACGATCTGAGCTCTATAATTTTTTTATGTGTAAATCTTTTTGACCTCTGCAAGATTCATATGTTCTTGATTATTCTAATAAGGTGATTGATCAATTTGTGTTTCAATTTCTTCATTATTTTGACTGTTATTGATCCATTTGGCTCATCCCCATTCTGTTCAAGGGTTTGAGCTGCATGTGTTTGGCATCAATTTCATTGCATGCAGGCATTTCATTGCATGCAGGCATTTCATACGGTGCTTTCCCATTTGCATTTAAGTATTAGCGTTGGTAGTTTTTTGACAAACATTAAACTGTTCACCTTTCAAATGAGATTATGACTTGAATCGATATTTTTAAGATCTCTCTTTTTACTGAGCTAGATGCTACTTAGCGTGTTATTGGAGGTAAAGAATATTGGTTATGTTGTAAGAATTAGAGTTCTATCGATATTCCTTTTTTACGTATTTTGAATATATATTGTATCTGTTTCCAGTCAAATTGCTGGTAGTGCAACATAACTGGTATTTTTTCATGGTCGATATCCTTACATTGCAAAATTATTATAGAGTTTATTTGATTTGATATTTTATATAGCTTCTACATTTTTTAGTTGTTTTTACCATTTCTGGTTTTGCGTCCTACCTGGTAATCTTTTTTTCATTTGGTTTCTTCTTGCATGCTCCACCTCTGCCATGGTGTTCTTCCTCCCTTGTCAGCAAACATATTCTCACCTCGACCTTCATGCCTCTATCCGTCTGACTTTCATCTCCCTTCAATTTGTTTTCAAGTGCACAGCTTGCACTACTCTCGGTTTCTTTTCTTCGCTCTCGGTTTCTTTTATCTCCATTTCATTTCGGTCTCAACAAGCTTTGGGTCTGAGTCTTCAGTGTAGTTGTTCGTATTGAATCCCCTATGGTTTCAAAGCACCAAACCCTTTTCAGTGTGCATCGGATTGCATGCGCTATTCCAGCCTTAATTTCGCTACAGTTTCTTTCGTTGCTTCTTTTTTTCATTCTCTGCTTTGTCTCTTTCGGCTCACCTATGTTCTATTACATAAGAGGAGAGAATTGAGCATCCATACCCTGCTATAGCCTTTTTCATTGGTTACCCATCACTAGCACAAGCCTCAACTTTTTCGCTCATGTGTGATTCTGCAGTCCCTATCATATCGCTATCGCTCTACATCTTTTTCCTCTGTTGGCCAGTGTTTTACATTAACTTCCTTCATTTCTGCTGTTTTAAAGTGGCATTGTTTGGAATTTATCTAGTTAAAAGGTTTTTTTATATAAACCTATTTTATAGGATCTAGCATTCATTTATTTTCATTGATTTGTTTGATATAGTTTCGCATTGCATGTATCTCCCATGTCTGTTTAAAAACAAGTTGAATCAGTCTAGATTCTAATTTATTTTTAGTATCTATAATCTTATCTCCGCCGTATATATCATAGATCTTAGACTTTATTTTTTTTCCTTTCTTTCGTAAATTTGGCATCTATAGTTATAATTTTTAGTTTTAATAATATTTTCATAGAATTAGTTAACATCTCTTATCCTTTTTTTTTTTGTCTAACGTCTTTGCAGCATTGATCAAATTCATTTTTTACAGGTTGGAAATTTTTTTGTTATCATTTTTGTTTTTTGGATTCAACACAATATATATATATATATATATATATATATATATATATATATATATATATATATATATATATATATATATATATATATATATATATTAAGGTGAATCTTTTTTTTCCTTAGTTATCAAACTAAAATCAAATTTGAATTTGTTTTCTTTAGAAATAGTTTAATATTATATTTCTTTATAAAAGTTCTCTAACTTTTCTTGCAAGTCATTTCATTTTTTCATTTTCTTAGGTTGTTCATAATTTTTTTTTTAGTTGTAAAGTTTCAGGCTGTATTTGTAATTTGGTTAATCTTTTCCCTGGCGCTTTATTTTTTTCACTTCTCTTAGATGTTATAGTTGTAATTTTAGCTAATATTTTTTTAACATGTATTTTGCAGGGTTGTGCTATTCTTTTATTAGTTGTTTTAGCTTTGCACACCAACAATCCTTGTGTTATCTGTTAATCAATAACAGCTTAACCAAGATCCATTAGCTCTTGTGTTCTTAATTTTTTTTCCCTGTTTGTTGCAGTTCCTTGCATGCCTCATTGGCGTAAGATTTCATAACTTTATGTCATTACATGCAAGTATATTCAGTTTGATTTAAGTCCCTTTCAGTTTTCTATTTAGGTTTCTCTATTTTTTCTTAGTTAGATCTTCATATTTCACCATGACTACCCTGATGCCAGAAATAAAATTAACTAGTACAAACTATCACGCTTGGAAAACACACATGACCTTTATCTGTAGATTTAGACACATTTTGGAGATTGCCACTAATGCTAGTTTGAAACCCGCAACCTCTGCTCCTCAAGCTAACCAAACTACTTGGCAAACAAAAAATGAGGAAGCACTTGGCTTAATCAGAATTTCCCTAAGTCCTGAATTGTATGTCCTCATTTCCACTTGTACAGAAGCCCATCAGGCTTGGGACATCCTAAAAAGTACCTATGACAGTACAGATGAAACTCACAAAATCCAGCTTCAAGACCAACTTGAAGACCTCAGGTATACTGATTTCAACTCTATTGATGACTTCTTGCTTAAGTTTGATTCCATTAAAGTTTTGCTAACTAGTTTACAAGTTCCTCCTTCTGATTTAAGAATAATTCATATTATCATCCGTAAATGTTTGCCTAGACAGTTCCAATAGTTTATCACTAATATTTATTCTCAGTTAGCTATTCCCTCTTTAGCATCTCAACTAACTTATGTTATTTTTCAAAATATGTTGCGTCAAGAGGAAGCTAAATTAATTCAGTTTGACATTCTTAAAACTCACGAACATGCTTATGTCTCTAACAATAGATCTTCTAACACTAATCAAAATAACAATAGATCTTCTAATACTAATCAAAATAACCAAAACTATCAATGATCTAATAACACTAATAATTTGAATAATAATTCAGGTCAACAATTTAATAATCAGTACAATTCTAGGCCTTCCAATAACTATCAGAGTAATAATCAGTCAAATAGGCCTCACTGCACCTATTGTGGTAAAGATGGTCACTTAGTTCATAACTATTTTAAGAAATAGAAAGATGACCAACGTAATTCTCAAAATTACTCAAATGGAAATCAATCTCATTCTGCTTTTACTATTTGTTTTAATGCTTCTAAACCACTTGAATGGATTATTGATAGTGGTGCATCTCAACATGTTACTTCTCATAAGGAAGTTTTTGATTCTTTGCAACCTGATTCTATGAATATTCCTATTTCTTTAGCTGATAATCATTGCTATCAAGTTGAAGGAATTGGTAATGTTTCTATTCCAAATGGTAAATTACATGATGTGCTTTATGTTCCTGATTTGAAAGCTAACCTTATCTCTGTTCCTCAATTATGTCAATATTATAAGGTTGAGTTTCATAAAAAGAATTGTCATATCATTGATCCTAACACTGATCAGATAGTTGCTAATGCTAAATTAGATGATGATAATCTCTTTAAATTTTATCAATTTTCCTCTCCTAGATACTCTTTACTTACTACTGTTGATTTTCATATTTGGCATGAGAGGCTAGGACATTTAAATTTTGATTATATCTCTTTAATGCAAAAAGAAATTATGGTAGATGGACTACCTAAGCTTACTACTTCTAAGTTTGATTGCAATGGATGTATGAGTGGTAAAATACATAGAGAATCTTTTCCCCATAAATCATCTTGGAGAGCTAATAATAAGCTAGTTCTAATTCATAGTGATCTTTTAGGTCCTATGGAAAATACTTCTCTTTCAGGTTCTAAATATGCTTTAACTTTTGTTGATGATTATTCTCGTAGAATTTGGATTTATTTCCTTCATAGTAAAGATCAAGTCCTTGATACTTTTTCTGAATTTCATGTTTTTGTAGAAAGACAAAGTGGTTGTAAAATTTAGATTCTTCAGATTGATAATGGTATTGAATATGTTAATCATGCTTTCCATGCTTATTTAAGATCTTTTGATATCAAACATGAGCTTATCGTTCCTTATACACCAGAACAGAATGGTGTGGCAAAATGGAAGCATAGAACTATAGTTGAAATGGGTAGATGTTTTTTACATGCAAGAATTATGGATTATAAATTTTGGGCTGAAGCCATGGCATGTGCCACTTATATTCTTAATAGCACTCCTACTAAGGCCCTACCAAATAAAACTCCTAAAGAAGTTTGGTCAGGCAGAAAAACCAATTTGTCTCATTTAAAATTTTTTGGCTCCACTGCTTATGTTCACACACCTAAAAAGAAAAGGAAAGAGTTAGATCCTAAAGCCTCACCTCATATATTTGTTGGTTATTCTAAGAACACAAAAGGTTATAGACTTTATGATCCTCTTACTAATAAAGTTCAAATAGCTAGAGATGTTTGCATTGCTGGAAATGGTGTCCATGATTGTTCTCAAATTTTAGATTCTAATTTCAGTCACAACAACATAGTTCTTGTGGAGGACCAACCTCCCTCTCTCAACCCTACTCCTCAAATTCCTCCTCCTAAAGTTTTTATTCCTTTTGTTTCTGCTCCTAACACTCAAACTAATACAAATCAATAGAATAATGATGAACAAATAGATAGTAATGATACTCCTTCTAATGATTTTGTTACTTCCAGTGGTAGTAGTGATGATGATGATGATGATGATGGTAATAATCTGTTTACTCCACCTCAAGGATTTTTTTAGTGGTGAATATTCGCTAATTGGCAAATACGTCACGATCGGGTGATAGAAATTAGTGAATAAAATAATCAAATACAGGTCGGATCATTCACCCAGATTTTATAAAATGGTCATATAGTGGTCAGAATATTCGCCACTATTATTACGTATGTTGGTTCTTCTTCTTGCAGGACCAAACTTGAATCAAATGGTTGGGCTTAAAACATAGGTTACGAACTCAAGCTTGAAAAGGAAAACAAACCAATTGATAAGGATAGAGAGAAATTCTCCTTCTTTGAGCTCCACATTCACTCAGGCAGGTATTGCCTTATCTGCACATTTAAGACACCTCATGACAAACCAAAGGCCTGTAGATAGATTAATGTGGAATAGCAGTCAATCTCCTATAGGTATCCTCTACCCCAATGATAGAAAGTCTCATGCAATAGCCCTACTTGCATGGAATGAGACTGAAAGCTAGAGACCTATACTAACAGCAAGAAAGGGAAAGGGTGGAACTGGATGGAAATGATTTCAATGGATAGAAGGGACCCCTGAGATACCCTAAGTCTCACATAGACCAGTGCCTTATCCAATGGGCCATAGAGTCAAATACAATATTGCAAGGGACAACTATGAAACAAGAAAATAATATACCTAATGTGTTGATGCCTGACATCAATCACAAACCATGACCAAACCTCAACTTAGCACCCACCTATGTATTTAAGTATGTTATTATCCACTCAAAGGATTTTAACCCTCCCCTTAGAAGAGACCTATAAATAGACAATACATTAACCAACATTCACTGGAAGACAAGCATGAAATATCTTTGACACCTCAGCTCATACATACATAAACACTAACTCTGAACCAGTTATCCCTGCGAAGACAACTCCACTTCCAAGAACATAGGCAATACAAGCAGACAAATCAAACACCCTTAATGTATGACTAATGGACTCAGAATTTAAATGGAGATAGTTTGGTAATAGTAAAAATATATTAAATCCTCACATATAAGACAAATCTGTTACAATATGTATTGTATTCTTTGAACTAGCAAGAGAAAGAGGAACACCCTATATGCAAGGAGAAGGATAAATCTACAAAATAAAACTTTCACTGGAAT
Source organism: Chamaecyparis obtusa (assembly GCA_027943335.1). NCBI lineage: Eukaryota > Viridiplantae > Streptophyta > Pinopsida > Cupressales > Cupressaceae > Chamaecyparis > Chamaecyparis obtusa. The sequence continues at coordinate 158,732 of BSBK01002171.1, read as the reverse complement.
TGACAAAATTCAGAACCCTTACACAGTAAAAAATTTAACAATTTATACCATCAGCTACCTTGGAAACCCATAACAGGTTGCAACAAGCTATGGACAACTAAGGTATAGGTTACAACAGCTAAACCAATTGGAAATAGTCAAAAAATTATTGCAGGGGCATGAAAGTTAGGCAACTCAAAGAGAAAAGATCTCAGACTGACATTAAGATCAGGCCATAAGATCAGGCCATAAGATCAGGAGATTGCCATAAAAACCAGTCTAATCAACCACCTGGAAACACTTCTCGAGCCAAGATGTAATCATTCCTTACATGGTACAGATCCCTACAAATGATCAACAAGCACCCTGGACCACACTGGAATGATAAACAAATCACTTTTTACCAGTTCCAATCACTTCTGCATTGAAATTTAGTCCTTTCTATCACTAGAAACCCTCAGATAATTCAAATTTGAAAATGAATGGCTACTTTGCACTTCACGGGTTTTATGTTCCTCAATTGTCTGCCCCTAGTCACGTAATCACATGGTCACTGACTTAACCACCACAGGAAAATGGGCTTCAAATTATGCTTGGTTCCATGATTGCAAGGCACCAAACTAACCTTTGTGATCATGCGACCGCGGTCTCCTTAATCGTGCAATGTCATCACAAACCACCCAGAAAAGTTTTCAGCCACCTCATACATCCCTCAGCAAATGAAAAATGGGCACGTCAGTAACATGACACCATGGACCAACACAACTCTGCAACCACAATGTTATAATAGTTGTTGCATGATCGCATAGCCAAAAACTGGGCTATGCGAACAGGCGACAAGCCATGAGATTGCCACCTTGTCACCCGCTAGCCAATTAGGAAAAGCCTCATCACTGAAAACATCAGCCCCACCTATCTGGTGAACTGGCGACCAAATAATTTTTGCTAGTTCATGAGAAACTTTATGCCATTGCCAAAAAACTTAGCGACCACGTGACCATAGTTTGCTGAATCACCAAATGAACTAGGGCATCACCTTTTTACTGCGCGAACGTGCGAACACATTGAACTTTGTCAGCACCACCAAATCTCTATCCACTCTACCAAACTATCAGACCCCACCTGGGCCCACTTGATGCCACATGTCATCACGCCATTCATCGCGGCCGCGAAGTCACAGGACACAGGACCCACCGCTGAGAAAAGCCTTACCTTTGGGAAGATCGGACGGTGGTCACATGATCACAAAGGGGAGGAATATTCCTCATGATCATGTGGAAACCATAGATCTTATCTGCATTGTTACTCTGCCTAAGAAATACCAGGCCCACCAACTAACTACCAAGCACTCAGTGACTAAGCGACAAACTGCCCACCAGGTCATGAGATGTTAGCCGCTAACCACCAACCATTCAGAGATTACGTGACTAACAGTCACTAAGTCGCTGAAGGTTAGGCACCTAACCACCAGAAATAAGAGAATGCATGACAACATAGTCGCCAGGTCACTGAATAGAAGACATGACCGCCAGGAGATCTTGAGAATTAGCGACAAGAAACCTTTGAAGGATTGGGCCCCACCATCCATCGCACTTGCTCAGTTAAGACCAAGGTCAAAAACATAGAGTTTTTGACACAAAGGAAAAGTGCACAAAATAGGAAGCACAAGGTCGAAAACAACACACAGGCCGAAAACAATATGGATTTATAGAAACACTGTGGGTTTTCAACACTGGCAAATTTTGAAATATTTCCAGCAGGCCTTAGAATTTGGATAACTTTTTAGATTTTATGATTCAGCACATGTAAATTAGACCAAAGTAAGGTGAAACATTGGAGAATACAGGGCTAAGGGAACTTCAAGAAAATTTTCAAGAAAATAGGTCATTTCCATAAGATTTTGCTATGACTGGAAAATAGACTAACAGTGGCTCTAGTTGGGGATGCATGTCTCTTATAGGCATGGCAAGAATTCAGAATCACTGGGAGAGCAGACCACCAACTGGACAAAAGGAAGGGACCTCAAAAAATGTAGAGAACAAGAAGGAAAAGCACACAACAAGAAAGGGAAAGATATTTACAGAATTTATAGGTATGTACAACCAGGCTCGTGGCCTCAAAAGAAAACCAGTGACCCTCCTGCATCAAAAATCTAGTTTTCATCCACATATGCAACCAGCCACCTGAAAATTTCATGACCACCTTGCTGCAAACATATGTGAATATTTATGGGTTGAAGAATGAAACTATGCTGATCACCACCCATTTTCTTCCAGTCACAACCATCATATTCATATTCATATTCCAAGAAGTAGGGAACATCATCTACTTCATCCTGCTGACTAGAAGCAAAAATTTGATCTAGTAATGCATCAGAAAATAAAACACACTGAGCATCATGCATTACAATATAGTTACCTAGCTGAGAAGGACTTGAATCTTCTGATTTACCTTCATGCATTGCTTCAACCATTGAGCAACCTGGTTCATCAGTGATGTCTTCATGAATTGGATCATGAACCAAGTGAAGGTCCTCTTTAAAGCTTCTATAACAGTGGAACATTGCATCATCATTTTCACCAAAAGAATCTTTGTCCCAACTATTGAAGACTAAGTCCTTAATACTGTCACACTCAGTATCATATTTAGCAGAAACAGGGAAAGGGTTTGAACAAGAAACTTGTTCATCACTGTAATATTGATGACAGGAGAACACACTATCATGTCCTTCTACTTCTCTTTCTGCAGAGTCACTACTAGAGGGGGGACCTTGTATACATGGGTCATCATGGTCACTTTGAACACTAGCCTCATTATCAATATCAATGATTATATCACAGGGGAGCTGCAAATCAAAATCCAAAGCAGGGACATACCTTTGGAATTCATCAGCCAAGAGTGTTGAAATCATCTCACTGCTTAGTGGACTTTGAGCCTCAATATCATCTTCATCAGCTACATCCCTGTCATTGCAAACATCATTCTTATCCAAGACAAGAATGGAAACACCTGGCCTTAGATCATCTTGTGTGAAACAATCTATGCAGGAATCATCATCTGCATCATATTCAATATCTTCCCTTTCACACAAAACATCATCAATCCAGGACAAGAAAATTGCCCTCTCATGTTGACAAGAAGAAAAATCTGTAGCCAAAAAGGAAATATTGCCATCCTCAAATTCATCTTCAACATCCTCATATGCACTGACCTTAGAATCAGCTTCATAGTCAACACTCTCTGCATAGTGAGAATCAACATCAGAAACACTGGCCTCCTCATGAGCATCATCAGGAGCCACTAGTCTTAGCAATCTTATGTCCTCTACTAACTGCCAGTTGAATAGGAAAAGGATCATTGATTTAATCCTTGTGGGGTGACTAGGTAAAGAGCCCTAAAGGATAGAGAAGTATCCTTGTATGATCCTAGGGGAGTCTAGGGTCAGAGATCAAGACTTGTGTTACACAAAACATGTCATAGCTTGTTGGAATATTTGCCACCAAGATAGTGAGCTTGATCCTCTTTCCTGGGTGAGTGACTAGAACAACTTGCACATCTTTCATCTTCTCAACCAATGGAACTTTCTTTGAGTCCATAGAATAACATATTCCAAATGTCTTTGTGAGGGAGAGTCCAAGTTCCCTCTTTATTGTTGTTGGTATCACATTGTCTGATGCTCCAGAGTCAATTATGCAATTGCTTAGCTTGTGTCCATTGATGAATAATGAAATGTAGAATGGATTTATTTTCTATATAGATCTAGTATTTAGAGTGTAGGCCTCTTGATGTTCTTCTCTAGAGGTGGAGGCTTATTTCTACAACACAGTGATCTACTAATCTATGAAGCTCACTCAGATTAAATTTTAAATAATTAAGAGGGGAAATCTAGATCCTAATCTTTATAGAATTGAACTATATCAAAGGATTATTTCTCCTTAGTTTTACCTATGCTTGCTAAAAACCAAATTTCCTCTTGTTCAACTGCTTCAGGAAGGGCGTCTTTAAGGAGTTTACTCGCTGCAAAATGGAGACCTTCAGAGATTTACCCTTTTAGCTTTAGGTGATAGCCAAATATGACTCATCGATCATGGAAAAGCATCATCTATCTTTGGTATCATATTCATACTCTAGAATGTAATTTATAGATTCATCATCATTTTTTAGGTCCATGTCCCCAAACAAAGTATTATTTGATAACTCGTTGGTAGTTGTCAATTGCTTGAACTGAGCCATGTCTAGGAATGTATGTCCATGATGATCTGTTTCAAGATGGAACACACACATGTTTCCTCTCTTGGCAAGAGCTTCATTAGAAAATTATTGTTGAGTAGTCGGTAATGCTAATGTTCTTCCATCATTTGTCCTTCTAGGAATATCCTAGTAAGGTTGTTGGACTAAAGGTCCAACTTTAGGTAATTGCCTTTTGAAGGAAATCATATCATTGGCTAGGCACTGGAGCATTGCCTCTGTATATCTTGTCATAGCATTGTTTCTACTTGTACCATTTTGCATCTCTCTTTTCCGTTTCCTAGCAGATATGAATTCTGTAATGCCCTGCTAGGGAACCCAGGAGAAGTTAACTTAAATAGGAAACTAAGTTTACAGAATTTTTTTTTTTTAAGAGTTTACAAACAAAAACAACAATATTTTACAATGTGGAAGCAATACAATATAATTTACAACTAATATATAAGTATGACTCAAACATAGATTACAAATTTCAAGGGTTCCTTGACATAGATTATGTAAACATTAATTAATCAATTTAGATTAGACATAATCACAAATCTCATTTATATAAATGAATCACACATACAACATCATATAAAGGATAACATAAGTACAATTGGTACCATAAGGTATCCATAATAATCCATTCCACATGTCGCAGGGTATGCAATACAATAATCCAATATAAAGTACAACATGATATCTCTTGAATAATTGATACAATGATACAAGGAACATAGAATGAGAAATATAAGAATCACATATTCAATAATGAAGAATAAGAAGGTACAACTACTACAAGGATAATCCAGCAATAGTGCATGAACATCAGAATCTCAAATGGTAAAAGAATCACTACCACTCGACCTCGTGGAACCTAAATGGTCAACTCCCACTATGTTGAGGAGATAACAATAGACCTCACTCAGATAACAAACATCAACAATCAACATACTACAAGCTAAGGAAGAGATCCTAAAAGCTTTCTAACTCAAAAGGTACAATAGAATAACAAGGTAAAACATACTCAACCAGAGGAAACCAACACATGTAGGAAACCTAAGATGCATAAAGGGAAGTGATGAAGGGTGCTCCCCTTAATACCACAAACACATAACAGAAACAAAGAACGAACAACAATTTGCAAGAATAGCAAATGGGCTTCTTATTATCTCCATAAGTGTGGAATTTCAAATTTCAAAATTACAATATGCAAACCCATATGAGCATTTTCCTTACAATATTCTGTAGGACAAAGCCTCGAATTATTACCCAGAACTACCTAGACAACACTACGAGCCTTCCTTATATAGACAATTTTCCACTGCTTGAGAACATTCCAAAAATTTAGCCATTAAGGCTGACTACCCATAGAATTATTTTATTTATCATAATTATTACATTAGGGTCAGCTCAAAATAATTACAAATCATATTTTTAGGTAGCCCAACTTTCAGAGGCCATAACGGCTCGTTTGGTAGCGGGAATTAGGAAATGTTGGATTTGATCAAATGCTAGAAATGGTCAAATCATGGATTTGATAATCCAATTTTTCATTTCCGAATTATGTTTGGACCGTTTGGTTCCACTTTTTGAAACTAGATTTGGAATTTGAGTATGATTTTTTTTAAAAAATTGTTTTGAATTGTTTTAATGTTTTTGAATTTAATAATTCATTTTTATTAATGGAATTGAATTTAAAATGGAATCGCAAACCGTTTAGGCAGCCAAAGTTGGCAGGCAACCAAGTTACAATCACTGATTGCAACCAAAATTCGAAAATAAATTTAGAAAATACATTTGAGAAAAATTTTAAAAATTAAAAAATTAATTTAAAAAAAAAATTGAAAAAAAATTGACAAAAAAAATTTAAAAAAAATCGACAAGAAATTTGAATTATTTATCGAAAAAAATCAAATAAATAACAAAGTTACAAACCACCCAAACAAATAAAAAATAAATTAAATCCCTCCCTACACAAATACAAAATTAAAAAATTAAGTGTAGACATGAAAAATTTAAAAATTTGCTTTGCCCCCAATTCCAATTCTGATTCCACCTTTTCAAATGGAAGATGTAAATGCTCATTTTGGACAAAATGAGCATTTACATCTTCCTATTCTATTTTCATATTGCACTCCCAAACATAGGATTTGACGAAATTAGAAATAACAAATGCCAATTCTAGTCTAATTCCTGCCATTTTCAACCTTGCTAATTCCTTCTTGAGAGTAGCAACTTTATCAAAATGCTCAACAAACTTAGCTCTCAACACATCCCAAGAAGGGATTGAACATGAAGGCAAAGAAAAGAACCACTTCCTTGCACCATCAGAAAATATGTGCACAAATAACTTCATGGCAATATCCTCATGTTCAACATCCATATCTCCAAAAATACCCATGACAACATCAACATGCTGGCTTGCAGAAACAGATCCACCAGCCATGAATCTCGGCAAGCACTTCCCATCCTCAGTAGAGAACTCATTAGGGGCACTTTCAATGCCATCAAAACAAAAGCACCTATATTCCTCCATGAGGAACTGCCCACTATAACTCATCCCTTTACAGTAGTGCTACACACACTTGATAGGGAAACATTTTCAATTAGAGAATACCTAGAAGTTTTGCAGTAGAAACCCTTGGCTAGAAGTAGGGCAGATCTAGAGCTCACCTTGAAGCTCCATCAGGTTCTTTGTCATGCAGAGTCACCACCTCCTTGGAAGGAAAAATAATTCATTGTTTCTTCTTCCAGCTAACAGAAAACTACACCAGGTATACACACTATTGATCAGGGAGATGCACTGATCAGATAGAGACAAATCAGAGCCGCCACTCACAACTAGGTGAAAAAATATTAGCAAATGCTTATTTTTTATTTCGGACTCTATTCTAGACTCTTCCTAGCAGAGTCTCCATTTTGTTGGTGACTCAGATGGGCCAAACCAATCTGGTCAAAAGATATGATATTGCAAAATTTGTAACCATAACCAGAGCTCCTTAATAGGTTTTCCTTATGTTCTCCCCAGCAGAGTCACCATTTTGTTGGTTCTTCTTCTTGCAGGACCAAACTTGAATCAAATGGTTGGGCTTAAAACATAGGTTAGGAACTCAAGCTTGACAAGGAAAACAAACCAATTGATAAGGATAGAGATAAATTCTCCTTCTTTGAGCTCCACATTCACTCAGGTAGGTATTGCCTTATCTACACATTTAAGACACCTCATGACAAACCAAAGGCCTGTAGATAGATTAATGTGGAATAGCAGTCAATCTCCTATAGGTATCCTATACCCCAAGGATAGAAAGTCTCATGCAATAGCCCTACTTGCATGGAATGAGACTGAAAGCTAGAGACCTATACTAACAGCAAGAAAGGGAAAGGGTGGAACTGGATGGAAATGATTTCAATGGATAGAAGGGATCCCTGAGATACCCTAAGTCTCACATAGACCAGTGCCTTATCCAATGGGCCACAGAGTCAAATACAATATTGCAAGGGACAACTATGAAACAAGAAAATAATATACCTAATGTGTTGATGCCTGACATCAATCACAAACCATGACCAAACCTCAACTTAGCACCCACCTATGTATTTAAGTATGTTATTATCCACTCAAAGGATTTTAACCCTCCCCTTAGAAGAGACCTATAAATAGACAATACATTAACCAACATTCACTGGAAGACAAGCATGAAATATCTTTGACACCTCAGCTCATACATACATAAACACTAACTCTGAACCAGTTATCCCTACGAAGACAACTCCACTTACAAGCACATAGACAATACAAGCAAACAAATCAAACACCCTTAATGTATGACTAATGGACTCAAAATTTAAATGGAGATAGTTTGGTAATAGTAAAAATATATTAAATCCTCACATATAAGACAAATCTATTACAATATGTATTGTATTCTTTGAACCAACAAGAGAAAGAGGAACACCCTATATGCAAGGAGAAGGATAAATCTACAAAATAATACTTTCACTGGAACTGACAAAATTCAGAACCCTTACACAGTAAAAAATTTAACAATTTATACCATCAGCTACCTTGGAAACCCATAACAGGTTGCAACAAGCTATGGACAACTAAGGTATAGGTTACAACAGCTAAACCAATTGGAAATAGTCAAAAAATTATTGCAGGGGCATGAAAGTTAGGCAACTCAAAGAGAAAAGATCTCAGACTGACATTAAGATCAGGAGATTGCCATAAAAACCAGTCTAATCAACCACCTGCAAACACTTCTTGAGCCAAGATGTAATCATTCTTTACATGGTACAGATCCCTATAAATGATCAACAAGCACCCTGGACCACACTAGAATGGCAAACAAATCACTTTTTACTAGTTCCAATCACTTCTGCATTGAAATTTAGTCCTTTCTATCACTGGAAACCCTCAGACAATTCAAATTTGAAAATGAATGACTACTTTGCACTTCCCAGGTTTTATGTTCCTCAATTGTCTGCCCCTAGTCATGCAATCACGCGGTCACCAACTTAACCACCACAGGAAAATGGGCTTCAAATTACGCTTGGTCGCATGATCGCAAGGCACCAAAATAACCTTTGTGATCATGCGACCGCGGTCTCCTTAATAATGCAATGCTGTCACAAACCACCCAGAAAAGTCTTTGGCCACCTCATACATCCATCGGCGAATGAAAAATGGGCATGTCAGCAACATGGCACCGTGGACCAACACAACTTTGAAACCGCGATGTTATAATAGTTGTCGCATGAACGCATAGCCAAAAATTGGGCTATGTGAACATGTGACAAGCCATGAGATTGCTACCTTGTCACCCACCAGCCAATCAGGAAAAACCTCATCATCAAAAACATCGGCCCCACCTATCTGGTGAACTGGAAACCGAAGAATTTTTGCTAGTTCATGAGAAAATTTATGCCATCACCAAAAAACTTAGTGACCACGTGACCATGGTTCACTGAATTGCCAAATGAAGTAGGGCATCATGTTTTTACTGCACGAACTTGCAAACACATTGAACTTTGTCAGCACGGCCAAATCTCTATCCACTCTACCAAACCATTAGACCCCACCTAGGCCCACCTAATGCCACATGTCATCATGCCATTCGCCATGGCCGCCAAGTCACAGGACACAAGACCCACCGCCGAGAAAAGCCTTGCCTTTGGGAAGATCAGACGGTGGTCGCATGATCGCAAAGGGGAGGAATATTCCTCATGATCATGCGGCAACCATAGATCTTATCTACATTGTTACTCCACCTAAGAACTACCGAGCCCACCAACTAACTGCCAAGCACTCAGTGATTACGTGACAAACCGCCCGCCAGGTCATGAGATGTTAGCTACTAACCACCAACCATTCAGAGATTACATGACTAACAGTCACCGATTCGCTGAAGGTTAGGAACCTAACCGCTAGAAATAAGAGAATGCATGACAACACATTCGCCAAGTCACCGAATAGAATATGTGACCGCCAGGAGATCTGGAGAATCAGCAACAAGAAACCTTTGAAGGACTGGGCCCCACCATCCATCGCACCTACGCAGTTAAGACCAAGGTCGAAAACACATAGAGTTTTTGACACAGAGGAAAAGTGCACAAAATAGGAAGCACAAGGTCAAAAACAACACACAGGCCGAAAACAGCATGGATTTATAGAAACACTGTGGGTTTTTGACACTGGCAAATTTTGAAATATTTCCAGCAGGCCTTAGAATTTGGATAAATTTTTGGATTTTATGATTTAGCACATGCAAATTAGACTAGAGCAGGGTGAAACATTGGAGAATATAGGGCTAAGGGAAGTTCAAGAAAATTTTCAAGAAAATAGGCCATTTCCATAAGATTTTCTATGACTGGAAAATGGACTAACAATGTAATTTTAGTTTGGTAGTCAGGTTCTTCGCCCATATTTCTCTTTACTGTTTACTCTTATTCACCACGGATTAAATTGAGTGTCTCTTCAAGGATCATCATTCGCCAAATTCCCATTTTCCTATGTGAAATTTTTATTTGTCCTAGGACCCAATTCACCATGCATCACACGCAATGGGGTCCCAAGTTCCCGCCCTATTCACCCACTTGATTACTTGAAATTATGTGGGGTTCACCAAATATTAGTACTTATCATATGTAATGGTCGGCCCATTCACCAAAATGGACGATGCCGATTATGAGGCAAAATTTGATGGCTGATATGAAAATGGTTTATTTGTAGTTGTCTATTTAAGATATATGAGTTTCATTATTGAAACATGCTAGAAAGAAGGAGCCTTCGAGAGATTTTCATTTAGTACTTAGTAGCATAATAATTCAGTTGATTCTGAGCTTAGAGCTCACAATTGTGATCGATAGCGAACCAGAATGACTACGACTATGAGTTTGTAGTATTTTATTGCAGCCTTAATTTGATGGAGATGTCATAGTCAAATTTAAATAGGAAGAGGACTAATGAAGGTGGAGATGTCCAAGAGAGGCCAATGAAATGCAGAAATATATCTTCATACTTTGGTGGGGGTAGATGCAACAGTGTTGGTCAAAGTGAGGAAGGTACATCATCAGAGGAACCTGTACAATATCAACCTACACAAGAGTCTATTCAACAAATTGGGGAGCCTAATAAATCTAGTGACAAAGTTGAAGAACCTGATATCTCTAATGAAGATGACCTTGACGAAGAATATCCAATAAATAACCAGTACCAGGATGAATCAATCGACTTCGGTGATGATGATGGTGCAATTAATAGTAACACTAAAGGGAGAGGAAAATTGAAAGAAAAAAATGATCATCAATGGGAGATGGCCAAGAGATTTAAATTTGATTAGGTAGAAAAGTATTCATTCATTGAGCCCGTGGACAATCCAATTGTAGTTGAGCCACCAGTAGAATGTAGATGTACGATTTGTAGTTGGAAGTATAAAAAGGAAAAGTGGTTGCAGCTTAAACTAGACACCATATAGAAACATGTTGGTAAGATTTACGAAACCTCAACTGTAGATGGAAGGGAAATAAAAGTGGTAAGATATAAAACAAAGGAGCAATGTCAACATAAAAGGAATGCTGAGGAATATTATTTGTTTCAGAAATTTAAGGCGAAGCCTAGTGAAGTTCAAGGTTCTATTAATGCTATTTTTGCAAAAGCAAGTGAAGTAGAAGAACGCGAAAAAGATATTCAATTAAGTAATGTTTTCCATATTTTGAGCAGAGGGCATCCAATGACAGACTATCCAGAAATGAGTGGTTTGTTACACTTTCTAAAAGTTCCTAACTATCCTGTCAGTCATTGGTCGATAAATAGTGGATGGGAATGGGCAAGTTGTATTGTGCAGGTTGAAATAGAGGATGTACAAAGAAAAATAAAAGAGTCAACCTTTATTGCATTGTCCTTAGACAAAGTTACGGTAATAGATAATACATCATGGGTATGCATGCATGTTTATACTATACAAAATAATGTCCGCCAACCACATCTACTAACTGTTGCTAAATTGAGAGACAATGCGATAGCAAAAACTTTATTTCAGTTAGTAAAGAGCCATTTAATTGAATATGGAGCTATGGATGAATTGACAATAGCGAAGAAGTTGATTTGCGTTGGAGCAAATGGAGCTTTAGTAATGCAAGGTCAAAGGAATGGTCTTTGTAGAAAGATGTAGGCTTTTTGTTCACCATATGTTGTTGGCATTCACTGTATGGCCCACAAGATGAATCTTACTTTTAGAGTTGTGAAGAAGTTTCCTTCAGTAAACAAGGTTGAAGATTTAGTAAGAGAGTTGTACTCATATTTTTGTTGAAGTCCCAAACATTTTAGGGAATTTCAGCACTTTGCTGATGGAATTACCGATGGAAACAAGCTTCTTAAAGATGTTGATACTAGATGGATCTCTTTGGATGGACCAGCGCATCGAGTATTTTCTGAATATCAATCTTTGATTGGACTGATGTATGAAAATCAGGACAATGCAGAAAATCAAAGATGTGGTGACCTGCTTCGGAGGTTGAGCAATTTAGAGACATTTTTGACTTTGGTGTCTCTTCTTCCCATGCTAGAAGAAATGACGTTAATTATGAAAAAAGCCCAGCAAAGAGCCATGTATATTGCAGAATATGCTCACTTGTGTAAAATGTCATGCCAAGCCCTTGATACTCTCTATCGTACTGACCTAAATTTATCCGATGATAGATTTAATCACTGGTGGAAACTAATAGATTTGGATGATCCTGATAATTATTTAAAGATCGTTGAAAATGGAGATTTATGTGTTTGTGTAAGGGGATTTTAGATACCAATGTACTACAGTGCCCCAAAGAAGCGAGCTATAAGAGTTACAAGGGAAGAGTTTACCAAGATCATTGAGTCTATAACAGCTAATGCAAGGGACATAGCATATAGAGTTTCCTCTGAAATAAGATCACGATTCCCATATGATCAATTGCTTGAGGCCATGGCAATTGTGTTTCCTCAATATTGGTCCTTCAACTATAAGGAAGATTATTGTAAAAGGCTGTTGACTTTGATAAAGGAATTTTGCAAATCTGTAGAATTCAATGGAGTGACTATCAAAGGAATATTAGATGAGGGTCTTCTTAGATAGCAATCATGCACCTTTGCAAGGACTATGAAGCATCAATATCAATTAATGCATAACCCACATGAAGAGGGCTCGACAACAAAGCTTTGGACAGAACTAAAATAGAGCACAATGTTGCGTGAAGAAATTTTAGAGTACTTCAAGCTTGCTGATCTATGTCAAACCATGATATTGGGTTCAATGGAGGATGAGAGAGTTTTCAGTGCTTTGGGCTTCCTAAAATCAAAGCTAAGAAACAAACTAGAGAAGAATTTGGAATCATGCTTGAGGGTATACACATCTAGGTATGATGTCAATGCTTTTCCTTATCAAAAAGCAATGGAAATTTGGAAGAAAAGATGCAAAAGAAGAGGGGTGGGCAACACCATTAACCAATCTCCTACAATGACTCCAAGTGGGACAAGTACAGTTGGCAGTGGCAATGGCAATGGGATTGGGAGTCATAGAAGCAGAGGTTAGAGTGAACTTGAAGAAGACACAAATGAAAATGAAGAGAACAATGAAGCAACTGCAATGCCAGAATTGGATGATGATGACGACACAGAGATGAATTGGCAAATTTAGGAAATTTTTGTTAAATTAGCAGTGGCAACCAATAGGTATTTTTTGAACTTATTAACTACTATATGATATCCTATCATTCAATGTTCATTTTGATGGAATATGGATGAAGTGACTGAGAGGGGGGGGTGAATCAGTCAACCATAAAACACTTCCCAATTATTTCTTTCCAGATCCCTTAGGATATCTTAATGAATATTATCTGTTTAACACTCGGTAAAATAGATTGCAGTAACTATGTAGATGCAGAAAGTATTAGCAAAATTATCTTTAGATATTCATTAGCACTTGTATATGATTAAGATAGCAATTAAGAACACAAGAGACACAAGATTTAATGTGGAAACCCAATATGGGAAAAACCACCAATGTATCTAGATACTGATTTTCACTTTTCTGAAGTGATGCCCGGTTAGAAGCCAACCTGGTAAAAGGTTACAAAACACACTGTTAGGTGTGACCTTGTTAGAGGATTTAATCACCCTGCTAGGAGTGGCCTGGTAAGAGGTCTTGAAAACAATTCAATGGAATTGTCACCTTGTTAGAGGATTTACAATATGGTTGTTAAACCAACTCGGTTAAGAGATTTAGAATTCACTATTACAATGATAAAAAGGTAACAATGAAAATGACCTGTATAATAATGCAACTACCTTGCTAATTACAGATCTCTGTTCTGCATAAGTGTGATCCTTCCTGATTGAATATATCTCTGTTGCTCCTCAAGGATATCTGATCATCCTTCACAAATTCGCACACACCTTTCCTATCTCTCTTCTATATATCTTTTGCTGTATTTCTTATTTATTTTCCACATTTGACCTTTTATTTATATGATTTTAGATTTTTCAAATCGACATTACTTAGTATAACAGTCAGCTGAAATAAGCAAACTTTATTTGCAAAAATCCTTCAAGGGCCGACAGTGCTCGGTGACCATAACTTTTTACAATCTTTCGGAGACCGAGGGAACTCGGTAAACACTGACAATCCTTTACCTTCGATAACTGATTGAACTCGGTAGATGCTAACTTTTCTTTGACAACCGACTGAACTCGGTAAACACTAAATTTTCTTTGACGACCGATTGAACTCAATAAACACTGAGTTTTCTTTGACGACCGACTGAACTCGGTAAATGCTAATTTTTCTTTGATAACCGAGTGGACTTGGTAAGCACTAATTTTACTGCCTGGTAGATCGACTGAGCTCGGTAGGTACTGATTATTGTGGACTATGACATTGTGTGACATCAAAGACAATACATAATTTGAGTAGCAATTTTCTTCAGATAATTGTTTTCAACAATCTCCCTCTTTGGCATTGATGGCAACACAATATGTCATAGCATAAAAAATTTTGAAAGAATTAGCTCGGTTCAGATTCGAATCTCCCTCTGTCAGCAAACTTCCTTTTTCTTGAAAATTCTTCCTTCTGACTATTGAAAATTTCTTGAAGTAATAGCAAAGACATAGCAAACACTCCCTCTTTGACAACACATGCCAAAGACAATTCACATATTACTAGTGTAAATTAATGTACCTCAAGTACTGATTCATATGCAATGATTCCTTGAATATGCTGCATCAACATGTTGATTTTCAATCATGTTCTGGTTGATGCATCACTAAAACTATATTTAGTGAGCCTTGGATAGGGGAATGACCCCTAACTTACCTCTTAGATACACAAATGCATCCTTAGGTAATGGTTTGGTGAAAATGTCTGCAATCTGCTCTTTTGTATGAATATATTCAAATATGATTTCCTTGTCCTGCACCAATTCTCTGACAAAGTGATATTTAATAGTAATGTGCTTGGTTTTGGAGTGCATCACTAGATTCTTCGAAATGTTTATTGCACTGGTATTGTCACAAAATATAACAACTGGTTCTTTGATTTCAACCTTCATACCTTGTAATAACTGTTTAAACCAAATAATATTTGAATAATTTACTGCAGCAGCAACATATTCTGCTTCATCTGTGGATTGAGATGTGCAATTTTGCTTTTTACTGGTCCAAGATACCAGTCTTTTTCCAAGAAAAAATGCGCCACCACTTGTACTTTTTCTGTCATCAATGTTCCCTACCCAATCAGCATCAGTAAACACTTTTAAGTCTAGATTGCCTCCAAATTTATACCACAAACCATATTCTTTAGTTCCTCTTAAGTATCTTAACATTCTTTTGATTGCCATCATATGATTTTCCTTAGGTTTTGCTGAGAATCTTGCTACTATACCAACTACTAAGGCAATATCAGGTCTTGTATGTACTACATACTGCAATTTTCCAATCATAGATTGGTATAAGGTCTGATCTACATCTTTTGAATCATCATTTTTGGTAAGTTTTCAGTCCAGTACACATGGGTGTACCAACTGGTTTTGAATCTTCCATACCAAACTTCTTAAGTATTTCCTTAATGTATTTAGATTGAGTAATGTATATACCATTCTTGCTTTGCTGAATTTGAAGACCAACAAAGAATTTTATTAAACCAAACATAGACATTTCAAATTCTTTGTTCATTTTCTCTGAAAATTCTTTGCACTGATCCTCATTCCCTGTAAATATAGTATCATCTACAAATATTTCTGCCAATACAATTTTGTCATCCAGTCCTTCTTTAATATATATATTGCTGTTATCATTGGCTCTTTTGAAATTAATCTGAATCAAATAGTTATGGAGTCTTTCATACCATGCTCTAGGAGCTTGTTTCAAACCATACAATGCTTTGTGTAACCTGCAGACCATGTCCTTTTTATCTGGATCAACAAAACCTTCATGTTGTTCAATGTAGACTTCTTCATCAAGAATTCCATTGAGAAATGTAGATTTTATATCCATCTAATATACCTTAAATCCTTTATGTGCTGCATAAGCAAGTAGAGTTCTTACACCTTCTAATCTTGCAACAGGAGAAAAAGTTTCACCATAATCTATACCTTCTTCTTGAGAATAACCTTTACATACCAATCTAGCTTTGTTTCTAAATACTTGACCATCTTCATTCAACTTATTCCTGAATACCCATTTTGTTCCAATTACATTCTTATCTTTAGGTCTAGGTACAAGAGTCCATGTTTTGTTCTTTTGTATTTGTTCTAATTCTTCATTCATTGCTTCAATCCAACTTTCATTTTCCAATGCATCTTTGATATTTCTAGGTTCAAAATCAGTAAGCAGACATGTACCTTTTAGCTTGCTTCTTATCATAGTGCCATCTGATTTGTTTCCAATGATTTGATCTGGTGTATGATGTCTTCTGACATATTTGGCTAGTATAGGTTCCTTTCCTTTTGAATGATTCATGCTGTTGTCTTCTAGGATCTCTTCTTCAGGTTGCTCGGGCTCGGTAGATATTTTCTCGATAACTTCAGGCTGAGACTCGGTATGAATTTCTTTCGGTGACTCGGTTTGAACTTCTTCCTGTGACTCGGTAACTGTGCTCGGCTTGGTAGATATAGTTTCCTCATTGATAATTGTGTCTGCCAATGTTTCAGGTTCAATGTAAACAAATCTTCTGTAGTTCTCAGGTTCCCTTTTGCTTTCTTCTTCAGTCTTTTCTGCAAACTCATCAAATTTTACATGTATACTTTCTATGAGTTTGTGAGTAGACAAATTTAGACATTTGTATGCCTTACTTTTGCTAGAATATCCTAGGAATATTCCTTCATCACTTTTCACATCAAATTTATTTCTTCTGGATTCTTTTAGGATATAACACTTGCTACCAAATACTTTCATGTAACTTACATTGGGTTTATAGCCATAGCATAATTCATAAGGAGTTTTGAATGTGTCTTTCTTCAATTGTACTCGGTTCAAGGTATGAAATGTAGTGCTGATAGCTTCCTTCCAGTACTTTATAGCGATGTTCTTTTCTATCATTAGAGTCCTTGCACAATCCATAATAGATTTGTTTCTTCTTTTTGCTATTCCATTCTGCTCAGGAGTTCTAGGAGCTGATACCTGCCTTTTGATTCCTCTTTCAATGCAAAAGTTGTTAAAATCATGGGAGATGAATTCACCACCTCTGTCTGATCTTAAGCATTTCAATCTTTTCCCTGTTTCCTTTTCCACTCTTGCCAAGTACCATTTGAACTTTTCAAATGCTTCTGACTTTTCTCTTAAATACATAACAGCCATCTAGAATAATCATCAACAAAAAGAATAAAAAATTTATCTCCAGTATAGCTTTATATTCCAATAGGTCCACATAAATCAGTATGCACAATTTCCAAAATCTCTTTAGACTGATAGTTCTTACTCTTAAAACTAGTTTTACTCATTTTTCCAATCTGACAATTCTTACATAGACCAGTATCAGGTTTCTTCAAAGTAGGAATGCCTCTTACCTTCTTGAATTTGCTTATTTTCATCATGTTATCAAAATTCACATGACATAACCTTTTGTGCCATAGCCAACTTTCTTCAATTTGAGCAATAAAACATGAATATTCACTGAGATCAAGATAAAATAAGTTACCTTTTGTTTGTTTGCCTGATCCAATGAGTTTTCCTTTTTCATCCAGTAGTCTTGCTTGACCATTCATGAATTCAACCTTGAAACTAGTGTTGATTAGCTGTGCTACACTTAGAAGATTATGTTTTAGTCCTTCAACCCAATAAGCATTATCACATATGAGTTCTTTGGTTAATGAGATTCTTCCTTTTCCTTTTATACAACAAGGTTCATTGTTTCCAAATCTTACATTGCCACTATCACAGTCTTCTAGGTATTCAAATTTTGTCTTGTCACTAGTCATGCGGTGTGAACATCCACTATCTATTATCCATATATCATCTTTGCTTATATGAGAAATAAGTGCCATCTTATCTTCATCATCATCAGATTCATCTTTTATAGCAATAAAGACAATTTCTTCTTCACTATCATCAGAATCTTTAGCCATAAAACATGTTTTCTTACCTTTATCCTTGAATGATTTGAAATTCTTTTTGCCATAGTACTTGTGACTTTTCTTCTCTTCCTTGACTTGCTTGTTTGGGCACCTAGCTGCAATATGTCCAATTTCTTCACATGAAAAATAGATTAAAGGAGTTTTACCTCTATATTTACCTTTCCCTTTAGAGTACTTCTTTGCAAGTAATGCTTCTACAATTAGAAGATCACTATCATAACTTTCTTCTGATACTTCTTCACTTTCTGACTGAACTTCTTTAATTTTCTTGTTCTTCCTTAGTGAAACCTTGGCCTCAAATGCTGACTCAATATTTTTGGAATTGGGAACATAGTTGTCATAGTTGTCTAATTCAAAGGCTGTCAATCTTCCAACTAAAGCATCCAAAGTTATATTGTGGTTTGTTTCACATCTTCTTTCTTGAATAGCTGATACTCTTATTGCATAGATAGGGAGTAATGTTTTGAGTACCTTACTTATAATAGTTTCATCAGAGATTGTTCCTCCAGAAGCTCTAATTGCACTTACACTTGCTTTGATTCTTTCAACATATTTTGCAATGTTTTCATCTTCCTTCATATTCATCTTGTCAAACTATCCTCTTAGGCTTTCTGCTTTGGCTCTTTTCACATTTGCATCACCACCATATATTTTCTTCAGTGCGATCCACATTTTATATGTAGTAGTGCATTCTTTAATATCATCAAATTCTTCATAGCTGAGAGTAGATGCAATGTCTATCATTATGGTGTTATGAGTCTTTTTCTCTGCAATGTCTTCAACAGTTAATGCGCCAGTAGGAACTGTGTATTCTTCATCAATGTATTTGCATCCTGAATCACCAATGGAAGCCAGATGAAGTCGCATGAGACCTTGCCATGCTGAAAAGTTATCTCTGTTGAGCTTAGGAATTTCCCTCTTGTAAGACATCCTGATCTTTAGCTTACGTCCTTGAAACCCTTCCTGCAAGCACCAAAAGCTCTGATACCAATTGATGGAATATGGATGAAGTGACTGAGATGGGGGGGTGAATCAGTCAACCATAAAACACTTCCCAATTATTTCTTTCTAGATCCCTTAGGATATCTTAATGAATATTATCTATTTAACACTCGGTAAAATAGATTGCAGTAACTATGTAGATGCAGAAAGTATTAGCAAAATTATCTTTAGATATTCATCAGCACTTGTATATGATTAAGATAGAAATTAAGAACACAAGAGACACAAGATTTAACGTGGAAACCCAATATGGGAAAAACCACCAATGTATCTAGATACTGATTTTCACTTTTCTGAAGTGATGCCCGGTTAGAAGCCAACCCGGTAAAAGGTTACAAAACACACTATTAGGTGTGACCTTGTTAGAGGATTTAATCACCCTGCTAGGAGTGGCCTGGTAAGAGGTCTTGAAAACAATTCAATGGAATTGTCACCTTGTTAGAGGATTTACAATATGGTTGTTAAACCAACTCGGTTAAGAGATTTAGAATTCACTATTACAATGATAAAAAGGTAACAATGAAAATGACCTGTATAATAATGCAACTGCCTTGCTGATTACAGATCTCTATTCTGCATAAGTGTGATCCTTCCTGATCGAATATATCTCTGCTGCTCCTCAAGGATATCTGATCATCCTTCACAAATTCACACACACCTTTCCTGTCTCTCTTCTATATATCTTCTACTGTATTTCTTGTTTATTTTTCACATTTGACCTTTTATTTATATGATTTTAGATTTGTCAAATCGACATTACTTAGTATAACAGTCAGCTGAAATAAGCAAACTTTATTTGCAAAAATCCTTCAAGGGCCGATGGTGCTCAGTGACCATAACTTTTTACAATCTTTTGGAGACCGAGGGAACTCGGTAAACACTGACAATCCTTTACCTTCGATAATTGACTGAACTCGGTAGATGCTAACTTTTATTTGACAACTGACTGAACTCGGTAAACACTGAATTTTCTTTGACGACCGACTGAACTCGGTAAACACTGAGTTTTCTTTGACGACCGACTGAACTCGGTAAATGCTGATTTTTCTTTGATAACCGAGTGGACTTGGTAAGCACTAATTTTACTGCCTGGCAAACCGACTGAGCTTGGTAGGTACTTATTGTTGTGGACTATGACATTGTGTGACATCAAAGACAATACATAATTTGAGTAGCAATTTTCTTTAGACAATTGTTTCCAACACATTTTAGAAAAGCAAGAATGTATTATGTTTCATCATTAAAATTTGAGAACAAAGAGTATTATTACTGTAGAGTGTAGTTTATATCATGTCATCAATGATCATTCATAATTGAATTTGAAATTCTTGAATGAAATTTTGTATTCCAATAGCATATAACAGAGTAATTTTGTATTCTTAGTTAAACTCAACTAAGAATAAATGAATAAAATAGAGTAACTCAACATACATTGAATTGGAAAACATGAAAATTAGATAGAATCATAGAGCACAATTTGTTTTGTATTCATTTGCAATATATTACAATTTAAAGTAGTTCAAAATTCAGAGCAATCTTTGTAGGCCACTCCAAACATCCTCTGATGGCAGAACAATTTGGTTCATAGTATAGTCACACTCCTGCAACTTCGTTAGCAATTCATAGTTGGAAGTGTGACTTGACAGCACCGTTGATTCTAAAAGTCCATTCAAAGTTCTCACTATTTTGATGAAATCCAAGAATGCATCACAAGATATGTCTGCAGGGAGAAAGCGTACATCAGTATTTATTTTGTCTTGCAACCTTGTTTTGTAATTTTCTCATCCAATGAACTGATTTGCTTCAAATCCCTTAGGCAAACCAAGACTTTCCATTTTCACTTTCCTTTGTTCCATCTTTGTGATCTTCTACTTAGCTTTGTCATCCAATTCCTGTGCTTCCCGTAGCTTCTCATATTTGTGAATGATACTTGATACCTTTACTGATGCATCAAGGCAGTTGCTAATTCCCTTGTTTGATAGATAACTATCACTCTTACTGTAGAGTTGTTGCATAATATCTTTTGCTGTCTTTTCTTTGTTGACAACATCCATGTTCTGTTGAATGTTGTTTTGGAGCTTCAAGTAACATACTCTCATACTTTGAAACATTTCAAACCAGTCATACAAGCTATTAGACATCGCCAATATTTGGCCCCAAATGTGTTCTTTTGTAATCTTCACTAAATTATGACTAGTATCTATTAAAGTCTTAATTGTACAATTGGCCTTCTTTAGTTCTTCTGCCATTTTTTCACAATTGTTTTTCTCTTCTACTACTTTTTGTTCCCAATGATTGGCTTTATCCACTTGAGAGGTAGCATTACTCTCCAAATTTTTAAATAACTTTTCTGAACTGGCTCTTTCTTCATCAAGTTTTTTTATCATTTTTGCCAATTTTCCCCTCAATTCCTGTTCCTTCACCTGCTCCTGTGCCAATTTTCCCCTCAGTTCCTTCAGCTCCCATTCCTTCAGTTTCACCTACTCCTACTCTTGTTCCTTCACTACGGCCTCAGCATGTCCTTGCTCTGTATCTGCTGATTTTTTAATTTTTTTTGCAATTCTTTCAAACTATTCTTTGAAGCTTTCCTCTTTGCTTTTTCATTGCCAATGTCTGCCTGTAACTTTTCTATATTTTTCTCGAGCTTGATTTTCTCTCTTTCCACCTTTAGCAGTGCACTATAGACCACTTGGTTTGTAGACTTTGAGACATTGATTTTGTCCACATTTTTTACTTTGGAAAAATCCATTTGGAGAGTGCTAACTTCAAATTCAGAGTGATCTATCTGACTCTCTAGTGGGTTTCCATCTTTGTTTGGTGGAATAACAACCATGAACTCCATCATGTCTCTCTTTGGGTCATATGTTGGAAAAACCCTATTGGATGTAGGTTGTTCCTGTGTAGCTACAGTAAGGGCACCAGACTCCAATGCCTTCTTTGATTCCTTATTCTTTATTTTTGTTTCTGCAAAATTATTATAGAAATCCTTGTAATGAAAATCTGGTGTTGCAGAAGGATTTGAATGTTTGAAAGGTGAAGAAGAGATAGAGCTTGCAATGGCTGTTGATCTAACTAATGCTCTTTGAGGATTTGAACTTCTAGAGGGTTTTGCTGAACCTAAAATTAGCAACACTTCTTTATGATCTAATGTCATTGTTCTGGAACTGGAACTGGAAATGGAAAAATTTTGCTTCTTGACACTATCTTCTTGTATGGGATTCTGTGTAGATTCTAGTGGCCTCTTTAGAGAGGGAACTTGTTCTATAAGGTGCCCACTCCTACCAATGCCAATCCCATGAATGCCACTAGTACTACCACTAGGTCCACTATCAGAGCCAAGTCCTGCACCATGATCATAAGAAGTGTTTTCTGTCTGAATTGTATTCCAGACGCCTTCTCCCATGGGACCCAAACCACCACCTTTATAACCCATTTTTTCAAGAATGACTGCCCCTTTGCTATATACATTTTTCTGGTCCTCAGAGATTGCACAGTGACTCCCAGTCTGTGGAGTACATGCATTATCAATATCATGATCATCTGGATCACTTCTGTCAGTGTCGTATGTGGAGTTAGGATGCTCCATATTCCACAATTTTCTAAACTCTATATCTTCATCTATGTCATCCAGATCTACATTGGTCTTTGGCTCACCAAGAGCCTTTCTCATACTCCAAAAATATCCATTTTCATTCTAGTCCATTTTCTATCCTTACAAGCTTCTGCTATTCTCTTTGTTATTTTTATGTTCGATGGCTGAGAAACTTTGTCATAGAAATTGAAGGACATCCTAGGCTGTACAATGCCCTGATTTATTGTTGTCATAATTTGTGATGACAACTGCTCAATTGAAATGTTTTCCTCAACGGAAACTTTCTCCATCTCTTTTCTAACAACATCCCAGCTATCCCTTTTTTTGAACTTCTCTAGCAATGGTTTACTTTCATGTTGAAATAAGTTTGTAGAGTTCTTATTAGCAACAAGCCTTTCTTGAATGACGTTGAGTGGATCATACTTCCAGTACCACTCTAAATCAAATTGAAAAATATCTAAAAAAAATTGTGCCACTTGGAAAGCCTTTCTCTCAAATGTTAACCCTCCAATTGAGAAAGGTAAGGAAGGGAATATGCTCTTCTTCGATTGGCCAGAGAAGAGTCTATCTGTGCTCTCTAGTTGTACTACATATTCTACTGCAAACACCCTGTCTGTCACATGCATTGGAAGTTTGTGGGGTTGCAGTTCTGATTCGTAAAACCTTAGCACAGTGTAATCTTCCATTAAGTACCAGTCAGGCAATTGAGTTGTGCTTCCAAGTTGGATGCAATCCCTACATGAAGAAAACAATTTGGGCATTGGAGTGATTGTTATTTGTTTGTACAATGGGGCCAAAAAGAAGTCTACAAAATTACTGTAATTCTTTCTATTATCATACAATCTTATTTGAGGTGTCTAGTTATATATTGGATTTGGAGTACTTGTCCCCCTCTGAATTTTAAGCTTGTTTCCATTGCTCATTAATATTGCAGCATTCTTGGCTAGCAAAAGATAGCACAAGTAGGTTGTGAACCTAAATGTCTTAGAATTGCCTCTTTTAATCAATGCTAATTGCTCTTGCATCGATTCAACCACGTGTCCAACAAAATTATATCTTACTAGTTTATTTAGACAATGGATATCCCAAATGAATTGAAGAATGCTGGCACTCACTTCCCTATTATTTTCCAGTCCCAGGCAAAATGATAGCAAGGATATAGCATCCTGAACCCATGGCACAAAAACCTTAAAATCATAAGGAGGCTTATGGTTCTCACCTAATGAAGCCTTTGCCTCTACAACTATTAGACCCTTTAGAAATGAATTTTTTCCATCTTGCGGGACTACCTCATATTGCTCTTCCAGCACTCCTAGGTTGATTTTGGCATTACAGTTTTGTGGGTCAAACCCTAGGTCTAGCAAACTGACAAATTTTGCCTGGGTTATTGTTAAAATTTCTTCCTAAGTTTGTTTATTCACAATTGATTTTTTTTCTTTATCATAATTTTCTACACAAATCTTGACAATTTCTGGGCAAGGGAAAACTTCGGGTAACAGCATGTTACCTAGACCAACATCCCAGGAAGAACCTTTATTGGTTATTGCACCTACCAATGCGTTAAATTTTATAAATTCAAACCTCCTTGGCCTAGTTGCCTTACTTCACAATGTATGTTTAATTTCTATAACTCTCTTTTCACCTTCGATAATAGGATCATAAACATCATGATACTCATCGGTGAAACCAGGGATTTGTACTAGTTTTCTGAAGTCCATTACAGTTTTCCCTTCTGCTTGCCCTAGGCCTTGAGTTTTCGCTTTCCCCATTATTCTTTGGAAAAATTAAAAAACAAAGATTCAAAGATATTTACTAATAGTAATAATATCATAGATATTAACTAACTAATTAAGAAAACCCCAATTGAAGAAAACCCCAATTTAAGAAAACCCCAATAGAACATGCAAGAATTAAAATTTCAAAATCAAGTTAAACTTAGTACTTACCCGAAATTAAACTTTGAATTTTGAAATCAAGATAGATATAAGTTCGAATGGCTAAGGCTCTCACAAATTACAGTCTCAATTTCCAAATCTCTAGTGACGGTTCCCGTTCAACAGTTCTTTTTAACTCTGCTGCTACGAGTACGAGTCGATAGGTTTTAAAAAAGTAAATGTTAAAAACCTTTCGTTAAATGGTAAAGTAATATTTCTACATCATACACGTGTAACGTAAATGTTCGTAATCTTTCTAAAACATTACACGTCAACTTTCAATGTGTCATGTTTCTGGAGTGAGTTTTCAGAAAAGCTTTTTGAAACCCATAGAACTTCCAAAATACAACTTCAGCCGTTCATCTATCGTAATCTAACGATTGTCATGATTTTAAAATATTAATAATTTAACATACACTAATGAATATTAATGAAGCGGATGAGCTGGCTAACCTGGCAGCTAGAGGAACAAATTTGAAAATTCTATCCGACATCAGTGGAGTTTCAATAGAGCTCATTGAATCTAACCACTAAATCAAAATGGTTAAATCAGGTATTGATATATTTTTGCCTCAGAAGTTGACAAAACGGCTCCTTGTGGTGATAAGTTAGGTGTCTTCTCTCATAGCGCATAACACATGTAGGAGTTGAGAACATTAAATGAGGAGTTGGATTAGGACAAGAGGAGCAGATACCTATTGTACATCAAAGAGTGATGGCGTCTAGACATGAGTTATCTTCTAGCATCGAAAACCTTGGTTGTTTTCAGTCGTTCACCTTTGCGCAGTTAAACCTCTGATACCAGCATCTCCTATGTGCGCTGCTGTGATTGTGTGGGACCTTATTCTTTATCATGTTAGTTGTCGCTAGGTCAGGGAATGGAGAAAGTCTAATCAGTGAATGGGGGCTTGCCTTTATTGCTAAAACACAATGGTGGGTCCTGGTGTCTGGATGAGTCAGAAGGTCTTGACATGTCAGAGCATCAATGGTGGCCACTAAAGTGCAAGGGAGTTGCCAGAGATCTATGAAATCATGCCGGCCATTGATTCTTCTTTATGGTGTAGGGTTTCAAACTATGGGTCCATGGTGACATGTATGCACAAATGGTGCTCTCCTATTGGCCGAAGGAAATAAAGAGGTGGAGTGTTGTCAACGGGGCTTGGGCTAGAGATTTTGATCAACAGGCAGCGTGTGATCGCATGGAATATTATGTCCCCATGCGATCATGCACCCACTATCTGATTAGATGTCATTGGTTTGTATGCATTGGGACCACGTGATGATTCATCATTGAGTATGTGCACTACTGTGATTGTGAGGGGCCCAATTCTTCATCATGTTAGTCATCACTAGGTCAAGGAATGGAGAAAGTCTCCAGTGAATGGGAGTTTGCCTTTATTGCTAAATCTCAATGGTGGGGTTGGGTTTTCAGATGAGTCAGATGGTCTTGTCATGTCAGAGCATCAATGGTGGTTTCTAAAGTGCAAGGGAGTTTCCAGAGATATGAAAAATCATGTCGGCTATTGATTCTTCTTTACGGTGTAGGGTTTCAAACTATGGGCCATGGTGACATGTATGCACAAATGGCTCTCCCCTATTGGCTGAAGGAAATAAAGAGATGGAGTGTGGTCAGTGGGACTTGGGCTAGAGATTTTGATCGATGGTCGGCGTGTGATCGCATGGAATATTCTCTCCCCATGTGATCATGTGCCCATCGTCTGATTAGATGCCATTGGTTTGTCTACAATGGGACCACGTGATGATTCATCATCAAGGTGTTAGGTTGTGATTGGCTAAGCTAGTAAAATGTTCAGTTGTTGCATGATTGCATGTCATAAATTTCTAACATGTGACCAAGAGATCGGTTACTTCTTGTGCTGGGTCCGTTGGAGGGGAGGGCAGTGGTCCCGCTGGTGGTTATGTGGCATCCTATGGGTGGCTATCACATGATCGCATGTCAGAGTTTTTTGACATGCGATCATGCGACTGGTTGACACTTGTTCCTCAGCCCAGTGGTAGATGGTGATGCGGCATTTTCCAATTGGTCGATGTGGCAGAGACATGAAAATTATCAATGTGGCCATGGTCAAAGGGGCTTGCGGGTTGGCCAGCATGTTTCAAGATTTACGGTTGGTGACAGTTTGTCGCATGTTCGCATGAACCAATTTTATGCTTTGCGATCATGCGACAAACCCTGTGTTTTGGCAGTGGTGGTCATATGGCAAGGTAGAAGGGTGACATGGAGGTATGTGGCATGTTCACATAGCCCATTTCCTGGCTATGCGATCATGCGACAATTGTTCAAGCCTTAACTCTAAGATGAGATGACATTTTACTTTTCATTCAAGCCTAAACTCTAACCAATTATTCTATCGAGGTAATGAATAGATTACACGTATCTGTTAGTACATTTCTTTAATTCTAAAATTAATTCAAATTTCAAATCGATATGATAATAAATATACTTAGTACATTGCTTTAATTCTACACATCACCTATGGTAAATGGTAATATACTCAGTACATTACTTAAAACTTTACTTTATTTCTATCTAATAAATGCCAAATTAAGAATGATACTTTTCTGGCATATTGCTGGTCCTTATAACATTTACTGAAAAATATCGGTAGAAACATGACACGTGTCATGTTTTCACCGATAGTTTTCAATAAATGTTATAAGGACCAGCAATATGCCCGAAATTCATCTTTGGCCATTGATACGTATTAAATCCAACAGACATTTGTCGTTTGAGTCTGACATCATTATCATAGTCATGGGTGATGGGACTGGGACTGTGGGACCCGATGCAATATGTCAGTATTCAAATTTCCAATAACAAATAAATTAATTCAACTATTTGGAAAATAATTTCACCATTTTTTTATAAAAATGGTATCGGTTATTAAAATATTTTCCAACCAATACCCATATTTCAAAACATAATTTGCCATCAATATTAATAAATTTATTTAAAAAAAAAATTTTAATCACCATTTTTTTATAAAAATTGTGTAAACTATTAAAAAATTTGCCATCAAATATCCATAGATTGACACATAATTCGCCAACACTATTAATTTTTTTTCACCCAAATCACATGTGATTCACCACAATTTTATACTTTTCGGGAGGGGGGGGTTCCTTAAAGTTATCCCTGCTCCTCCTAGTAATGTTTCTATTAATTCTAGGAGAAACCCTAAATGGTTTAAAGATTTACTTAATGAAGGTGATGATTACATTGCTAGAATGGGTGGACTTAGACCTAGAAGGATAAACTACTGCAATTATGCTCTTATGTCTTCT
The DNA here is from genome assembly GCA_027943335.1 of Chamaecyparis obtusa. Lineage (NCBI taxonomy): Eukaryota > Viridiplantae > Streptophyta > Pinopsida > Cupressales > Cupressaceae > Chamaecyparis > Chamaecyparis obtusa. The sequence continues at coordinate 130,583 of BSBK01002171.1, read as the reverse complement.
CTCTCTAATTCTAATGATCCTCAAACCTTTAATCAAGCTAAAAATCAACCTCATTGGCAAACTGCTATGCAAGAAGAATATGACTCTTTAATTTCTAATAATACTTGGGATTTAGTTACTTTACCTCATGGTAAGAATCTGGTTTCCTATAAATGGCTATATAAAACTAAGTTAAACTCCAATAATGAAATTAGTAAATTTAAGGCTAGATTAGTTGCACGTTGTTTTTCTCAAATTGAAGGAATTGACTATAATGAAACCTTTGCTCCTGTTGCTAAAATACCTACCATTAAAGTTGTTCTTGCTTTAGCTGCTAAAATGAATTGGCCTATTCACCAAATGGATGTTAAAAGTGCTTTCTTGAATGGTGATCTACATGAAGAAATTTATATGTCTCAACCTCTTGGTTTTATTCAACAAGGTAATGAACATTTAGTCTGCAAACTAAAGAAGTCTATTTATGGTTTAAAACAGTCTCCTAGAGAATGGTATGCCAAAATTAATGCTTTCTTTATTTCTCAAGGTTTTGAAAGAAGTAAAAATGATCCTAACTTGTATATCAAGCATAGTGAAGATGACATTATTATTATCATTCTGTATGTTGATGATTTGATTCTTACTTCCAGTTCTAACCAGTTAATTTCTGATATTAAGCTTCAACTCAATCAAAAATTTCAAATGACAGATTTAGGTTTCCTACATTATTTCTTAGGAATGCAAATTTGGCAAACCCCTAAGGGTATTTTTATCTCTCAAAGTAAATATGCTAAAGATCTCCTAGATAGATTTCATATGAATGATGCTAATCCTATTTCAATTCCATGTGATTTAGGAACTAAGTTAATGATAGATATGGAATCTCCCTTCATAGATGATAACTCCTTATAGAGAACTAGTAGGTAGCTTAATTTATCTAACCCTCACTAGACCTAATTTATCTTTTAGTGTTGGTTTAGTTTCAAGATTTATGTCCAAACCTCAACAAACTCATTTCAAAATTGCCAAAAGAATATTACGTTACATTAAAGGTACTATTAACTTAGGATTATTTTATGATGCAAATTCTGATTTCTCTTTAAAAGGTTTTACTGATTCAGATCTAGGTGGAGACCCCAATGATGGGAAATCTACTTTTGGGTATTGTTTTTCTCTTGGTTCAGGTTCTATCTCTTAGAAAAGTAAAAAAGAACAATCTGTGTCTCTATGTTCTACTGAAGCAAAATATAAAAGTTGTACTCATGCCTCTAAAGAAGCTCTATGGCTTAGAAGAATACTTGAAGATTTGGGTCTACCTCAACAAGAACCTACACTATTGTATTGTGACAATCAAAGTGCAATAGCCTTGGAAAAGAATCTAGTTTACCATGCAAAGTCAAAGCACATTTCTCTCCACCACCACTTCATTAGAGAGCACATTGCAAAAAAGAAAGTTTCACTCATCCATTGCAAAGGTGAAGATCAAGTTGCAGATATTTTGACAAAACCTCTCTCTAGAGAGAAATTTGAATTTCATTGTAACAATTTGGGTTTGATACCCCTTGATGTAATTACCCCAAGTAAAGATTAAAGGGGGGTGTTAGAATTTAATCTTTCCTTGGTTATTTATGTATTTAATAGGATAAACCAAGGTATCCTAATGTATTTTGTCCTTTAGTCCAAGTGGGAGGACATGTCATTTTGTAATTTCCTTTATTAAGGAAAATAGATATTCCTCCTTATGAGGAATCTTACACTTGTCTCACACACTAGTGAAATGTGGCATACATAGAATTGGGAGTTACAATGTAACTCCTCTCTCACATGTCTATTAAGAGATGGCTCTCTTCTCATCTCACATGAGATTCTTCTTCTTTTCGAATATTGTATGAGCTTTTCTCTCACTCACTCACTCTCTCTCTCTCTCTCTCTCTCTCATTCTTAGGCATTTTTGTTGCCACTTTCATTAATATCATGGGGTTTCTTTTATGCTTTTCCCCTTAAAAAACTTGTCTCCTTGTTGCTTGTTTTTGGTGAATGCTCCTAGTTCTTGCACTAATTCATGGTAATTTTTCCTATTCCTAAGCTCATAGATTAAACAATTTCCTATTTGTCTCTATATTTTGTTATTATTTTAACAATTTTTCCAAACCAATTGTTAAACAAGAAAGCAGTAGCAGTGTGGAGGGGTCTTCTTCTGAGTAGATTGATGAATATGGTGCACCTCAAAAACCAATTCATAAGGTACCAATCATGTTTTCTATTCACTTATATTTTTGGATTGGTAAATCTCCTTAGTTTCATGTCCTTTATTTTGATTACTATGGATGAGATATATATCTTACATTTAACATTAACTATTTTGAAATGTTTGGGTTCACGTTTGTTGATATTACTGGCATGACCATTGTATATTACTGAGATGCTCTCTGAAATGACCGCATTCTATTAGTGTTGTTCCCTAGCCCATGCTTTATCTCCATTATTTGATGTTATTGTTGCTTGTGCTCAAGGATATCGATTCAATATTTTGAAATGTTGACTGTGGTTATCAAATGGATAGCCCGTGAGCTTCTATCTAGGTGTCATTTGTATTGATAGCTTAGGGAATCAAATGTATTGTATCATTGATAGTTGAGACTTTATTAAAAGGTAATAGGACAAAGAACAATTTTGATTTATTTTCTCTATTTTGATCCCTAAGTGGCTTCCACCATGATTTTTATTTTGAGTACAACTTTGATATAATTTTAGTTGGGTTTTCACTAGGGTTTTTAGTATATTGAGCTACAACATAACACAATTCTTTTTGGTGCTTTTTTCCCCATATTTAGTAGATAAAAATCATGGTGGAAACCACTTAGCCATCTTTTTGATGTTCTAGGTATTTTACAAAGATACAGGTATGTGGATTTATCACTTAGTTACTTGCAATTATTGGTCAAATGCAAATATTTTGTCAAGCTGAAAGGGCAAGAAATCAGTTTTGTGTTTTCAATTTATGTTAAAAGTTGATTTGGTAAAATCCTCAGGAAATACACTAGATGTTTTAAAATGTAAAGAAGTTGAATGTTAAATGTAAGATATATATCTCATCCATAGTATTCAAAAGAAAGGACATGAAACTAAGGAGATTTACCAATCCAAAAATATAAGTGAATAGAAAACATGATTGGTACCTTATGAATTGGTTTTGAGGTGCATGATCTTCATCAATATACTTAGAAGAAGACCCCTCCTCACTGCTACTACTTTCTTGTTTAACAATTGGTTTGGAAAAATGCATTTAATGCAAATATTTTTTATACAAAACTGAACCAATGGCATGTTTACAATAAAGAAATAGAATGATAATAATATGATGAAAATTCTATTCTGTTTAATATACGCCGAAGGACAAGTCCCAACAATTCTTAAACATACTTTATCTAATATGATGAATTGTTAATAAAGGTCCAATTCTGTAGACTACTAGGACAAAGGAGATTTAACCTAGCCAAATCTTCCTTGTACCACACCAAAAACTATGTGATAAATATGACTACTCCAACCTTAATTGTTTAAGAATTCATCATATCAGATAAAGTATGTTTAAGAATTGTTGGGAGTTCTATTAGACCTTTGTTGTAAGCATGCCATTGGTTCAGTTTTGTAAATTTTCTTTTTGTGTTAAATGCATTTAAATGGAACATTAAGTATAGTAATAATATGCTTAATCTATTAGTAATTGGTAGATTAAATGTAGATAACACCTTTATCAGTTTAGCATGTTATTATAAGATACTAAAGAAGACCTACTATTTGTCAGAAAAATATTCATTGTCCCCCACAATGAAGACAATGAAGATTGACCTCTGCCCCACAACAAAGAACATTGTAATAAGACCTATTAATCCTAGTGACAAGAACATAGAAGCATTCTAACTCATTTGTAAAGAAAATAAGCTTTCTATAAAATGAAAGGTTCAACGTAATTAATACTAGCACTTGCACTCAGAGGATAGTGATTTGGGTGAAAGAATTAAGAGAGACTTTGACCCAAGAGCTTCATCATCAAGCTCTACAACCTCTTGTAGCTATCTTCATAGCAACAAGAGTCATTGGATACGTCAAATTTCTCATAAGTTTGTACTTAGTTTGTAGGTTGACTTTGTACAAAGTAGATTGTAATTGAAAATTTAAAAACTATTTGCATCTAGTCTTTATTCATGCACCATGCAATATGCATTGTGCAACACAATGAAATCAACAATGTGTATAGAAATGACAAAAACTATATTCCACATTTCTTGGGCTAAACTCTAAATTTATTTTCTTTTTATATCTCTATGCTATTGAGACCACTTCCATTTTGTTAAACATAATTTTTCCCAATTAAAAATCTCAATTAGAATAAGATATAATATAGTGTTAGAATAAACTTTGAACAAAGACATGTAATGCTTATGTTAATGATCTAAAAAGATGCAAATATAGGAATTGAAAAAGAAGATAGTGCCAAGAAACATTTTCACAAATATGAAACATGAGGAAAAGTAATAACATTAACAATGCCAAGATTCACAACATTAAATTTCACCTACGGATGAGTTTCTGTAGTGGGTTTCCCAGCATAAAAAATATGTTGAGTTGCATTTGAGCTATAACTAAGAGTATCATGTAGAACATACCCTAAAATTTGAAAGCGTTCTCCACCCTGGAAATTCAAAATTCAATCTAGGAAAGCATCAATAAGTGAAATAAATTATAGACATCAACATCAACATCATCATAATCATTAGAAGCATTGTAAAGCACCAACGAGAGAAGGACAATTCCAAACTAAGCCAAACAGTTAATAACTAACTGTTACTGGTTACATGGAGGTTGTAAAATGATTGGAGAGGCTTATTAGAGTAGATTAGTTTCTTGTGTTCTAGGTGTATAGGGAGGTTTCTTAAGGAGAACTATTCACAGTCAAGAATAGGATAGGGAATATTGAAAATTTGTGAAATTTTTGGTAGAAGTATTGTTAGCAGATACGAACCATTAGGAGGGTATTTGTTTTGGATAGTACTATGTTTCTTAAAAGTTTTTGTGATGCTTCTAAACTTTAAAGATATATTTTATGGATTAATGATAATATTGATTTGTGTTTTGTTTTATGATGTAAAATCTTTTCAATATAATCATGGAATGTTGTTTATCATTCATGGTCTTGGAGAAACTTTTCTTCTATTTGATATATCTTGAATTCATTGAGTTCTAGTATAGGTGAATTGGCCAGATTGAATAATTTCCAGAGTTAATTTTTTTTACCTATGTAAGCTTCACATTCATTCTTTTCTTGTTTTGATTCTCGAGTCTTGACATTGTTTCTCAATGTGATATAGAATGACCACAAGATGATATAGTTGGTCCTCTCTTTCTATTTAATCATTTGTGTTCTTCATGGTGTAAGTGTCAATATGTTATAATCCAACCAGCATGTCATGCCCCCACTTCTAACAAACCTCACAGCATGCAAATCACAACCAAAGACTTGGGTGATTAGCATACACAAATAGAGATTACCTTTAGGAAACAATGATCATTAATATTCATTAATGGTGGGTGGTGATTCCTTGGTAATAAAGGCATTAACAACATTCATCATCTTAACCAAGTCATGGGCAGTGATCCTTGAAATAGCACAATTAGTAAAAGGAAATAACAACATAACTAATAATCATTACCTTTGTTAATAAGTATAAAGCAACGCTTACAGTTTAAATAGAAACCCAAATCTCTTAGAAAAGAGATCTCTGTTCAAAGGGATGCATCACTTCATTTGGATATAGAGGCATAGAAGGAAATAAATTTTATTTGGAGTGAGGAAGAAGGAAAATTGGAAAAAAAAAATGGAATAATTAGGTTGGAATTGGAGAATAATTTAGAAATAAACTTGAATTAGAAAAAAGCTAAGTTATCTCATTCTTTGTTTGAGGCCAGGTTCTGGTTCTACTTTTGTTCTCCTCTAGGTTTGACTTGGGTTCCTTTGGTAGGAACTTGGGTGCCTGGGCCAATCCTGGGTGCACCTGCAGTTTTGGGTGCCAAAAAATGGGCTCCACGTGCCTAAGAAAGCTCTTTTGCTCCCTCAAAAATCCATTTGCATATGCATTTGAAACTTTTGAAAATTATAAATATGATACATGAGGTATTTTAATCATAATTTTATAGGCTAACTCATTATTATGGTAACATGTGTATGACCACACTCCATGCCTAATGGTACCTGACATGGAGTGTGGTTCAAATGAAGTTGAACCAAATGCTAACTGTGATGGCTATGATCATGATGAAGATGAATATGAATATTAAATCTAAAATATGGCTTGTAATTTGAATTTTCATTATGACTAAAGAAACTATAGATTGAAGTTGACTCATTCTATGTTGTAGTATATTTGTTCCCTAGATCTACCATATTATATATGTGCAGCCTGTAAGGGACATCTTCTGCTCATCCATGTATCAGAGCTTGGTAAGAGTTCTTAGGAGAAAAACAATATGTCAGTGGGAGATGGAGAAACTAATCTCAGAATACCACTTGAAGCCTTGCAATGTTGAGAGTGGGATAAAGGCTACACTTGAGACCCTATATAAGGAACAATCTTATTGAGCTTCACTTTGTTTCGAGAGTAGTTTTATATCCTGTACTAAATAGGGCCAACCATGTGAAGGTGGAAGCTCATTTGGCCCCATCCCCCCTAACATCACTCTAAATTCCTTGTTAACATCTAACATTCATTCATTATTTCATCCATTAATAAAATGTAACATTCATTAATCATCACATGATAACATTCATTAATATTCATTAACACATTAATAAAATGTAACATTCATTAATTATCACATGATAACATTCATTAACACATTATAAAATTTATGAACATTCAATAGCATATAATTAAATTCATTGGCATATAAAAATCAGTCATTATCAATTAAGGTGCATAGATGACAATCATTTCTTTTTTTTTCTTTTGATTTCTCATTTTTAAGAAGTAATCGCTAAGAGGAGCATCAATATCATCATGATCCTCTCCCCTCTCATTAGATCTCAATGCATGCCTAGTTCTCTCTTGATGCAAAGTGGGGTCATCTGCAATAACATATAAAAAGGTTAAATTAAAAACACTTTTTATAATTAAAAACATTTTAAAGTATTTCAGTACTTTAAAGGCCATAATCGTATAGCTCTTTACCTGATCTAGTCACATCATAAACATCAAGATCAGTTTGTCTGGCCTCGGCCTCAACCTCAACCTACTCATTAACAGCAGCCTCTACACTCTATACAGTTGTAATACAAATTGTTACATTAATCCAAACACCAATTGCAATTAAATTTGTATTACTACACCAATCGATTTAAGATGTTTTCTTGTATTACTCTGATGCACATCCTCATTGTCATCATCACACATAGGTTGTGTATGGCTAGAATCGGCAGGCTGCATTTCAATTTCATACACATTCATGTTATCATTGTTTTCTTACTTAAAATAAATTTACTCACTTTATGTTGGAACTTAACATCAAATAAACTAATTGGTAAATAATTAAATTTGAAATATCATCTATTTAGCTTACTTACCACGATGGATCCATCAGTAGAACCTTGTGCACTTCTTATTTTTTATGCCACAACTTTATAGCCTTGTTGGAAGCCAATTCTCTTGTCCTCTTCTATGAGACTTATATTGAACTTCATGCCCTATATTTTTGCTTGGTATCATCAAATTTTATTTCATTGTTTCATCAAGACAAAAAAGATTGTAAATTATAAATAAATATTATAAGGATCAAAGTATTATTTTCAGTGTTAAAAGCCATCTACAAATTATATTTTTCCTCATTTAATTCTGACAATATTAAAACTTACAAGTCGTGTAGCAAGTTTGGAATAACCACTAGAGCCTAGCTTGTGTTGCCTGTGCTTTTGTAGTCTTTCCCTTGTTTCCTTTGATGTGTCAGACAATCTATGAAGAGATTGAAATATGTTAGTTCATATAAATATGAAGAGTATTTAGTATACAATTACATTCTTAATAGTATCACATACCTTCTTCTATTGTCTGGTGGTGTATTTCCTTTTTTTATTTCAGTTTTCTCAGTCACATTTAGAATAAGAGATTGCCACTCTAAATCAGGAATGCAAGGGGGGTGCTGGTACTTTAGGTTTTTGGATAATGTGCACTTGTAATGGTCCCTAATATACCTCAAACATAACCTAGCTTTCTGAAGGAGATTACCCTTCTCAAATGCATGAGGTCCAAATAAGTTTGTCATACTCTCTACGAGAGCATCCTTTAACTTTATATTTTGGTTTTTCCACCTTTTAAGAAAAAGAAAAGTGTTAGATTAAAAAATGAAGTGAAATTACATTTAATATAGTTTAAGAAATGGATGTAATGATAACTATCCTAGCAATGATATGAAATCAAAATAGTGGATTGGGGTTTTAGTTTAGATATGATGTTCCACCCTGTACAGATGGTGGGCCCAGATATCTGCATACACTCGTCACTAAGTTTACCATAAAAAAACATCATTCCCTGCAAAATAATCATGGGATCATTAGTCGAAGGATATAATAGTATAAAATAAGAATACCATAGATGTAAGCTTCTCATATTGAATGCAAGGTGTAATTAACATACAATTGTCTAGTGAAAGAAAGGTCCAATCTTTAAAGTACCTGGAAGTTTTTTTATTTTCAAGGGAACTCCTTCTTTGTCGCTCACAAGAAATATGCAATCCTTCACTATTCTCATACTAGGAATACTAGTACATCTAGGAAATTCACCATCAAGTGATGCATCTCCTGTTGCATAAATTGAATCCATTACAAAATGCCCCTAAGAAAGAACACTTCAAGGGAAATAAACATATATATAATGATAAGGAAAATAAAATCTGTGTACGAGTAGGTGGTACCATGGCGTTTGTGGCCATGCTATGTGTTGCCGACATTGCAGGATGCAGTACATCTGAGCCTGCCATCATATGAGGTGCGATAGTAAATGATCATTGACACGTGATGAAGAATAAGATTGCTAGAGCATAATAAAAGTAGTGATTAGCATGGACAATATTGTTAGAGAGTAAAAAAAATTATAGTCCAATATGCGATCTACTTGAACCAGCTATAGTACCCTCATCATGGCCATGAGGATAAAAATTACACAAAAAAAGCTGTAAAAGTAACACATCCTCTTATTTTTTAATGACATAAAAGACTAGTATAACATACAAACTATTATTGAACTTTTGTTATAATTAAAAGTTACATTAATACTTACTCTGTAATTTTGAGATAGGAGCAACAATTTAGTTTCCCTCTTTTGTGACTCAGGAGTTGGAGGGAATATAGATACCAATTCAGCCACTCTTTTTCCAATTTTGTGAAGGCATTTTTTAATTGCAGAGACCAAGTCATCACAAGTAGTCAAATCAATAGCTAGGTCCTCATCAAATGACTTCTCTTCAGGGGTTGCGGGTTCCTTTCCCTTTCTCTGCTGACCACTTATCTATGACAACAATATTACTAACACTATTAGAATTAATCTGAAATAGTGATGAAAATAATATAATAAAATACACTATTTAACATTTTGCTTCTATCTAATTTGTAGTACAATAACAAAGAGGTTTACCTACTGGAAAGAAGTGCATGTAGAATCATCATTGTCCTCTCTACGTGGTTGCTCCGTATTGTAGTGGTCCTGTGTTATTATTTAAAGTTAACCAATAATTGGAAAGGACTAGATTAATAAATTTCATTAGTAGATGATTATGGAGATGAGGTAGATGGTGAGGAGACTCTCTAAATGTGGTTGGCAAAAAAACTCAATTATTTAATGGTACATAGTATGTACCTACACCCCCATGATAGTGACAATGTTTGTATCTATGCGATTCAAATTGTAATCAATAAGCAACTCTTCCCCTGCACTTAATGATTTTATTGCACATACAAATACATGATTTCCCTCATGTGCCTCAAATATGCAATTGGGTTTTGATGAAGGGTGCTCCCCTTAATACCACAAACACATAACAGGAATAGAGAAACAACAACAATATGCAAGAACAGAAAATGGGCTTCTTATTATCTCCACAAATGTGGAATTACAAATTTTCAGAATTACAACATGCAAAGCCACATGGGCATTCCCTTACAATATTCTGTAGGACAAAGCCTCGAACTATTACCCAGATCTACTACCCAGAACTATTCTGAACTGTTCTAAGACAATAATACAGCCTTCCTTATATAGGCAATTTTCCACCGCCTGGGAAGGTTCCAGAAACCGACCAAACTTAGAATTATTTTATTTTTCAATTTATTACATCAAAGTCGGCTCAAAATAAATTTTGAAACTCGAACAAAAATTTTGAAGAAAAATCATTTTCTGCCATTTCAGGTGACCCAACTTCCGAAGACCATAAGTCATCACCAGTTGACCCGATTGACTATTGTAACCCCATTTCGGAAAGGGCGCGAGGAGCTCTACAACACTTGAATTAAGCAAGCTTCATTCAGCCCAAAATTCGACCTCATTCGGGGCCTCTAAAGCCTTCAAAACTGAGTTCAAAGTTTCTGCACCCTGTTTCCAAAACCGAAAATTTTCAATATCTTCAAAACCAGACTTGATCTAGCCATGAAACTTTACTGGCAGACTTATATGACCAAAATGAACCTCCAAGAAAGAAATTAGATCATTCTGAGCATAGATGAAAATTACCAAAAATAGTAACTTTCCATAAATAGCAGCTCTGCACAAAATAACCCTTATTGAATAAATACATAAATATTTTTGGGTGATGCAAGATTGCTCTTACACCCAGGATGCTCCTGCATCAGGTTTCTTAATAGTTAACAGAGGTCGTGTGCTATTTATAAAACCTACAATATTCCCTGATGCTTTTTGCCTTCCATCAATGTATATAGCCACTCTTTTACTTTTCTCATTGTCTTTTTGTTGAATATAATTTGCCGAGAGTGCATACCTACACATACTTTTTTTATATTAAATAATTTGCATCCAACTTTTGTAATCATAACAAGGTCCAACATACTCCATCAATTCAACAAATTTTTTGTAAGAGACCTTTATGCCACCCATGGAAAATAGGCCCAAACCATGTATTGACGATGGTGCAATGCAATATATCTTTCCTTTAACACTAAAATCAGTGTTTATTGGAGGAAGTTCCTTGGGGACCCATTGTTTCTATAGATATTGGTACCTAGATGGCACCTCGATGTCACCTTTTCTCTCATCATCATAAGAACATGACCCCCCTTGAGCAAGGAAAAATTTCATGTGTTTATTGAATTTCTTTCTAGTTTTTTGACCTTTAGTTGATCTTCCTAATTCATACATACTACATGATTCACTTTCTTCTTCCATTCCTATATTCCCTTCACTCGAGGAAGACACATCTAATAAATGCCTATTTGCTGCTACCTACACTCCATCAAATGAGAGAGATAGAAAGTAATGCAAGATATTTTGCAAATTGTGAAATACATTAATCTCTATAGGGTGTATTGACTTATACCTATCGATCCATGAGACTGTGTGGGATGCTCGTGAAAGGGGTTTGGGTACCTACATATGTAATTCAATTATCTTATGGTAGCTAAAACATTCATGATACATATACTCAAAAACACATAGTAAGTACATTAAAAACCATAAACATCTCATATGAATTAAAAACATTAAAACATACATCACAAATTAATTATATTAAGCATTGATCACATAGCTGCACATTTCTATCAAGAAATCAATGTTAAATAGATTAAGTAGTGATCATGTAATTGAACATTTTATTCATCTTCTTCTTCATCCAACTCATCACCATGATCATTGCTGTCATCAACATCATCACCACCACCGTCATTGTCATCATCTTCATCATCATCATCATCATTGGCATCAGATATCATCATCATCATCATCATCATCATCGTCATCATCGTTGTCATCATCGTCATCATCATCTTCTTCTTCTTCAAGAAAAGTTGTGTCAGGAACATCATCAACTAACTATTGTTTGTTATCATCATCTACATCATCTTCTAGTTGCTCACAATCTTCTTCTTCCATCGCATTATACCTCATCGACCTTCCTCTTGGATCATGTCTAACAACAAATGACCAAATTGATTTATGTGGAACCTCTGAGTAAAATACCTGCTCACATTGGCTTGGAAGAACATAGGGCTCATCCTCAACTGACTCAAATCACCTTGTATTAATCATTGGAAATCTATTGTCATGTTCAATAATAGTTCTATCAGAATCATTTTGATTAAGTTGTAGCTTGTACCATTTGATGACAAAGAGAGCTAATTTGAAGGAATTAAAGTCACACTCAAGTATATCATCCAAAATGACATAGTATCAATTTTTAGACTCTCAAGGATGTAAGTTGTTTCTAGATAAAATATTAGTCATTTGAAAGACTGCACTTATCCCAAAATCATAAATTTTTTGTATCATCCAACTTTTTGATGCAAAATTTATGACCATTGCAAAACATAGCCTTATGGTGTGTGACCTACAAAAATATGTCAAACATGTATAAATTATTGTATCGGGAGTTCATAAACATACATGTGATTAAAAAATTTATACGTACCTAAAAATCTCTTAAACCATGTGCTAAATCTATTTCCTTTTGCATAACATTTGGATCTCCATTACGATGAGCTTCATTAACCAATGAAGACACAACTTCCCATGTTAATGTGCAACCTAAATGATGACATCGTTTAATCCATACCATCATCCAATATTTATTATTTGCAATATACAAATGTATTGCATCCCACGCTCGAGCAGCTGTACAAAAAATAAATAGATGATGTACAACCGATTAATTTTGAAGATTAAGAATTAATTAATAGCTAAAATAACATCTTATAATTTATTACCTCTCACTTTCCTCATTCTACCTTTCCCCACCAAGTGCTCCCCTTTGAATTTTCTAATGGTGTCGAGGTCGCAAATGCAATCTATATGAAACTTTGCTGCAAGCTTAGGAAGATATTTAGTAATATACACCATAGTCTGGTATACCATATATCCCTCCACCATAGAACCCTCATGAGGTGCTCTAACCAAATCCTTAAAAAATTTTAGGTGCCTCTAAACCATCCACATTGATCAAGTGTGTACGGGTCCACACAATTCAATCTCCTCAACTTGGTGTATGAGGTAATGTTCTTGTGCATTGAAAAAGATTGAAGGTAGACACTTTTGCATTTCACACATTAGATGAGGAATTGTTCTCTTCCAATATTTTATATCTGCTTTATGGATTTCTTTAGATGACAACCACCTACAAGATATTCAAGAAACAAAAATATATAAACACAAGACTTTACAATATATACAAAAAAATTGAACAGATATCATTTCTTACTTCATATATTTTTCAAGATCATATATCACTTGTTTGATGTTATTGTCAAAGTTATTTGGGAGAGATAGGGGTAGCACGTACTACAACAATTATAAAAATAATCATGTCATTCTTTTCTCAAATAATACAATGAGAAGTACATGCAGTTTATAAATATATTGTAAATACAAAAGAACATGACTTACCTTGATGAAAGTATGCCAATCATGCATTTTCAACCCTAGCCCAAATTCACTTTTCTTTGATATGGTACTACTTATATGTTTGCAGAAAATCCTGTGGAAAATTGAATTTTTCATATGACTTCTTTAATGGCATCACTTTGTGGCTCTATTAATAACCAAGGAAGGGCACTTATATTAATCTGTTCTCCATTTCTATTTGATTTAATGAAATTTTTCATTGCATGATTGGATTCATGAATGTCACTACAAATTTTGACAATTTTTTCTTTGTCACACCTTCCATCCAATATCTTCCACAATGTCTCTGTTACATTCTTTCCAATATGCATAGTATCAAACAAATGCACAATTTGTAGTTGCTCGTAGTAGGGAAACCTACTAAATTGTCTGGAATAACTTTTTAGTCCCTTTGGAAGGTGCTCATTAGTATTGCCTTGATGACATTCATGATAATCAATCACATAATTAGAAAACAAAACACAATATAAATATAAAAATTTCAAACATAAACCATTAGGTAGAATGGTAGTACCTTGACGATTAATTCTATTATATTCCAACTTCCATAGGTGAGGTGTCATTATCCATGGCTTAGATGTAGTCTCTTCTTTCCCATTGAAAAGATGTTTTTTGGTAATTTTATAGTTATGATTTTTGTGGAGAAAGTGTCTGCTCATCAAACACCTTCTTTCCTAAACTTTTTGAATGACAAAATTTCATCTTTGGACCACAAACTGGACATGCAAATTTTGCCTTTTTTTGAAGACCTACAAGATAATGATACAGTTGAATTAAATATGTTAATTTTTATATTTAGAATTATCATGTACAACTTGAATTCATCATAACATACTAGAAAAATGTGTTAGCCTTGGGGTATCATGTATTGTCCATACAAGCATTGTATGGAATTGAAATTGTCTGTCTCCTATTGGTCTAGAGATGTCATACATAGTGAGACCATTCCATAACTCCAACTCATCGATAAGAGGCTCAATATATACATTCATATCTTTAACTTGGTATTTACCTAATTGAATGAACAACAACATTACATAATTATTGTGACCATTTTATTGCAAGATTTATATTTACATGCAGATAACTATTAAATGATCAAATACCTAGAATAATCATTGCCAACATAATGTGCTCCCTCTTTATTGACATCTATGGAAGAATGCTATTGTTGATGAAAAAAATAGGCCAAACAGAGTAAATAGATCTTAGCTCTCTAAATAGATTGACACCATCCGCTGCCACTAAAAGCTTGAGATTTTGAGGTTCTTCGATAAAGTGCGGCCTCTTTTCCTTTATGTCCTTAAATACAAAACCATCTGCAAGTATTTGAATAATGTCATCTCGACTCCTATTGCATGCATGGTAATCCATAAATTGTGCCAAGATACTACACCTAAATTTTTTTTGCAAATGTGGTATAATGGGGATGTAACGAAGAACCTTGTGAGGCACCTTTTTTGTTATTTGATCTATTCGATATCTACTCATATGACATTTAGGGAATTCTATTGCAAATTCATGTTCTTTATGATAAATAATATGATCATTGGGACAAGCATCTATTACTTGATACTCTATTCCAACATCTTTCATAGTGGCACATAATTCTCAGTATGAGAGAGGGAGAATATTTGATAGTGGTAACAAAAAATCACCTATCAATCTATAGAAAAAAATATAAGTTGTTAATATTAACAATATTTATGGTACATGTTTCACCCTTTAATTACTATAATGACATATATGACATACCTTAGGGTGGTCCCACAATAGTGTATCCCACTTTTTTAGACATGCTAATTTTTGCTGAAATAACACATTTTTAATAAAATATGATGATTAAAACCTTGAAAGGTTCCATTTGAAAGAATTAATTAAAAATGGTTAGCTCAAAGCCTCTTAGATTAAAAAAACATTGATATAACATCTATACTCCCCATTCATACCTACAATGGAGTCTCCTTCACACCTATTAAAATGCTAACAAAAAATCACTTCGACTTTATGTTTTCACAAATCAAATGAATCCATTTGAAAAACCTATCTATGTAGTATGATGCTATTCGGAACAAGCTTTCTAATAAATATAAGTTTAATACATATTGAGATCATTATCACTTTTAAATATTAATTTAACTAAACATAGGTTGTTTGGTCGTTCAACAGTCTGTCTCTTCAAGACTTTGGGAAAAATAGTAAATTACAAAAAAAAATTTATGAAAAATATGTAGGAAAAGAGTATTTGTGTTACCTTTCTATAAAAAAAATAAAAAAATAAATTTTATATACATAGATCAAGTTAGAGTGATCCAAGTGACCTTATGTCTAAATTACAGTTACTGTCACTTTAGAAATTACTAGACTATGAAATATTGACCCAAAATAAATGAAACCAATTGCATCCTTTAGATATCTAAGTTACAAATATAATCTCAAAAGAATTACATTGTTATCATTTTTTTAATAAAAAGTTATGTTGATCCAAGTGACACTAACTCCTCAAAAACATAGTTTTTCACACAAACCACTTTTTGAAGGAGAAGGAAAAATGAATTTTAATGAGTTTTAATTATTATTTTTTAAATATGTTTAGAAACTAGAAAGAAAATTCTAAAAGACTCTAGTTTACATCATCTTCAAATTCCTAATAGTTTTGTAGCAACAGGTGTTCGAAAGTGAAGTTTTTTCTTAGAATGTTGACCTTTGTGTCAAAGTTGGCCAAAAAGTGGGACACATTATTGTGAGACCACCCCTTAGCATACGTGACATTGTTATGTTGGATAAACCATTCATAACCTTCAAGTTCAACAAAAATAATACAACAGAGAGAAGAGTTGTTTGGGAGCCTTTGTAAAGGGTCGTGGCTACCTTCTCAAGTAGAGGTATATCATGGATGACATCAACATCATCCTGATCATCATCATCAGTTGCGCTAGTACCAAATGTGTCAAGGATTAATGTATTAGTACCATCATCTTCAAATGTGTTATCTGGCGCATGATCGTCATCTTCCATGGGATCATAATCTTTAGCTTCAATATTCGCACCTCCATGGTCTATTTCATGTACTCCCCTAGGGAGGTCGAGCTATATAAAAATGATGAACTCAAATAAACCATGATAATGATCTCATCATCAAGTGTATTTCATATATATATTAATTGTTAAATAAATATAATGAAAAACTTACCAATTGATGATAATCAAACCCCCCTTCAATGTGACCATGATCCCTACAATATCTCTTAACTATTTTGATTAGCAATCTTCTAGTGTTTAAGCCCTTACAAATATTGCAGGGACAATAACATTTTCCATCACCTTTTCTTTTCAAGTTAGACCGCAATCTATTGATTGTATCCCCATTACCTTCTTCACTTGGATTGTTTGACATGATCCTTCTTCACTTAGATTATCTATAACCTAATTATATATAAAAATTGAAAAGTTAGTTATGAAATGATGTTGTAGTATAGTATACCAAATTGAAACACTTCTATTATTGTAGTCTTCCACCTCAAACTCTTTCCTATTGTGGCAAGAAAGAAAGATATTGAAATAATATAGTGGTTTGTAAATCAAAATAAAATATCATATATATTATACAAAAAATATATCAGAAGTGCATCAAATTTGACCAAGCACTATTGGGAGCTAGACCCGACAACAAATGGACTTGTGATGATTTTCACAATAATACATTTTTTGCAGGGTATAAGGTCCCAATAGTGCTTAGGCAAATCTGTATGGTGAAGGTTGTATATGTTGTGTGTGTGTGTGCGCATAAAAAAGTGGCCTTTATCTTTGATCTTAAAATGATAAATATGCCTATCTAACACTTTTTGAGGGTGCATGAAACAACAAATGGATGCAACTTGAGACCACAAATGAAGGCAAGTTGTTGATTGAAGGTGTAGGGAACAACACCCATCAATACTTTTATCGAATTGTAAATTTCAATTTTCAACCATTCTGTGAATATAGATCATGAATGTAATCTCAGAAAATAATAAAATGTAGACATGACAGATTACTTATTTTGTTATTCTATGTATTACTTACTATTTGAGTGCACGTTCCACAGGTGCAACTTGATCAAGTCTTGTTTGATGCTTCAATTTTGTGTTGACTGTCCTATAGAAGTACACAATTTTGTATTTCCCCAATATGTTATTCAAAAAATAACAATATAATAAAATACTTGTTGAGAAAGATCATCATAGGAGTATCAAAAACTTGAGATCTAAAGGTAACTCAACATTATAAGACTCTTACATTAAACCTTCATCTCATGCACCTAATAAATAGGAGATAAAATACATGAAATTGAAAAATTACATTACAAAATAATGAGCTAAAACTACCTACAAAAGTAGTACCCAATTTATATAAAAAACATTTTACTAATGAATTATGTTTTTCTTTTCATCTTCACTACCAAAATAATCACCCCTTTAATCTAACTACACTATGCAAGTCCAGTTTAGCGACCATGTGCTTGTCATCCTCAATCAAGACTAAGGAACACTATAGGCAAATACACTATCTAAATTGTCTACATTAAAAGCAATGATACCGCAAGCTTCTATGAATAAGAAAATAAAATTTAAAATTTATTACTTGCAGCTAAAACATTAGAGAAAAGTTGAATTTTATTTATGCCTTGATGGATATCTATACCATGTCATAAATCTCCCATTTTGACATAGGATAAGAGCATAGTGATAGAAGATTGATCCATTTTGTGCATAACCTAAAGTCATCGTATTCCATGAGAGTGCATCTTTTGAGAAATTTTTTTTGAACGTTTCAAGGGACCAGTAGTTCTATAATTAAATCATCATAACTTTTCCATTACTTAATAATCACACATGGCACAGACTCTCTTCAAACTCACAATATGTTGCATGCGTAGTACAAAACTCACGAGATTCTAAAGAAGGCCTCACTCTTAATAAGCCAAATCTTCCTTATACCACACACAAAACTATGTGATAACTATGTCTACTCCAACCTTAATTGTTTAAGATTCATCATATCAGATAAAGTATGTTTAAGAATTGTTGGGACTAGTCCTTTGGCGTGTATTAAACAAAATACAATTTTGAACATATTATTATCACTCTATTTCTTTGTTGTAAACATGCCATTGGTTCAGTTTTGTAAATTGTTTTTGTGTTAAATGCATTTAAAATTATCTTCATTATCTTTTGATTATCTAAATGCTTCTTTATTTGTTAGCCAATTAATACATGCTACTATATAAAGAAGACAATCAGAAGACAATGAAGATTTGTTTGACTAATAGTCTACAGAATTAGACCTTTATTTGGCTAGGTCAAATCTTCCTTTGTGCTAGTAGTCTATAGAAATAGACCTTTATTTTAGATGCATTAAACACAAAAAAATTTACAAAACTGAACCAATGGCATGTTTACAACAATTATCATAACTCGCAAGCAAAACTAAAGTAATGGCATGTTTATAATTGATTAAGAGTGAGGCCTTCTTTATAATCTCATGAGTTTTGTACTACACATGCAACGTATTGTGAGTTTGAAGAGAGTCCATGCCATATGTGATATAACCTACTTTATCTAATATGGTGCATTGTTAAACAAATTAAGGGTAGAGTAGTTATTACTTAGTTTTTTGTGGGGGACAATGAAGATTTGTTTGAAAAATAGCAGGTCATCTTTAGTATCTCACAAATTTTTACCACATATATTGTTTCAAGCCTTTGAGTCCTGCAGACAAGTGGAAATTGGAGTTGCTTTGTTGAGTGAGGGATAATTAGGCCTAGGACAAGATAATTTGAGGATGGAAGTATTCACCAGTCAAAGGATGCAAGACTAAGATTGAGATGGGGTTAGTAACTCTAAAAAGGGTATTTGAAAAAGTAAGTACTTTGCCAGGTTGTTTGGAGACTTTGGGTGTAATTTGCTAAATTCTATGTGTTTAGGGCTACTAGACAGGCCTAGAAGGCCTGTAGAAGAAGAATGGTGTAAGTTGAATAGATCAGAGTGAATGGGGTGTTGAAAGATGGTGAATATACCATGATGAGATAATACTTGATGTTAGGATCAGGGTGAAAAGACTAGTTGAGGTTTTGACATGGTGGAGGCACTAGGTGCACTAGGTGGCCTAGGATGGAGATGGTGCTAGGAGAAATTTCCAAGAAATGAGGAAGTGAACTTGTGTAGAAGGGTTGTGGAAGTGATTAACAAAGTCAGGGAACTCTACTTAATCCTTGAGTTGATGCTAATTCCTTGAGTGGATTCCAAGTTAATTGTTGAATCCTCGAGTTGAGTTGGTCTCCTTAAGGTGATAGTAGAGGGCTCTGCATCAAGATGTATGAAACAAAGAAGAAGAGGAATATCAATAAAAGATTAAATTCTTTGCAACTCTGGTAATCCACTATCCCATGGAATAGTGAATAGAATAGTGAATCCATATGTGTGTTTGAACGCGATCTTGGTTGGGTGTGTTGGTAGTTCCCTTTGATCTTCAACTTGTAGATTTATACTTTGATGGATAACTTTAATATAACTTTGACTCTATCACCACTCCAAAGTCTAAAAGGAAGAGGGCCAATTAACAAGGATCAACAATGAGATCCTCCTACACTTTGAGCCTTAATGCTCAGGCAGGTATACCCTTGACTCACTTCTCCAAAGGAGTCTCAAAACAATATACAATTATATCCTTTACTAACTGAATGAAAGATATTATCATTTAAATTTGGATGTGTGTGGTTGATGACAATGAAATGCCTCTAGAGAATGGACCAGTGCCTTAACCTAGGGAAAAGAGTCTCCCAATTACATACATCAACTGAAGATCTTAAATCAAACACTCTTGGGCTCAGGATAAGTGCTTTGCCTATTACCCCTCTCCCTCAAACACAAGGACACAGGGATAACTTTAAGAAACCCCTCCCGAAAAAAAAGCCTAAAATGCTGGCGAATCCAACATCTTGTGGGCAGGAAAATTTTAATATCGAGGGCGATTTTTTTGTTCCATATAGGGAAATAAAATATTATATGTTGGTGATTTTTTTCTTGCCCTAGCAAAAATCATTTTAAATGTGGCGAATTAATGTTTTTTTTCACTGACGGATATATAAATGATGGCTATTTTTTCCCTTGCCAAAAATGAATTAATAATTTCAGAGGCGAATTACTTGTTTTGTAGGAAAATGAATAATAATGGTCTTGGCTAATCTTCAGTGGTAAACTGAAAAATTGTTTAATCTGGGCAGATGGGAAAAGATTCCCCAAATCGGCCCGAAATTCATCCCGGGCCGTCGATCTATCAGATTGTATTACTGTTACATGGTTATATTTATATTTTATTAATAATTATATGGCTATGATTATATCATATGGCTATAATTATATTATAGTATAAATAATTATATTATATGCTCTATTATATAATAAATAATTATAAATAAAAATAATATTATTTTTATAATAATAATAAATCTGGTGACGGGTCGTCGATCTATCAGATTGTATTACTGTTACATGGTTATATTTATATTTTATTAATAATTATATGGTTATGATTATATCATATGGCTATAATTATATTATAGTATAAATAATTATATTATATGTTCTATTATATAATAAATAATTATAAATAAAAATAATATTATTTTTATAATAATAATAAATCTTAAATGATTACATAATATAAGTAATATTATTTTTAATTGAATGCCAAAAAAACATATTATAATTTATAAAAAATACATTATTAAAATATAAAATATAAACCAATGCAGTTACATTAAAAAAAATTAAAAATATTTAAAAACAATAATAATTTAATAATTTAATTAAAAATAATAGAACATATGATATAATTATTTATACTATAATATAATATAATATAATTACAACCATATGATACATTGATATAATCATAACCATATAATATAATATAATTATAACCATATAATATTTATATAATATAATAATAATTAATAATAATAATAATGACCATCGAGTCTGAGTCATCGACGGCCCGGGATGAATTTCGGGCCGATTTGGGGAATCTTTTCCCATCTGCCCAGATTCATCCGGAATCGTGACACGTGTCACGATTCCGGATGAATCTGGGCAGATGGGAAAAGATTCCCCAAATCGGCCCGAAATTCATCCCGGGCCGTCGATCTATCAGTCTTCAGATTGTATTATATTATATTATATTATATGGTTATGAACTTATGATTATTATTATTATTATTATTATTATATTATATTATTTATGTATTATTTAATATATTATATTATTTATGTAATATAATATAATAATAATAATGTTATTATTATATTATATTATTTAATATTATTTATGTAAATATATATTACATAAATAATATATTATTTATGTAATAATTATTATTATATTATATTATTTAATATTATTTATATGTAATAATATATTACATATAAATAATATTAAATAATACAATATAATAATAATATAATAATAATAATAATAATTATATTATAGGTTATGATTATTATTATTATTATGTTGTATTATTTAATATTATTTAATATTATATTATATTATATTATATGCTTATAAATTATAATTATATTATATTATATTATAGGTTATGATTATTATTATTATATTGTATTATTTAATATTATTTATAATATTAAATAATAAAATATAATAATAATAATAATAAATTTAATAAACATTTGATAGTCTATAGATCGACGGCCCAAGATGAATTTCGGGCCGATTTGGGGAATGCTTTCCCATCTGCCAATATTCATCCGGAATCGTGACACGTGTAACTTATGTACATTATTGAGTCTTGACAATTTATTACTGTTAGATGTACATTGTACATTAAAGTTAAAACCATTAATTACTTATTACTTTCGTTTTAACTATAACTTCAAGTATTTACGAGAGTCCGATACGATAGCCATAGGGTTTTCAAATTTTAAATTTTCAAAGACTGGCAGAATTCCATTTTGTGTTCTGATTTCTGAAGACTGAAGTCTGAAAGTGTGACACTGTGAAACTTTGTTATCAGCCGACAACACCAATTATCCAATCTCAATTCCAGGTATTTAATTTTTTTCAAAAAAATTCCATTGCAATTTGCAGCAATAGAAATCTTGATTTTAATTGTCTTAGGTTTGCACTTTAAAATTATTTTGAGTAGGGCCTGAAGTCTAATAACCAGTAGCGCCAGGCATGGGCAAAACAAAGTCAAAAACCTCCCAAACGAGTGCACCCATAAAGGAAAAGAACACCATTATAGAACTCAGACGAGTGCTACAAACCCCAGGTTTCACCGATGAGTGTCATGATATTTTTGATCCTGTTATCCATGGAGATTCTGAAATCATGGCAATTAGACATTGATTGTTTAGTAAGTGGAAAGATCCACAGAAGGGGAGAATTTATTACAAATATAACAGCAGTATTGGGGCATATACAAATAAACTAGCTGCTGTGGTTACTGGATTAGCAAACCTCGCTGTACCCGAAGTATTCCCTTGCCCTGAAATTGTAATGCTATGCGCTCAAAATTATGATGAAAATAGAAAGGCAATTGTAAACCAAAACACTCAGGAGGAAATTTTATCAATAACTGAGAGTGAATTTCTGACTCTGTTAGACCTAGGGTTAGGGTTTAGAATAGAAAGCTCTAAGGAGCGCATTGACTTGGATAAACTAGCTCAGGCTTATGACAAGCTGGAAAGATCTTTTCAAGATTCATATATTAAGGGTTTAATACCCTCAGAGTCCACTACTAGTGTTACACTGGACAAAGACCATAAGCCTCCTTATCAGTATGATATTTTTGTGCCATGGGTTCAGAATACTATTTCTTTGTTATCATTTTGTCTGGGATTGGACAGTAACAAGGAAGTGGGGGCCAGTGTTCTTGAAATGATTTATAATATCCATTGTCGAGGGCAGTCAGTTGAGCAGGTAGATGTAAGATATAATTTTGTTCAGCACATTGTTGAATCTATGCAACAACAATTACTGATGATTAAATAAAGTACAACTACAGGCAAGACCAAGACATTTAGGTTCACAAGTTACTTGTGCTACCTTCTTTTAGCAAAGCATCGCCCAATATTTGAGACAAAGAACAACAAGCTTGGTATTGAGGTCTATAAGTTTGATGAGAGAACCCAGAAGAAATCAGAGACTCCAAGTCCAGTATATGAGTGGACACATAAGATGAGGATGACTGCTGCAAATAAAAACTACAACCATTTTGTAGACTTCTTTTTGGCACCTATTTACCAAAAAATCATAGGCACTTCGATGCCTAGATTTCCTGTGTCTTGTAAAGATTGCATTCAACTGGGAAGTCAGATTCAATTGGCTGACTGGTTCTTTATGGAAGAGTACACTCTCTTAAGGTTTTACGGTTCAGCGGTTGAACCCTGCAAACTTCCAATGCATGTTACAGAAAGGGTTTTTACACTGGAATATGTATGGCAGATGGAGAGCGCAGATGAACTTTTCAGTGGACAACAAAAGAAAATGATATTTCCTTCCTTGCCTTTCGCAATTGGAGGCCTCACATTTGAGAGAAAGGCTTTCAAACTGGCAAATGAATTGGTAACTTTTTTGGCTTTGATTTTGTCAGTCACTGGAATTATGATCCACTGAACATAATACAAACGAGACTTATTGCCAATGGGAACTCTGTGAGAAAATATCAACATCAGGAGATGCCATTGATAGAAAAGTTTAAAAACAAGGATTCATGGGATGAGGTTAAGAAAGAGATGGAGAAACATGCAACAGAGAATAATATTTCAATGCAAGAATTGTCATCCCAAATTATGACATTGCACAAATCAGAGCCTCTGACATACTTAAATTTCTACAAGAAAGCATCTCAACCTTCTACGAGGTCTATACCTAAAGAAATTAAAGAGGCATGCAAAGCTGAAATGTGGTGTCAACCCAAGATGACTGATTTCTGGAAAATGAGGCAAAATTTGGGTGAACCAAAGACATCAGCTGTTTTTGATGAAATTGAGGAGGATGAAATTTTCAGCAATTATTGGAATAAAGAGCATCCAACTGTACTATATGATTTTGGCAGTGACGGTGATAATGAAAGGCAGAAGGACCTCCAGTCTGATGCTGACATTCAAGGTATTCAGGATTCCGGGTCAACCAGGGGCAGAGATATTGTTACACTTCAAATGAGTGATTCTGTTAAACAAACGTATGGTAGAGGGGCAACTATGATACAAAAAATGGGTTATGCAGGTCTAGGGCCCATTGGTGCAAGTGGTGAAGGGATTTGGAATCCACTTCCAGTACCAGAGCCACCCAAAAGAGGATGTAAACCAATCATTGGACTCTCTGACAATGAAGATGATTCATCTAGAAAGGGAAAAAAAACATTATGTCTCTGCTTCTGAAGGTCATCCCAAAACATTATTTGTTAAATCTTCGAATCCAGTTGTAGTTGATCCCACTGGCACTGGCATTGGCACTGGCACTAGCATGGATGAACCTTGTGCAAAAAAGCAAAAAGTTATGACAATTACACTGCCAACAATGTCAGCGGTTACTTCACCAATGTATGCACCAGTAGCTTCTGTACAAAACCTAGAAAACAGTCCTAAAACGCCAGGATTTGGAATGGGCCATGTTCAGTCTGTTGGCAATCCTCAAAATACAATTGTAGGTGGAGTAAGTTCAACTGGAGTTGGAGGAGCACACAAGGATACAACTGATAATTCACCTTTCAAACACTCAATTCTGTCAGCAAACCCAGATTTTAGTTTGAATGAATTTACATCAAAGTTTGAACAGACAAGCGAAAGAAATAGGCAAATTATGAAGACTTTGAAAAGTGATGCAGTTGCTAAATGTCAGGGATCTACTAACAGAATATTTTCAACATATGATCCAAACAATGAAATGATGAACTTCATGGCTGTTATGCCCCTGGGTAGAGATAATATTCCACCACAAAATGTAATAAATCCTAACGATATACAAGTTACCAGTCTTCAAATGGATTTGTCAAAAGTGAAAAATATTGACAAAATCAATATATCTAAAGAGAGCAACAAAATGGTCTACTCTACACTTCTGAAAGCGGAGAGGGAAAACAAAAGGCTTACAAAGCAAATAGAAAAGTTACAGGCAGACCTTGATAATGTGAAGGCGAAGGAGAAAGCAGCAGACAATAGGTTCAAAGATTTGCAAAATAGGATAAAGAAATCTTCTCCTACAGAGGCAATTGTCCAGCAAGAAAAGATGAATGAACAAGTGGAAAAATTGACTAAAGAATTGGATGAGTGCCAAAAAAGACTTCAGGATGAACAAGCCTCTAGTGCACAGTTGTTCAAGTCTTTAGAGAGTAGTGCACAGGTCAACAATAAATTGAAAACTGACCTGGACTATGCTGTCAAGGGAAATAATATTTTGAAGACTGAATTGGAGAATGAAAAGAAACAGTCGATGTCTAGGGAAAATATGATTTTTAATTTGCAAAAGGAATTGGGGAATGAGAAGAAAAAAGAGGAGTCTAGTGCAAAAACAATCAACAATTTGAATAAGCAATTGGAGAACATGAAACAAAAAGAGGAGTCAACTGCAAAAACTATCAGTAATTTGGAGAAGGAATTGGAGAATGTGAAGAAAACAGAGTCTAGTGCTACTGCAAACACTAACATAATCCACCAAATGAGGAGGGAATTGGAGAATGCAAAGAAAAAAGAAGAGTCAGCTGCAAAGAAAATCTTCAATTTGAGAAAGGAATTGGAGAACACGAAGAAAGAGGAGTCTACTGACTCTACTCAAAGACTCCATGATTTGAAGAAGGAATTGGACAATGCGAAGAAAAAGGAGGAGTCCACTGCAAAGGCAATCCATGATTTGAAAAGGGAACTCGGGGATGAGAAGAAAAAAGAGGTAACTGCTGCAAATACAATCCAAGATTTGAAGAAGAAATTGGAGGATGAGAGGAAGAGAGCAACTAATTTGCAAGGGCAAGTAGAGGAAATACATAAAAAGAGTGAAAAAGAGTTGTCTCAAATGAAGAAAAAGATGGAGAATGTAATGGCAGAAAATAGAGCGACCTCTTCCGAAGACCATCATGTGAAGGATACTATAATAAACATGGTTAAGCTTATCAAACAAGAAAATTGGGACAAAATAATGAAGAACACTGATAGTTTTTTTGAATGGCTTGATTTAAATAGCAATATCAGACTTCTCTTTGAAAATGTAAAAAGTGATTTTTTGGGTAAAAGACAAATCTTCACCAAATCCTTAAAAAATGTTTCTGACCAAATTTTGAGTAAAGTAAAGATATCCAGTGATAGGGATTTGGCAAAGCATGGAATAAACAGCCGCTTGGATGCCTCTGTAATGACCATTGATGTCGGTCACCATTGTGAACAACTAACGGAAATGGGTGAAGCTCTCAAATCTGTTTCCAAAGAATTGAAGAAGATGAATAACATCATACTGAACTTGCTGAATGCTGGATTACCAAATCCAGCTGACTCAAATGCCAGATTCATTGGAAATGAAAATTACATGAAAAGGTTGCAGGAGAGCATGAATCATGATTTAGGCAACTTGCCTGAGGATACCACTCCAGAAGGAATTGCAAGTTGCATCAAACCACTGTCAACAATGAATGAAGTTGTAGATAAATTCCTCGATTCATTTAAAAATATCTCTCAGAAGTATTTATTGTTGACGAGGTTACAACTATTTAGCTACAACCTCAAACAAATGGAGCCACCAAATGATGCAGAATGGAGTGCCCTAAAGAAATTCTTAGAAGCTGGGTCATCTTCTGAAACTCAAGCTGTTACTGTTGCTATCATTGGCAGTCATGACTCATAGCTGATAGCACTAAGAAGTAACAACTCAGTAAGTGATAGTACTATAATCATTTTGTTACTTGTTTCTCTTTAATTTCAAATTTTGGATTTAATTTCAACTTTGTTTAATGTTAATTGTTACAGGAATCAAGAGCCAGCATATCAGGATAGTTGGGCAGCCAGGCACTGGCATACTATTACTACACAGCAGATGGAAAAAATTTCCCTACTAGAAAAAATTGTACAATTGGCAATGTGATTGTACACACATAATGTATTATGTAGTAATAATCTGATTATATATACAATTACAAACTGACCTACAGCTATTGTTGCTCCCTTATATCTGCAAAAGGGAATTCAGGGTCATTTCAATTTGACGTTGAGTCATTTGCAAAGGGTTGTAATTGTTTGTAATTGACAATTGTTAAATGTATTATGTTACAGGCTGATTTATAATTATAAATTATAATACAATTTTTTTTAAATAGAGCTTATTCTGTTAAATGCATTATGTTACAATTTCTTAAAGAAACTAGAATCAATGAAAATCTCAACATGTTACAAAAATACAATCAATGAAAATCTCAACATGTAAGTTTGTATTATCAACATGTTCAAAAAAAACATTTAAGCATCTATAAAAGGACAGTGAAACTGTGAATGAAGGCTATAAATTGACTTCTACAAACATAATAAATTAGTAGATAGAGTCTTAGATCAGAGCTACTACTTCTAGCCTACTACTTGACTCACAGAAGTTAGAACTTGAGGTTGAGAAGCTGCTATAGTTGCCATTCCGCCTGGACCGGCTCAGCATCACTATCATCAGAATCCTCCTCATTTATTGCATACAACATTTGATTGTTCGTTATGTTTTCTTCAGATTCACTGTCAGCGTCAGACTCACTATGCATGCCAAAGTCAACATCATCTTCATTACTTCCAATATCAGGATATGAACCACTGCCACTACCATTGCCACCACCACTACCACTGCCACTTGGGTTTGAAATGTTGGCAATCCCTCTTCTTTGACATCGTTTTCTCCAAATGCTGACAGCCCTGTCATAAGGGAAATTTTCTACCTTATACCTAGAATTATAGAGCCTCAGACAATTATCCAAATTTTTGTCTAATTTGTTTCTAACCTTTGACTTCAGGAAGCCCAAAGTACTGAAAACTCTCTCATCCTCCACTGAACCCAATATCATTGTCAAACATAAATTGGTAAGCTTCAAATATTCTGGTATTGCCTCTCTCAACTGATTGCTCTCACCAAGGTTTTTCCAAAGCTTTGTTACCGCTCCCTCTTCATTTGGGTTCTCCATAAGAGCATATTGTTCCCTCATTATGTTTGCAAAAGAATATGATTGATCTCTCAGTCAAGATTCATCTAAAATTCCATTTGTAGTGATTCCATTGATTACTTTAGGTTTGCAAAAATGCTGAATCAGAGTCGTCATCCTTCTTCGAAAATCAGTCGGACAGTTTAGAGACCAATATTGTGGAAAAATAATTGACATTGCTTCGAGCAGTTCCTCTAGAGGGAATCTGTCTTTGATTTCTGATGAAAGATTGTAGCAAACTCGCTTGACAGAGTCAAGCACAGAGTCTTTGATCTTCTTGAAGTCTTCACTTGTAACACGTGAAAGTACCTTCTCTGGTTCTGATTCAACTTCACTACCTGCTTCATCGGGGTTGACGCGGGCATAGTACTGCATTGGTATGTCAACTCCACGTACCCTGGCATATACCTCATCGTTTGCACCAATATGTAAAAAGTTCCCAGGATTGTTCAAATCTGTGATTTCTATCCACTTTGCAAACTTTGATTCATCTAATGGTAGTAATCGATACAGAGTATCTAGGCTACTACATGTCATTTTACGCAGCTTATTATATTCTGCAATGTACATACCTCTTTGTTGAACCTTTTTTATAATATTTCTCATGTCCTGTAGCATGGGGAGAATAGCTGCTAAAGTTAAGAGTACCTTAACATTAGTTAGGCTTGAATATAGCCGAGGGAATCTGTCTCGCACAGAGTGGATTAGTCCAAGCAATGACGGGTATTCAGACATTACTCGATGTGCTGGTCCATCCAAAGAGATCCATCTGGTATCATTGTCTTTAAGAAGCTTCTTCCCATCAGTAAGTCCTTGAGAAAAGTGTTGAAATTCCCGGACTCGTTTTGGACTTCGACAGAAGTATTGGTAAATCTCTTTGATTAGAGATTCCACTTTACTTACACAACCAAAATTGCTAACAATTCCAAAAGCTAGATTCATTCGATGGGCCATGCAATGAATGGGAATAGCGTAGGGTGCCAAATCATCCTTGATATTTTTGCAAAGACCACCTTTATGACCTTGCATAACCGAAGCTCCATCTGCTCCAACACACACCAAATTTTTGGAAATCTCCATGCTATCCAAACCTCCAGATTCAATTAGAGTAGTCTTTAATAATTCATATAAATTTTCAGCTGTCGCACTACAATTCAATTTAGCAACAGATAGTATAAATGGTTGACGACAAAGATTGTTTACAGTATAAACATGCATGCACACCCAGGAAGTATTATCAATTGCTGTAACTTCATCTAGAGACAATGCAAAGAAATTTGAGTCTTTTATTTTTTCCTTCATATCTTCTTTTTCAACCTGTGCAAGACATCTAGCCCATTCCCATCCGCTGTTTACTGACCAGTGACTGTTCGGATAGTTTTGAGTTTTCAAAAAGTGCAATAAGGCAGGAATTGAAGGGTAGTCTGTCATAGGACGTCCTCTACTAAATAAATAAAAGACCACACTTAATTGAACTACTTTTCCCATATTTTGCACTTCTGTTGCTTTCCCAATGAAATCTTCAATGGAACCTTTTACTGCAGAACGTTTATCCCGTAATTGCTGGTGTAACTCGTATTTTTCGGCATTCCTGATATGCAGACAGTTGTCCTTTGTTTTCCAAGTTAGCACGGATTTTTCAACTCCATCTATAATTTCCTTCTTGTAAACTTTACCGACATGCTTTTCTATGGTATCAATTTTAAGCTGCAACCTCTTCTCCTTCTTTGTTATCTCTGTGCAAATGTTACATCTGCATTCAGTAGGAGGCGCACCATCAATTGGATTGGGCACTGGTTCAATGAACCAGTACTTTTCCAGCCATTCTAACTGAAAACTCCTTTGGGACAGATCCCAGCGAGATCGATCTTTCGTCGATCCCAATTTTCTTTTCCCCTTTTGTGCATGAGCATGATTTATGGAATCAGTTTTGGTTTTCTCACCCGACTGGTCCAGGACTGACTCCAACTCTATAATCTTAGTTTGTGACTCCCTACTTAGGGGAAGTGCCTCCAAATCATGTTTAAGTTCGTCCTCGACTGAGATATCAGGTTCACCAACTTGAACTTCAATATGGTCTGAGGGTCCAACTTGTGATGAATCTCCTTTTTCAACTGGAGATCTAACTTGTGAATCTTGTAGCTTGCCAACATTTCCACCACCAAAATATGCTACTATGGTTCTGCGTTTTGGTAATGGTGGCTTCTCTTGGCATTCAGGGATCCTACCGGAACCCCTGTTACCCCTCTTATTTGACATGGCAAACCGATAAAGGCTGCAAAAAATATATCAACTTAGTTGTTGAACAAAAGACTCAACTACTTAGACTACATATAATAACAATAATATGATTCATTCTCAAAAAATGGGTTCTACTGCTACGGTACTACAGTCTACGGTACTACCCAAGGGCCAATATAATTTTCAAACCTATAGGCTATCTTAGCATTACATTGGATAGTAAAACTAAAAAAATAACCAGTACCACTGTACCAGTGGTCCAGTACCACTGTTGACATAAAAAATAAATTAAAAAGCACTTGCCTTTTAAAAAAACCAGGGTCCACGAGTCAATGGCCAATGCACTCAGCACTCTGAAAGTTCGGCAGCAATAAGAAATGCCAGTCTCCAGACCAGAAAAGAGGGAACTGTGTAGAATAATAATATTTTATAGTCCAATCTAGGTTGGCGAATTAGGCGGGATTAACAAGCGGGAATTTCAAATGCAGGCGAAACGCACCTTCCTATGCAAGCCCACAGTAGGAAACAGTTGGCTAAACAGGGCTGGTGGTCGACACACGTCTGGAAAATGGTTGGCGACGCCCAACCCAAGGGAAAATTAATTGGTTGTAGTAATGGCGAAAGAACGTGGGCCAATAAGAAACAGCATGCAAAAGCTGGTGATATGTTTAAAATAAATGTATCCAAAATGTATATTGCATTGGCGATTGCACCGATAGTTTTGACCAATCATGTGATAACTAATGGGCGACTACCCCAGGCGTTGGACCCAAATCTAATAAATATCCGGCGATGTAGTTGACCTGCGTTGCATGCTCTATTCGCCAAATGACGATTGACCCGTCAGACGGGATCGCCAAAAGGCGAAGATTCCCCACTAAAGTTATCTCTGAAGGACATCAGATTCTTATTTGGTTGTAAACTCACTGAACTCACCTAAAAGACTTTAATCCTAACTTTGTTAGGAACTCAGAGATGACTTCACAATACTCTTTGTTTACCATATGTTAATACACTTTGTGACACTAACATATATGAGCTTAGAACCAAAACAAGATGACATACACAAATGCAAGATTGGAACTCAATAGCATTTTCATTAACATATTCAAGATCAATATACAATCAAAGCAACACAAAGATAGGAAAAAGACCCAAAATCCATCTCCTCTTTCCTCAAATGTTCATACAATCATGACCACTAGAACTAACTAAAATTCAGAATAGAACCTTAGGACCAAACCCTTACTTTGTAAAAAAACTAACTACTTATACCCCTAGTCACCTTGGAATCCTCAAAGAGGATGCATCAAGCTTCGGGTGACTAGGGTTAGGGTTTCAAATACCCAACCAATAAAAAATACAACAAAAGTTATTGTAGGGGAAGAAACATAGGCAACCCAGAGAAAACAAATCTTAGACAGATCTGCCATCATCAAAATCTATGAGAACAGTATAGAACAACATGGAATTGCCATGAAAACTAGTCAAATCAGCCACCTACAAACACACCTCAAGCACAAAAAACACAATACAGACCCCTGCAAATGATCATAGAACACCCTGGACCACACTGCAATAGCCGACAAAACCAATTCTACCAGATTCAGCTACTTGATCAATAAATTTCAGTCCTTTCTGTCGCTGGAAACCCTCTCAAAATTTGAAATCAAACTACAATGGTCATTTCCAAGCGCCAGCAACAAATCGGTGGTCTATATTCAAAACTTGATCAACTTTAAGTCCTGACCGTCAGATCTTCATATTTCCTAGGCTTTATGATTTATCTTTTTAAAAAGACCCCAACCACACTTACCGAACTTGTGACTGAAGGATTTTTTAGTTTGCAAAATACTTTATGTTACCGCCAGTTAGTTTAGCGATTGCACAAACACTCCTTTGTTGAATTGCCAGCCAATTTGGAGCACCTCCATTTTATTGCGCGAATGAACAAAAACCTTTAAACTTTGTCAGGCCACCAAAACCTTGTCTAAACCACCAAAAAGAATGAGAAACCTTACTGGGCCTGCATCAAGAAAATTGATGGTTGTCTCATCTTTGCATAGACCCCCAAGATTCCTCTAGATCATAAGACAACCATCGGATGAAGAATCTTACCCTGCCCTGACAACCCTCTGACACTGAAAGAGATTAATGACTGTCTTAAGTTTGCATTTGTTAGAAAAAACCCATTAGATTACACACCGACCGTCGATGCTTTGCAAGTGTTAGAACCCACTAAACCTCAAAAAACTAGGTCCCACTGACAACTGCCAATGTATTAATACATGGACCAATCACAACTTGCCATTTGTGCCATATAGCAGTGGACTCACCGTTTAATCCTTAAGAGATCAGACGACTGTCGTTAAGGTGTGATGTTAAAGCCCACACATCTCTCATTAGCGAAATGGTGACAATCATAGATTTTGAAGACTCTTTAACCACCCGCAGTGAAAAACAACAGGGCCCATCGGGATAGGTGTTGTGAAGTCGCGTAATCGCATGTCAGAACCTTCTGAACACCTGCAGTCTTGCAAAGAAGTGACAACCACAATTTTTTAAAGGGCCCAACACTTAGGAAAAATTAACACCAATAGACTTAGGCCTAGGAAAATATTAAAGGGGACCCCGACAGGGAAACTTAGTCGCATGATTGCATAGCATGAAAATGGCTCATGCGGTCATGCGACAAATAGCTTAAATAGAACAAGGGGTAACAACCTTTAAGCACATGGGTATTTTAGGACTTAAGTGACCTGAAAAAGTAACGTTAAAATAGAATAGGGCCAAGGTAAAACAAAGGGGTTTTTTCATACCAACGGCTATATTTTTGAATTTTCTAAGCTTAGGGTTTATGCCAAAGACCTAAAAACAACTACAGAGACCAGAAGAAAAGGGCTAGAGCCATGAAATTTTTTCAAGGTGCTAACAGTGGCTCTGTTTAGGGATGTGTGGCTCCTGTAGGCATAGCAAGGATTTAGAATCACTAGAAGAGCAGACCACCCACTGGAAAAGGGCACAGAGACCTCAGAAAATATAGGGAACACACTAGGGAAATAGGAAGGGAAAATAGTTACATAATTTATAGTATTTACAACTAGGCTCAAGGCCCCCAAAATTATGACCAGTTCTTTCCTCTGTCAAACAAAAAATTTTCATCTCCATTCAGTAGAGGAAAATTGAAATTACATATTTCATCCAGCCTATCAAAAGGATTTTGATCCACTTTTAGCATACCATAGAAAAATCGATCACCATACTCACCACCATCTAGCAAGACAAAGTCACCAAACTACCATGAATACTAATCACTTTGTGACATTAAAACATCACAACCTTCATCAACACTGCCATGCTGAAAAAGGAAACACTCCAACTCAATCCCATGGCTGGAAACATCAACATACTACTCATTAGTTTGCAAAAAGGAATAAATAAGTTCTATCTCTTCACTTTGCAAACTAAGGTAGGACCTCTCAAAACAAAAACCTGATTGCATGAAGTTGGGAACATCTTGCTGATCACAAATTACATCAGCATCTTCTAAAGGGGAACAAGTATTGCCAGTAAATGACTCATTAGTCATTTGTAAATTTGAGAACATACATTCAGACTTACCACATTCTCCAACATCAAAATGTAAACAAGAACCATAGATATTAGGCTCTTGAAAAACTGAATCCACACCAGCACACACATCATCATACTCATCAAATATGACATTATCAAATTCATTATAATGATGTGTACCATCCACTTGCATATCAAAAATGGGAGAAAGGACCTCAATAGAAGTTTCACACATCATGCCATCATTTATTCTTTCTTCATGAAAACTTATATAAACTGGGCATGGAATTTTGGAAACAGATCTGAGAGCATACCTCTGAAATTCTACATCCAAGATCTCTGAAATTTGCTCACTACTTAATAAGCATTGAACTTCATATTCTATCTCATTGATCTCACTGTAAATGCTGCAAACATCTTCCTCATCTAAGATAGGGGCTCAAATTTCTTGTGTCACAATATCTTGTGCAAAGTCATAACTGCAGGAACTTTCACTGTAGGATCTTACATCTATTGTAGATTCATATTCTACCTCTTGATAACCATAAGTTCCATTATCAACATTAGCATCACAAGACTCATCCTCCACAAATGAAGCCATCCATCCTTTAACATTTTCTAGTGCTTCATTCCTAAAGGATGCAGACCAACTAACTGACTCAGGCACACCAAGTTCTAAAAACATTACAGCATATTGGGAATCTTGAAGCTCAATACTCATAAGAAACTCATCACAGGCTACAAGAAATTTCTTATAGTAAGAATGGGATGACTCATCTTTTCTTTCTCCTATTGTACATCTTAAAATCTTTATGCAAGTCTGCTGGATTTTTTGACTCATCAAATAAATATCTCTTTCTCTATTAATATTCCTAAAATCTGACTGAGAACTTTCGGACCTAGAAACATCATCTTGACTCATCAAGGATGGAAACTCCATTTCAATATACTGACAAAACAAAGCAGCTTGTTCTCATGACAACACTTCTATCCAAATTAATGCAACCAGTAACTTCATTAAACCTCAAAATTGATTTCCCTTCTTCAATGATGACTTGTTCACCTAATTAGGGACTGCTCTTGCTTGATGAAATAGGATTAGCTGGAGATGTTGTGAATGCTGCAAAATGTTGATCTGAAGTCTCCTCCAAATCACCTTTCAAACTTTGGTAGAGTTGCCACCTCTTGGTAGAGGATAGATATGAATTAGCTGAGAACTTTCCTCAACTTTGCATCTTCTTCAAAACCCACTATCACAACCCAATCTCACAAGACATCTACTTGTGAGGACTACAAATATATCACACTTTGTTACAAAACACTGACCAAACAGAGACTCAGAGTCACCACTCAACACACAGTGAGAAGATTTTACAAATGTATTTTTTACTTTTGACTCTTTTCTATGGCCATCCCTAGCAGTTGTTGGTGTCTTGGATGGGTAAATCAATTTGCTCAACAAAAGATTTTGAATATAACAATATAACCCCAACCAGAGATCCTAACATATATACTTCTTCATTATTGTTCTCCCCAGTAGAGTCACCATTTTTTTGGTAGTTTCCTTTGATCTTCAACTTGTAGATTTATATTTTGATGGATAACTTTAATATAACTTTGACTCTATCACCACTCCAAAGTCTACAAGGAAGAGGGACAATTAACAAGGATAAAAAATGAGATCCTCCTACACTTTGAGCCTTAATGCTCAGGCAGGTATACCCTTGACTCACTTCTCCAAAGGAGTCTCAAAACAATATACAATTATATCCTTTACTAATTGACTGAAAGATATTATCATTTAAATTTGGATGTGTGTGGTTGATGGCAATGAAATGCCTCCAGAGAATGGACTAGTGCCTTAACCTAGGGCAAAGAGTCTCCCAATTACATACATCAACTGAAGATCTTAAATCAAACATTCCTGGGCTCAGGATAAGTGCTTTGCCTATTACCCCTCTCCCTCAAACACAAGGACATCACATTCTTATTTGGTTGTAAACTCACTGAACTCACCTAAAAGACTTTAATCCTAACTTTGTTAGGAACTCAGAGATGACTTCACAATACTCTTTGTTTACCATATGTTAATACACTTTGTGACACTAACATATATGAGCTTAGAACCAAAACAATATGACATACACAAATGAAAGATTAGAACTCAATAGCATTCTCATTAACATATTTAGGATCAATATACAATCAAAGCAACACAAAGATAGGAAAAAGACCCAAAATCCAACTCCTCTTTCCTCAAATGTTCATACAATCATGACCACTAGAACTGATTAAAATTCAGAATAGAACCTCAGGACCGAACCCTTACTCTGTCAAAAAACTAACTACTTATACCCCTAGTCACCTTGGAATCCTCAAAGAGGATGCATCAAGCTTTGGGTGACTAGGGTTAGGGTTTCAACTACCCAACCAATAAAAAATACAACAAAAGTTATTGTAGGGGAAGAAACATAGGCAACTTGGAGAAAACAAATTTCAGACAGATCTACCATCATCAAAATCTGCGAGAACAGTACAGAACAACAAGGAATTGCCATGAAAACCAGTCAAATCAGCCACCTACAAACACACCTCGAGCACAAAAAACACAATACAGACCCCTGCAAATGATCATGGAACACCTTGGACCACACTGCAACAATCAGCAAAACCAATTCTACCAGATTCGGCCGCTTGATCAATAAATTTTAGTCCTTTCTATCACTAGAAACCCTCTCAAAATTTGAAATCAAACTGCAACGGTCATTTCCAAGCGCCAGTAGAAAATCGGTGGTCTATATTCAAAACTAGATCAACTTTAAGTCCTGACCGTCAGATCTTCATATTTCCTAGGCTTTATGATTTATCTTTTTAAAAAGACCCCAGCCACACTTAGCGAATTGGTGACTGAAGGCTTTTTCAGTTCGTAGAATACTTTATGTTACCGCTAGTTAGTTTAACGATTGCATGAACACTCCTTTGCTAGATTGCTAGCCAATTTGGAGCACCTCCATTTTATTACATGAATGAACGAAACCCTTTGAACTTTGTCGGGCCGCCAAAACATTGTCCAAACCACCAAAAAGACTAAGAAACCTTACTGGGCCCGCATCAAGAAAATTGATGGTTGTCTCATCTTCGCATAGACCCCCGAGATTCCTCCAGATCATAAGACAACCATCGAATGAAGAATCTTACCCTACCCTGACAATCCTCTGACACCGAAAGAGAACAATGACTGTCTTAAGTTCGCATATGTTAGAAAAAACCCATCAAATTACACACCAACTGTCGATGCTCTACAAGTTTCAGAACCCACTGAACCTCAAAAAACTAGGTCCCACTAACAACTACCAACGTATTAATACATGGACCAATCACAGCTTGCCATTTGTGCCACATAGCAGTGGACCCACCGTTTAATCCTTTAGGAGATCGAACGGTTGTCATTAAGGTGTGATGTTAAAGCCTGCACATCTCCCGTCAGTGGAATGGTGACAACCGTAGATTTTGAAGACTCTTTAACTACCAACAGGGAAAAACAATAGGGCCCACTGGGACAGGTGTCGTGAAGTCACGTAATCGCATGTCAGAACCTTTTGACAGCCTGCAGCCTTGCAAACAAGAGACAGCCACAAGTTTTTAAAGGGCAACACTTAGGAAAAATTAACATCGATAGACTTAGGCCTAGGAAAATATTAAAGGGGACCCCGACATGAAACCTTAGTCACATGATTGCATAGCATGAAAATGGCTCATACGATCATGCGACAAACAACTTAAATAGAACAAGGGGTCACAACCTTTAAGCACATTGGTATTTTAGGACTTAAGTGACCCAAAAAAGTAACATTAAAATAGAATAGGGCCAGGGTAAAACAAAGGGGTTTTTTCATACCAACGACTATATTTTTGAATTTTCTAAGCTTAGGGTTTATGCCAGAGACCTAAAAACAACTATAGAGACCAGAAGAAAAGGGCTAGAGCCATGAAATTTTTTCAAGGTGCTAACAGGGTGATGAATTAGGAACATTTCCTTTTGTTATATTTACACATTCATGAAATCATTATACTATTTTTGTTGTTAATAAAGTCAAGAAATTGACTGGTGTTGGTGACTATGATTGGTAAAGGGGTATAGTCAGCAGATTAAGGGTTGTAAACATCTATTATGTAAATCATGAACTTTGAATCTTCCTAAAGAGTTTTCCAATGTTAAAAAATCCCAATATTTATGAACAAAAATGCAGGCATTAGGGTCATTCTTATAGTTTCATTTTATGTCACTTTTGTGTAAGAGTATTCCTTTTCAATTCCCATTCAATGAAACCTGTGTTTGTGAGAAAAAATGCTTTAATCTTTGAAGATAATGGTTCTTGGTTTTCCTTGCATGAAACTTAGATGAATGTTGCTAACTTGAAATTTGTCTTTGAACATTAAGTGTTTATTATGTATGCCTATACCTCATATAATCCAAAAAAATCTTCAACACGAGGTTTTTTGTAACTTAAAGGGCCTTAGTGACCGGCTTTGAGTTGAGAAACTTTGGTGTCTGAAACTACATTGTTTTCAACTAGTCGGTAGATTTTAGTTTGTCTTGATGGTTTTCTTCCAAGATTTCACCCATTTTTGTCTACAAAATTTTCATTGGCTACAAATTCTTGGGATTATATCCACCTCAGACATGGTAGTAGGCTAAGCTTCCGTATTCCTTCTGTTTGGTCTAGAAGAATATACCTTGGAAGTGAATTGGATATGTTAGATCCTTAAGGCATACCTTTGTGTTTAATGCCCTACATCTTCCTTGTAAGTGAATTAGATAGATTATTTCCTCATGATTTATCTTCATGTTTAAACTTTAAAGTTCTTTTTATAGGTTTCTCTCCCAGGATTAGTTAATGCATATGTAGCCTAGTTTGGAGCTGACTTGACATCCTCCATTTTTGCAAGGGCTGCTTATGATTTTTGCATGTAATTTCTTTTCTTTTCCTTATGTATGTGAGAGGAATGGAGAAAAGGTTAATGATCAATCAAAGATCATATGAAACTATGTAAACCACTTTTAGTAATAAAAAATGTAAATTTCATGTATATTGCCAGTCTCTGCCACAGGGGTACATTCAGAGGGTTCATTGAAAAAATGATCCTTTGAATGGTTACTATGAATATGAATGATTTGATATAGCATATTGCTCATTTTACATGAAGTTTGGAATAGCTTGTGCAAGGGTGAAAGTACTTTTGATCATTTTGGTCGTGACTGTTCCTATACATAGTCACGAAATGTAATTGTCTATTGATTATATGTAATTTTGAATGGATTAAATGCTTTATTCTTGGTAGAAGTGAATGGAAGGAATAGTGTTGGTGCTAGGTTTCATTTATTATTGAATTCAATGGTTTCCAAGATGTGTTGAGGAGTTTTCTCCTTGTCTAATGTTAACTGTTCCTGCACAATCCACTCATACAATAGTGAAATGCTATGTGGAAGGGATGATTGATAGTGTTCCTTGAGGGAAGGGGGATTTGAAAGACTTATTATCATTTCATTTTGTATTTCCAATATGTTTGGATGCAGGGTAGACCAGGAGAATGAAGGATCACTCACTGATTGCATGATAACCTAGTTTTGAAGGGTCACTAGTTGAGGGGACAGTCAAGGTCTGGATGATTGGTCCATTGGAGGACCCTATTTCTTTGTATTAATTTCTATTCAAATTGGATTCATAGATTTCTTGTGAATTATCAGCTGCTATGTATCCTGCAACTGCATCCGTAAATCTGCATATACTTCTCTAGGGTTGTAAGCCACTTAGGGATCAAAATAGAGAAAATAAATCAAAATCATTCTTTGTCCTATTTCCTTTTAACAAAGTCTCAAATATCAATGATGCAATAAATTTGATGCCCTAAGCTATCAATACAAATGGTGCCTAGCTAGAAGGTCACGGGCTGTCCATTTGATAACCACAATCAACATTTCAAAAAAATTGATATCCTTGAGCACAAGCACCAATTACATCAAATAACGGAGTTAAAGCACAGGCTAGGGCATGATACCAGTAGAATGAAGTCCTTTCAGTGAGCATCTCAGAAATATACAATGGTGTCATTAAACATGCCAGTAATATCAACAAACATGAATCCAAACATTTCAAAACAGTGAATCGATATCCTTGAGCACAAGCACTGATAACATCAAATAATAGAGATAAAGCACTGGCTAGGGCATGACACCAGTAGAATGCAGTCATTTTAGAGAGCATTCATGATCAAATAAAATGCAATGCATTTGAAATTTGTGGTCGAATATGATGCCAGAGGCTCGAAAGATGAAGAAATCACATACCTTCTCTCGTGCTCAGCTTTCACCCGCTCCTTTTCTATGCAATCAAAATAAAAATGATTTGGCCGTTTCAACTTTTTTTTCATCTATACCCCGAAACTATTGGAATTCTGATGGTCTATTTAAAACCCATCAGAATGCTGACACCATCGGGGCCTATTACAAAAAAAAAACACCAAATTCATAATAAAAAATTATCCGTCGGAAGTTTCTGTCGAAATTTGTCCCCAAATGTAATAGTGTTGGCTAGTTTATCCTCTTTTGGTTTCCTTCCCTATAGACATGAGTTATTAAAATACTCATCAAATCTCCTCATAAGCTAACTAATTGGTCTAGAATTCCATTAACTATCAATAAGGAATCTCCTTCTAGGTGTATTCTCATAACCCTAACTCAAGCCTACACTTTAGGCCCAACAATGTTGCTCTAAATTCTTCTTCATTATTTATTATGATCCCTAGGTGATCAAACATTTTTCTAAGGACTTTACCATTATGATCTCTAGCAATACATCCTGCCCCACTTGGTCCTAGATTACCTCTTGAGGCTCCATTGAAATTCACCTTGATCTGTCTTTTTTCTAGTTTCTTCCATTTGACATTCTCTTGAGCATTACTAGGATGATCAACCTTCTAACCCTGTTAACTAGGGAAGTTGGAACTTTCATGTTTATTCTAAAAATTAAATAATTAAATAATTATATAAATATGCATAGTGATATATGTTATCTCTAGACTACATATTGATATCCCATTCTATATCAAATGGTTACAATTTTAGTTTAGAATTGAGTTCAAATATATTTATACAAGTGAAAGGAACACCTATAATGCATGGAGAAATCATTTATCCTTCCTAGATTTTTAAAAAATTTGATCAATAAATTATTGTGAATTTCACTCTACGAATTGTGTGATGTTGTAAATATTGAACATCATAATTTTTTCTCATTATGTTGAGAGTATGAAACAATATTGGTCATCTTAGGCCATGCTACTATCTCTTCTCTATTTTGAATATCACTCTTAAATCTCAACTTTTAACCACATGAAAAGTTCCTTGGTAGTGTGATTAATAATATATTTTTTATAAAGTTGGTACTATATTTTTATGTTCACAAGACTTTCTATTAGTAATAAAATCCATAGTTATTTGGTTAAATTTCTAGAGAATATGAGCCAAGAATAGTGAGTAACATTATATCCTCAATTATTAGTGTTGCCCAAGATTTCCCCGTCATTCATTTTCGGCCACAGCCCTATTTTCCAAGTGAAATGCTCAAGTGTCGAAAACCCAGTGTGTTTTTGACCTCCTCTCTGCAGGCTTGGGATGTTTCTGCCTTTTGGTCTGAAAGTTTGGTGTATTTTTGACTTTTACTCAAAAATCCTCTGTGTTTTTGACACCTTCTACATTTTTGACCCTAAGCATGCAACTTCAACAGGCGGGTCCTAGTGCCTAAGGCCGTGCCAGCACAGAAAAGATCTGACGGCTGTCACACGATTGCATGGGATCTTCTGATCCTATGAGATCATACGACAATCATTGATGCGGTGTCAGCAAAGGATCAGCAGTCAAGATAGTGCCGC
The DNA here is from genome assembly GCA_027943335.1 of Chamaecyparis obtusa. Taxonomy (NCBI): domain Eukaryota; kingdom Viridiplantae; phylum Streptophyta; class Pinopsida; order Cupressales; family Cupressaceae; genus Chamaecyparis; species Chamaecyparis obtusa. Next base: position 87,968 of record BSBK01002171.1, on the reverse strand, counting down.
CAACGGTCATCAGTTAGCATCACGCAGTTGGTCACATGATTGCATGGGCCTTCCTGGCCACATGTGATCATGTGACAAGTGGTAAGTGATCAAACCACAGTGTGGTAGCAGTCGATGACTAACACTTTACAGTTGGTCGCATGATCGCATGGGCTCTTTTGAGCCCATGCGACCATGCAACAAACTATCAACGATTTTGATTTTCTTAGCAAGGTGGTGATCAGCAGGGGTTCAGTGGATAGTGCCACCAGCGGTTATCGGGTAGCATCATGCGGTTGGTCACATGATCACATGGGCTCTTCCGAGCCCATGTGACCATGTGACAAATCATTAGCGGTTAGCATGCTTTTGGGTGGTGTTGCTGTGGGTCCGTGCTGGGGTACCGAGGTGTTTGCTGATGTGGCGGTTGGGATGAATAGGGGAGTGACATGTGGTGGTTCTAGGCTCAGGGTTAGCAAGCTTTGCATAGTTGTGTAGTTGGAGGTGGGCCCAGCTCTAGGTTCAGTCAGGTAATCTCGCATTAAAAGGAAGAATATTCTTTCTATCTGGCAATTACGAGACTTCCCTTAGTCGGGTAATCTCCTGATGGAAGGGAATATGCCAAAATTTTTACAAGACTCAGTGACTACCGTTGGATGAAGCAAGGATCAACAGTTTTCGCGTGGTCACTAGATGTGACCCGGGGTTAAGAAAGAAACAAGCGGTTCAGTGACTAAAGGGAAATGTGAACCTGAGGTGAACCCAGGGTTAGGATTGTGTGAACATCTAAAGCTTGTTGCATGATCTCATGTGGCCTCTTAGCCGCATGTGATCATGCGACAAGCCCCTAGCAGTCAACAGGGCTTCGGTGGGCTTGCAGTTTGGTGACGTGTCCAGTCTGCAGTGGGTGGCTGGTGGTCAGTGAAGGTTTGATAGGTGGTAGATTTTGTGGGCCCGAGGTGTCATTTTGTGGTGAAGAGCGACAGTTTTAAAAAATTGTCGCATGATCGCATGAAGGCCTTTTGGCTCATGCGATCATGCGACTGTTGACATTTTCAAAGGGCGGAGGCAAGTTTTCAAAAACTTGTCGCATGATCACATGAAGGCCTTTCAGCTCATGCGATCATGCGACCATTACTTTGTCAAAGAGATGTAGCCTGGTTTGGCAAACTCTCTTCCAAGGTAAATGTTGCGAGCGTGGGTAGTTCAAAAAATTTATGTTGCTAGGGCGGTTGCAGTTAGAGGAATGTGCAAAGATTTTTTAGGGTGCCATTTTGAGTCCTTTCCAGTATGGGATCGGATTTTGCATATTCATGGCAGTATGGGCTTGTAGGGAAGTTTGTTGAATCTAGACTTTTGTGTCTGCAGGCATGATCAAGTACAGAGATGGGCATGCAGGGAGATATATCTGATTTGGCTTTGATATTTACAGAGAACATTTATGATCAGAAGTGACTATTTTAGGGCCAGATTATTATAATGCATATCTATGTAGCCCTAATTCAGAGATATTTTGATTCCTGCCTACATGCAGGGGATGTATATATTCTTTTTTTGGAGCCTGTAGTGCTTAGAATTGGCCAATTGTAAAAAAGGAAAGTTTCTTTCCCCAGAGGTTATTGAAGGCATTCTTTCTACTCCTTAACTTTCTACAATTGTAAAATTCCCATTGATTATTCAAATATTGCAAGTATTCTATGCTATTCTTGTTGTCCTCATGCTTGCTTGTCTGGATTATCTCTTATTGGATCAAAGTGTATGCATGATTTCAATGATATCTCAGGTTTCCTGATTCCTCTTGCAAACTACAATTTTGTGTGTTTCCTGTGTCTAATCTGATTTAGGTGTTTTGCAAGTATACTACAGCCCCTAGCAGCCTTGTCTCATTCCTACACTTAGTTGCAGAAAAGGATGTCTGTTTGCAGGTCATAGGTTGAGCCTTTGTTTAGACCCTCCTATGAAATACTTATGCAAGTCTATCTAGTGAGTTGTAACTTATTGGACCTAATTTCTTCATTGGTTTCATCCCTCTATACTGAGATCCAAACCCAAGTTCAGTGCATCACTTGGTAGGTAGATTTGCTTTCAGTTATTTCCCTTTCCATGCACTCCTTCTATCCCTTTCCCTCAAAAGTTTACTTTCCTGTTAGAAGCAAATCAGGGTGATTATCCAAGAGGAACCAGCCTAAAATTTGGAGGTCTCATCTCAGTTAGCAAAAGGTCCCACAACCTTGAGATGATTCCCATGTTATACTGGATTATCAAGACTATGAGAGCTTTAACTAAGGGTGCAAATTTAGTGTATAACAATTTCTAGCACACCTGGTGGGACAACAAAGAAGTTCATTTGTTGAAGATTGTGTCATCTCTGATATGCAGATTGCATAATACAGACCTTTAGAAGTTTTTCTATCAAGTATATCTGGCGACTCCACTGGTTTCAAAGATTCAAGCTAACCTTGTTTAAGGTTTATGAGAAAGATTGAGACTAGAAGCTCAAAGCCTACTAAATTTTTAGAGTTGCCCTTGAAAAGAAGCTACAAAGGTAGGTCAACTCAGAGAAGATCTCCTGCAAGAAAAGTCCAATCTACACCTCCTGATACTTTAGTGAGGAGACCTCTCCTCTTTCATTTTAGAAAAAGAGGGCGATCTCTGACCGGAGATCTATAAGAGGAAGGAGATCCAAATCTAGAAAATACAACTCATATAGTTATTGATCTTTAGATTACACCTCCTACAATGGCTAGAAATTTCACCTTTGCACCTTTCAATCAGGGGAGCCCCTTAGATTTTGTAGTGCATCATGATGTGCCCTTGGTGGCATCAAAGAGTATACCTAATTTCACAGAGGAGGGACAAACAACAGCCTTTGAGCACATAAGAGATGTGACCACCATTTGCAGCATACACAACATTACTCAAGAGGATGTGGCCACCAAACTATTAGCGGCATCTCTGAAAGGTAAGGCTCTAGAGTGGTTTAGAACTTTAACTGTTGGTTCTATTACTTCATGGGATGAATTAGGGGATGCATTAATAAAGCATTTTGAGGATAAATCAGATAATTTGTCTCTGGTTGAGCAATTAACAACTATAAAGAGAGACCCCCAAGAGCAAATGACAGATTATAATAGTAGGTTCCTTAAAACATGGAATAGAATCCCAGTCTCTGTAAGGCCATCAGCTGACCATGCCTTCTTGTATTACTTGCAAAGTTTAAATAGCCAAATTTCTATCATGATCCAGTCTATGGGTGGTACCACTTTACCCCAAGCTTTTGACAATGTTGTCAAGGTTGAAAATTGTTTGATCCAAGCAGGCATGATACAGAGAAGGCCTCCCATGCCTATCTTTCCTAGTCTTCAGCCCATTGCACCTACACAAGTACCCCCATTTGCCCCTATTCCCACAATATCTGCACCTCGAGCTACTACCAGTGGTCAGGAACATGCCGCAACAAATTTCTCCCAAGAGTTGAAAGAGGTAAAGAGTAGTCAGCAAACTAGTATACAAGAAATGAAAAACTTGCTGCAGACTCTAACCAAAGAGGTCACAAACTTGAAGAAACTAAACCAAGGCATCAAGCCACCCTTTCAATCACAAGGCCAAGGTCCTAATCAGAAATACCAAAATCAAGGACAACCTTATCAACAAAATAGGCCACCATACCAAGGAGGCTATCAAGGGCAAAGACAAAATTTTAGTCAAAGACCATTCCAACCATATAACCCTGCACCTCTTAATTTTTTAAATCCAGTCAGGGATAGGGTTTCTAGTCAAAACAATATGGCCATGGATAATGAATGGTGTTTCCCTTGCAATCAGCCCCAAAATCAGGCTACGTGTTCTAATGGATGGATGAACCAAGCACTAATGGTTCAAAATGCTTCACAAGCTCAAACAGAAGCTCCTTCTAGTGGGATAGCTCCTCAGTAAGAAACACAAGAGAATGAGACTGCTCTTTTCAATTGGGAGCAATCGGATTTCAATGGAGTCAATGATGAAGCTACTTTTGTTACCTACACAAGAGCAAAGAGAAGAGCCCAAGACATGGAGAGAGAAGATTATGGTACTAAGGCCACTACATTTGTAGAGCCATTGCAGCAAGTTGCCCCTATCACATCCAAGGAGGTCCCTGTCAGCACAAGCAAAGAGGGCCAAGTTCCAAAAGAGACAAAACCTATCATAGCAAAAGTACAACAAAGGGTACACACTGTGGCACCTTATAATATTGTAGACAACTTGAAGAAGGTGAATGTCACCATGTCTATGTGGGACTCTTTGTCTATTCTAAGACAACCTGAAATTTTGGAGAAGGCCATGAGAGAGGTAGCAAACCCTCAACTTGCAAAAGAAACTGCAAAACCAGTGTTGGTCAACACTGATCAAGAAAAGGAGACTCCAACTAGCAACTCCAAGGCCAATACCATGCAAGGTAGGAGTTTAAAGCCACCTCCCTTTTACGTATCTTTAATTATTGGGAAATCTTTAGTGCATAATTGTATGGTAGATAGTGGAGCTATTAGCATTGTAATGCCCAAGAAAGTGGCTGATCAATTAGGACTTAAATATGAACCCTTCCAAAAGAAGGTTACACAACTTGATGGATCCTCAGTCAGTACTATAGGTGTGACCAAGGATACCAGTCTAATTCTCCATGCTAGTCCTAATTTTTCCATCCTCCTTGACATATATATCATAGATCTTCCAGCATTCTTTGCCATATGTCTCTCAAGGGAGTTCACAGCCAAGATAGGAGGTTATCTTTCCTCTGACTAGTCTCACATGCTCTTTCATATAGGGTATGGTACCAAAGTCACCATTAAATCAAAAGCCTTAGCAATACATCATATAGAGCCATATGTGTCTAATTCCATCAATACTAATTGTCCTATATTTGATGACAATGATTTCCCAACCACTAGTGAAGCAAGCACCAAAATTGAGAATATCCTTGATATTCTCCTAGATGAAAGAACCTCAGAGATCCAAGAAGGTCTTGTTTGGGATTTTGGTTTGGGGAGTTATCTGATTCAAGAAAGTGGAACCATAGAACCAAGCCTTCTCAAAGAATGCACTGATTCAGATGATCAGGATAGTCAGGTCTGGGAGCTATTTTTTGATGGAGCTAGGAGTAGACATGGGTCTGGTGGAGGTGCTATGCTAGTGTCCCCAAAAGGAGAAAGGTATTATACTACCTTTAGATTTAGTTTTTCCTGCACCAACAACACTACCGAGTATGAAAGTCTGGTCAATGGACTAGAATGGGCTAGAAAAAGAGGGCTTAAAGTGTTAAAAGTATATGGTGATAGTGAACTTGTTGTCAACCAAGTAAGAGGGATGAGTGCAACCAAAAATGATGTCATGAAACCATACAAACATAGAGTTTGGGATGCAATTGAAGATTTCCATGCTTTCAATATCGTTGCTATCCTTAGAAAATTAAATCAAAATGCTGATAGGTTAGCTGCTATTGGATCTCAGTTTGACATTCCCAATAGCATTTCAAAAGAGGCAGATCAGCAGCACATCAAGATTATTGTCAAACCTTCAATTCCAGATAATAATATTAATTGGCAAGTGTTTGACAATGATGAACAAATTCTGCAGTTCTTGTTTGAAGAAGAGGTCTTTTCAAGGCACAATCAAAAGAGATTATCACAGAGCTATGGTGATCAAGTGATACAACTTAGATCTAATAAGATGCCTAAAGGTCTTGTCACCTTAGAGACTATCTTCAACAAGGATGATGAAGTCAAGAGAAATAAAGCTAGCCTGGTACTCCAACAGGAACATTGTGCTGAATTAGAGTTGGAGCTAGGTAAGAGCCTACAATTTGGAAAAGTAAACACTAATTCAGAAAAGAAAGCTTACACTAAATTGTTCAGAGAATTTAGTGATGTTTTTGCATGGAGGTATGAAGACCTCAAGGGTTTTGATCCTACCCTTGCTCAGCACACTATTGAATTGGAGCCTAATGCTAAACCAGTAAGGCAAAAGCAAAGGCCTGTTAATCCCAAGCTGGAACCACTTATGCATAAGGAAGTACTCAAACTAATAGAAAGTGGCATCATCTACCCCATCAAACATACTAGTTGGGTTTCCAACCTTGTTCCTGTCAGGAAAAAGAATGGGGAGCTGAGGTTATGTGTTGATTTCAGGGATTTGAACAGAGCCTCATTAAAAGACCGCCATCCACTACCCTCTATGGAACAAATTCTACAATGTGTCTATGGATCCAAGAGATTCTCATTGTTGGATGGCTATTTAGGATACAATCAAATCTTAGTGAAAGAAGAGGATCAATATAAGACTGCATTTACAACCAAGTGGTTAACCATGGCATATCAGAAGATGCCCTTCGGTTTGTCAAATGCAGGTGCTACATTTCAAAAGGCAATGGATATGGCCTTTAGGGGCCTCATGTACAAGTTTGTGCTAGTCTACCTAGATGACATAACTATCTACTCAAAGCATGCAGTAGACCACATCAGGCATTTGAGGCAGATTTTTGAAAGATGTAGAGAATTTGGGATATCCCTTAATCCCAAGAAATGTGTGTTTGTAGTTCATGAAGGAAAATTATTGGGATATGTAGTATCCAAATAAGGAATTATAGTGGATCCTAAGAGAATTGCAGCCATCTTAGAACTACCATTACCACATCACAAGAAAAGTCTCCAATTTTTCATAGGAAAGATTAACTTTGTTAGGAGATTCTTGCCTAACATTGCAGAGTTACTCAAGCCTTTGACAACCATGTTGAGGAAAGGTTCAGCCTTTAGTTGGACCAAAGAAGGAAAATTTAACTTCCAAGCTATTAAAGAAGCCTTAACAGAAGCTCCTGCTCTCCTAAACCCAAACTTCAGTAAGGATTTTATCCTTTATGCTTATGGGGGTCATGATGCTATATCTACAATATTGACTCAAGAAAATGCTGAAGGATTGGAGCAGCCTATTGCTTTCTTTAGCAAAGGTTTAGAAGAGTATGAAAAAAGATACTCTTTTGTAGAAAAACATGTTCTTGCTGTGGTAAAGAGCCTCAAAAAATTCAGACATTTGTTGACCCATAGCAAGTTGCATTTGATGGTTACTCATCCAAGTGTCAAAGAATTTTTGCTTTCTAAAGACCTAAATGAAAAAAGAGCTGGTTGGATCACTAAGGTGATGGAATATGACATAGATATTTAGATTACCAAGCTGGTTAGAGGAAGAGGTCTTTGTGAGCATCTAGCAGAAGATGAAAGTTCAAAGAAATTGGAATATATAGATGCATCTCTGGTGGTGCATTCTACAGGAGAGTCAGCCAAGCCAGCTAGCTGGTTGCCTAATATGATCAATTATTTGAAGATAGGACAATGTCCTATAGACCTAGATTCAACAAAAAGGAGGTATTACAGGCTAAAATCTGTTCCTTTTGTGCTGATAGATGAAATTCTTTTCAGAAAGGATCACAATGGTGTCCTTCTAAGATGCATAGATTCATAAAGGGTTGCAGATGTCTTATTCGAGTTTCATGATGGAGCTTCTGGTGGCCATTTCTCTCCTAGGACTACAGCTTTTAAGATCATGAGGGCTGGATACTATTGGCCATCTATCTTCAAAGATAGTCATGATTATGTTAGAAGATGCGCTATTTTTGTAGGGAAAGAAAGATTTGTAGCTCTGCCCCTACAGCCAGTCAAAAAAGAGTAGCCCTTCATGAAGTGGGGTATAGATTTCATTGGCATGATTAACCCTCCATTTAGTGTAGGACACAAGTGGATAATCATTGCAACTGATTATTTCACTAGGTCGATAGAAGCAGTTGCTTTAAAAGAAGCTAATGAGAGTGCTATTTTAAGTTTTTATGATGACATCATTCATAGATTTGGCATTCCAGATTCTATAGTTTCAGACAATGCATTAGCATTTACAGGCCTCAAAGTCTCAGAGTGGGTAGTCAAGAAGGGAATTTGACTGAATACAAGTTCTAATTACTATCCTCAGGGGAATGGTTTGGCAGAATCAACAAATAAGAATCTAATTAGAATAATCAAAAAGACCTTGCAAGACAGTCAGAGGGACTGGCATACTAAATTGAGATTTGCCTTGTGGTTAGATAGAATTACTCCAAAGAAAATCATTGGTAACTCCCCATACATGTTGTTGTATGGAAGAGAGGCTAAGTTATCTATTTCAACTAAATTACCAGCTTTGGACTTGGCCACTCAGTATTCCTTGTTTGAGGAAAGTTATCCTATGCAAATTAGATATGCCCAGCTAATGGAGCTAGAAGAGATCAGAGATAAATCAATGCAAGATATGGCATTCCATCAGAGTCAAACAAAGAGAAGCTTTGATAAAAGAGCCAGGGTCAGAAACTTCAAGGTTGGAGATGTAGTTCTCAAATGGGATGAGTTCAGGTCAAAACCTGGCAAGCACACAAAGTTTGATTCCTTTTGGGGTGGACCATTTGTTATAATAGAATGCAGAGGATCTAACGCTTTTTAGCTTTCAACCCTTGAAGGAGCTGCCCTACCAATCTTAGTGAATGGTTTCCACTTGAAGCTTTGCTTTGAGGTTAATCCCTCTCTATAGGTCCTTCTTGTAAATCCTTGTAAATATATTTCTTGCTTTCTTCTAGCTTTCTAGTTTAGTTTTTCCTTGTTTTCCAAGAAGTGCTTGTGCACAGGTTTGTCTTCCCGGTTTAGTTTTTGTCCCTCTCCCTGTCAGAAAGTTTTTTTTGTGCTCAAGAGATGACCCCATGCCCAATGGATTGAGTCAAGGCAACTGGTCCAATGTCTAGCAGGCTGACATCCCGCAGAGGTTGCCAAAATGTTGCCCAAGATTTCCCCCTCATTCATTTTCGGCCACAGCCCTATTTTCCAAGTGAAATGCTCAAGTGTCGAAAACCCAGTGTGTTTTCAACCTCCTCTTTGCAGGATTAGGATGTTTCTGCCTTTTGGTCTGAAAGTTCGGTGTATTTTTGACCTTCACTCAAAAATCTTCTGTGTTTTCAACACCTTCTATGTTTTCAACCCTAAGCGTGCAACTCCAATAGGTGGGTCCCAGTGCCTAAGGCCATGCTAGCGTAGAAAAGATCCGACGGCTATCGCATGATCACATGGGATCTTCTGATCCCATGAGATCATACGACAATCATTGATGCGGTGTCAGCAAAGGATCAACAGTCAAGATAGTGCCGCCAATGATCATCAGTTAGCATCATGCAGTTGGTTGCATGATCGCATGGGCCTTCCTAGCTGCATGCAATCATGTGACAAGTGATAAGCAATCAAACCATAGCATGGTAGCGGTTGGTGACTAACACTTTATGGTTGGTCGCATGATCGCATGGGCTCTTCTGAGCCCATGCGACCATGCAATAAATCATCGACGGTTTCAATTTTCTTAGGAAGGTGGCGGTCAGCAGGGGTTTAGTGGATAGTGCCGCTAGTGATTATCGGGTAGCATCATGCGGTTGGTTTCATGATCACATGGGCTCTTCAGAGCCCATGTGACCATGTGACAAACCGTCAGTGGTTAGCATGCTTTCAGGTGGTGTTGTTGTGGGTCTGTGCCGGGGTGCCAAGGTGTTTGTTGATGTGGTGGCTAGGATGAACAGGGGAGTGACACATGGCAGTTCTAGGCTCGGGGTTGGCAAGCTTTGTGTGGTTGTGCAGTTGGAGGTGGGCTTAGCTCTAGGTTCAGTCGGGTAATCTCGCATTAAAAGGAAGAATATTCTTTCTATCTGGCGATTACGAGACTTCCCTTAGTCGGGTAATCTCCTGACGGAAGGGAATATGCCAAAATTTTTACGAGACTCAACGACTACCATTGGATGAAGCAAGGATCAATGATTTTTGTGTGGTTGCTGGATGTGACCTGGGGCTAAGAAAGAAACAAGCAGTTCAGTGACTAAAGGGAAATGTGAACCTGAGGTGAACTCGCGGTTAGGATTGTGTGAACATCTAAAGCTTGTCGCATGATCTCATGCGGTCTCTTAGCTGCATGCGATCATGTGACAAGCCCCTAGTGGTCAATAGGGCTTTGGTGGGCTTGCGGTTTGGTGATGTGTCTAGTCTAAAGTGGGTGGCTGGTGGTCGGTGAAGGTTTGACAGGTGGCAAATTTTGCGGGCCTGAGGTGTCATTTTGTGGCAAGAGCGACAGTTTTAAAAAATTGTCGCATGATCGCATGAAGGCCTTTCAGCTCATGTGATCATGCGACCGTTGACATTTTCGAAGGGCAGAGGCAAGTTTTAAAAAACTTGTCGCATGTTCGCATGAAGGCCTTTCAACTCATGCGATCATGCGACCATTGCTTTGTCAAAGAGATGTAGCCTGTTTTGGCAGACTCTCTTCCAAGGTAAACATTGCGAGCGTGGGTAGTTGAAAAAATTTATGTCGCCAGGGTGGTTGCAGTTAGAGGAATGTGTAGAGATTTTTTAGGGTGGCATTTTGAGTCCTTTCTAGTATAAGCTTATCAGAATGACTAGCTATGACATTAGGAACCCTTGTAGATTCACTTGGATTATACTGATTATAATCCTATTTAGAATTGATGCTTGTGACCCATCATGATGGTCTTTCTTGCAAAGGGGAGGTAGCAACATTTTCCTCTTGGGCTCTAGGGTCAGCATGGCAGTTTTGAAGAAGATTATTTAAGTCCTCCACCTCAGTAGGGGCAAGGAAGCTCTGATATTCCACAACATAGTGTGTTGCATGCACTTTGTCTTTGCTAACTAAAATGCTGCCCTCTTAAACCAGCTTCATGAACTCACTCTTCATGATAGTAAGCACCAAAGCAACCTGTGACATAATATTAAAGTCGGTGAGTTTAAGATTAAACTTAGTAGGCTTCCTTTTCTCCATCTAAAAAAATTCTCTATTCTTGTCCTTCCAAAGAGTCCATAGAACTTCAATAGTCAAAGTAAACCATACATTATTTAGTCTAGAATAAAAAAAATCAACATAACCAACAAGGATTTCACTCCAAGAAAGGACATCATTGATAGTCCTCAAGTAGGGTGAGCCAAGAAAGATAGACCAAATCTTACGAGCATAAAGACATTCAAAGAATAAATGTTCAAAAGTTTCAATAGAATTAAAAATACTACACAAAATAGGGGCAAGACCAACAAAGGACAAAATAGGGCCAATAGCAAGCTTTTTGATAAGGAGCAACCATTTAAAACAAAGCTTTTTAGGTTCCACTTTTCCTTTTCAAAAGTATTCAAAGAAAACATCCAATTAGAAAATGGGTTAATTTTCCCCCAACACTGAGTCACATGAGTGATGAGAGAGGAATCTTTCTTCAAACTATAATACAATTGCTTATTAGTGGTCTCAGAGAGCAAAGTGTCATCTATCCATTTAATCTTATTCAGAAATGTCATCATGTTGATAATGTCTCCTTTAATCTCTCCATTAATTGCTTTCTTAATAAGAGTATATGTTTTCTTTTGAGAACCAGGGATATTAAATTTAGATCTAAGAAAATCCCAAGACCCTAATTTCCCATCCTCCAAGAGGTCTTGAATCACAGATATCCCTTTCCAATTCCAAAATTTTGCTGAACAACTCTGAGTGAGGGCCAATGGTTTGCGATTAAGTTTCAAGCCCCACCAAATAGATCTATCCCCCCATAGCAAAGTATGGAGGGCCACCTGTAGCTCCCCTATCTAGAATTAGCTGCCTCACCTAGATCCAAGCCTTCTAGAAAGTTTGAAATTTTTTTGAACCAAACAATTTCATAAAACATTGTATACAATATTCAATATAATATTTATGGAATGCAATATAATATTTTATGTAATGTAATATTTGGATAAAAAGAAAAATGGCTCTCCTAGTAATATAAAGGATTTCCTTGTGGAAAGAGCGGTCCTACTTCTGGATCTCCCCATAGAATTAATCAATGAAGCCTACTTTAGGAAGATAGGAAATATGTTTGGAAAATTCCTAGGGTTTGTGGACATCCCTTTTAAACAATCTAATACTACCATCATTGTTAGGATGAATATCAATGTAAAAACCCTAAAACAAATTCGAGTGAAAAGTAAAAATGATGAATATTTAATTTCTCCTATTATTATTTTTGAAACTATTGATGCTAAAGAAGAAGATCAGGATAATAAAACCTCCTTAGAAAATGAAATATTGAATAAGAAAGAGGAAGAAAAACCCATAAATAAAGTTCTTATTCAATTTCCTAAGGTCAAGGCCTATTTCCTTAAAATTTTTGGAGGGTTTGCTATCAAGGATCTTTCAAAATCCAATCCAAATATTATTGACAAAGTAGTAATAGGAAAATTGAGTATCCCACTTGAATCCCTTGTCAATCAGCCAAAAAATGGTAATACCGCTGGTGACTTAGTTCAAGATCTCAATATAGGTACAATTACAACAAACAATAATCATGGTCTAGACATAGGAGTTACAGAATACAAATAGTCTCTTGAAAATATTCTAGGTTAGGTAGAGGAAATGAGTAGAGTAGTTAGTAAAGAATTATAATTTATCAACTAAGACACAAGAGAAAATAGTGAATGCGACATAAATTATTGTAATTGGCCTCCCATGGATTTCTCCTCTGAGATTTCAGCTTTGGTACCTATCGATCAGAAAATAGTAGAAGATAAGATTAAGACGATCTCAGAATCTAATTCTCCTTTAGATCAAGCTTTACCTATCTAGATTGACAAGGCATCATCCCTAGATATAGAGAACAAAATCTTGGATTCAAGAGAAAGGATTGAGTGTGATTGTAATTTTATTTTAGGTAGGAATGATATAGTCTCATAATTGTCTGAAATTGCAGCCATTAATGAATTTTTAGGTTTAGATATTAACCTATATTATGAATTTGAAATTAACAATGAAGTGAATAGAGAAATTGTAGTTAAAATACTACATTCACTAGATAAAGATAATTCTGAAATGGTAGAGGAATAGTCACTGGATAGTATAATGAAGCAGCCCATTCTCTTAGTTCTAAGTCTGAACTCTAATGAGAAATCTTCTCCTAATTGTACCAACCTCCCTAAATCCAGAGGAAGGAAATCCCTTAGAGAATTAAGAAATAGAGAAGGTGAGGCTTTAGGATAAATTAAAATCACATCGCTTCTGGATGCAGGGAAGGGGAAGTTCCTTCCCACTTAGCCAAGAAAATTATTTCATGGAATGTTCGGGGCATCAATGCCCCTAACAAAAAATGCCTTCTAAAAAGGAAATTATCAGTCTTTAATTCAGAAATAATTCTAATTCAAGAAACTAAGCTAGATATAAAAGGCTACAATAATCTTAAAAAGAAATTAGGTATGTGGGAAATCTTGGGAAACCCATCAAATGGAGCTTCTGGTGGGATTGCGATGATATGAAATCCCAGACTTTGTGATTTTACCCAGATAATATCTTCTAATAGCTGGATAGGAGGTATATTAAAAAGTATAATGATTAAAGTTAATTTAATACTAATCAATGTTTATGGTCCAAAATTCCTTCATGAAAAAAGGAATGTGTGGAAGGAGATCCAAACTTTTATCAATATGTACTCCAATGAAAATTTCCTTTTAGGGGGAAAATTTAATTCAATTTTAGAGGCTTCGGATAAGATAGGGGGTTCAAAGAAGCTTACCCAAACAAACCTATAATTCAAGGAGTGGTTGGGGGAAATAAAGACTTTAGAAATCAAGATGAAGATAGGTGCCTATACTTGGTCTAATAGAAGATCAGATGTAAGCCTCATTGTGGATAAAATAGATAGGTTCTTCTTCATTGGTAATTTAGCTACCTTTGACTTTGACATGATTGCCTCTATTTTTCCTACATCTGGTTCAGACCATTATCCAGTGTCCCTTCATTGTCTTAAACAAAATATACCAAAGAAAAATCCCTTCAAGTTTGAGAAAATGTGGCTAATGGATGAAAGTATCTTAAAAATCTAGAGGAATGGTGGAAGAATGCTAGCTTTAAAGGATAAAAAATCTATATCATTATGCAAAAACTTAAACTAATTAAAAGAAAGTTAATTGAGTGGAGCAAGGAGAGCTTTGGGAACATTTTTGAAAACACAATTAAAATTGAAAATGATATTAAATCCCTAAATGAGGATGTATTTTCTAAAGGTATGAATATGGATTCCTATCTCAAGGAGAAGGAGCTTCTCAAAAATTATGAGGAGATTTTAGCTAAGAAATAGTCTTATTGGAAATAGAGATCTAGGGAAACCTGGTTAATAGAGGGAGATGAGAATATGAATTTTTTTCATAATAAGGAGAAACTTCAATAGGATAATGACTATTAAAAGAGCCAATGGGGATATTTTGGAAAACTTGGAAGATATTTCAAAGGAAGCAGCAAACTAGTTCTATAAAATATTAAACAATGAAGATGGCTTGTTTATAAAATCTCATAATGATCTCTTAAGAAATATTCCTAATATCATTAATGGAAACCATAATAAAATGCTTAATGCCAAATTTTCTAATGAGGAAGTAGAAAGGGCCCTCAAAAACCTTCATCCAGATAAATCCCCTGGCCCTGATGGATTTCCTACATTCTTTTTTCAAAAGTGCTAGCCTTTCATGGGAGCAGAGATAGTAGAGGCTTTAGAAGGTATGCATAATTCAGGTAAACTTTTGAAAGAAATTAACATTTAAAACTTTGTTACATTAATTCCTAAAACTCCAAATCCAATAAGCTTTGAGGACATTAGACCAATATCTCTTTGTAACACTATTTATAAACTACTAACCAAAACCCTAGCTAATAGAATTGAGGTTCTCCTTTGTGATCTAATATCTGAGGAGAAAACATGTTTTGTCTTAGGAAGATCTATTCTAGATGGCATGATAATAGCTCAAGAGGCTATTCATACTATTCAAACTAACAAAAAATTGAGTATGTTAGTTAAGATGGATATAAGGAAGGCATATGACAAGATGGATTGGCATTTCCTTTGTAAGTGTTTAGAAGCTTTTGGTTTTTCCAAACAATTGATTAATTTGATATTTGAATGTATCTCTGGTCCTAAAATGTCAATCATGATTAATGTCTCTCTGATAGGTTTCTTTGATATATCCCAAGGAGTAAGGCAAGGTGACCCCCTTTCCTTGTTCCTTTTATTTTGATGGCAAAAGAATTAGGTAGATCTATGACTGAAGCATGGAGAAATGAAACTTTAGCAGGAATTAAAATTACATCTGATTTAAACCCTTGTACTCACCAACAATTCATGGATGACAATATTCTCTTTGGAGAAGCTAGTATTAAAGAAGCTGTGGTCTTTGAAGATATTCTTCAAAATAATTCTAATGCCTCAGGACAACAAATTAATAAGGATAAGTATGAAATCTTCCTTTTCAACACTAGCAAAGAGTTGGAAATGACAATCTATAAAAAGCTAGGTTTTAGATAGGATCTCTCCCTTGTAAAAATAAGGTATGTTTTATTGGGAAGCATTACAAAAAAGGATATTGACTGTAGATTGGTTTAGGAAAATAGGATACTCATGTCCTTCTAGTTGTCCACTCTATGAAAATGATAGCAAGAGTGTGAACCACCTTCTAATAGAATGTATCTTTTCTAACCATTGTTGGCATTGGTTAGTAAGGAAGCTTAACTGGTCCCTGCTCTTACAAAATGACATAGTGGAGACCTCTTTAACAGTTGGCCTCATATCAAATGTTAGGATATGTATAGTAAGATATGGAGGATCACTCCCTCTATGTTAATTTGGGAAATATGGAAGGAAATAAACCGACGTATCTTTAAGGAATCAAAAATAAACTTGGATCAATTCTTAAATTAGGTAGAGGCTAGCATTATAGAAATGGTAAATTGTAGGAATATGCTTGGGAGAATAGATTTTATTTTCTCCATGGAGGATAAATTTATTAGAAACAAATGGTATGGCCTAAAAATCCCAGCCTTTTTTGGTAATGGAAAATAACCGATTTTAGATAAAAGAGAAAAATATGTTTGGAAACCTACTGGATGGGTTGGTATAAACTCAATTTTGATGGAGCTTCTCAGGGTAACCCAGGTAAGGTAGTAACCATATGCTGTATTCATCGGTGGGATAGATTCAAGCTAGCGAATAAATCCATTTGACTAGGGATAGAGTCAAACAACACCACCAAGATGAATGCCTTAATAGAAGGTTTGTGTTTGTGTAGGAAAATGAACCTAAATAAGTTGGAGATAGAAGGGGATTCCTGTTTAGTTATCATTGTTTTAAGAATGGGAAAAACACAAAATTTGCATTTAAATTAGAATGGTAGAAAGAGCAATGGAGATTTTATCAACATGCAAACACCTTACCATCAATCATATATATAGGGAATGAAATAAAGATGCAAACTCTTTAGCTAATAAAGGAGCAGATGGTTTATCTCAAGAAATTATACATCCTAGCATCTCTGATGATAAAGGATAGTAAGTTTAAGAGAAAAATAGTAATCTTAATCTGTCTTAGACTACTTTCATAATTTCTTAGCCTAACTACTTTATATTATTGTTAATTAGGGGATACCCAAAGCCTTTGCTTCTGGTTTGATCATAGATAAGACCCTGATGAATCAGGGTCTTCATCCCTCTATTTCTAAGCTTCTCATTGCATAAAGATAGTTTATAGAGGTATGCTAAAATTATTTTTGACCTCTCTAAAAGTTTTTAGAGAAGATTCTTAGATCCTAGGATAAAAATCCCTAGATTCCAAAATCCCTCTCCTATAACATTTTCTTAAGGTATCTAGGAATCTATAATGTGGAGTTTGAATCATAGAACAATCAGCCATTCTTTCTACCTAAGTATTCACCATGGATACTATTATTCATTGACATTATGATTTTATTCAAGATAGAGAAATAAATTAAAGGACACAAGACCACTAAAGCTTTGATATCACATAATAATTTAAAAACTTCATGATAAGATGAGTGGATATTAAAGTATCCAAAATATATTTTTTCCAATACATATTGTCATAATTTGATAATCTTCAAATTTAGCTATAACAGGGACCTTTTTAGAGAAACCTTCTATCAATTCTATGGATTTTTTTAGCCCTTAACAATCTTTGTTCCAATTTAGAAAGTATTGACCTATCACTAAGTTTAGTTTGACGAACCCTTATTATATCATGATTTGCCCCATCATTCTTTCATATAGGTACTTTGAGCCTGCTGTCTAACCTCAATTTAATAATGACAAGAATGATAGCTCATTAAGGAAAAGTTGAATGTATTGCATAAGGGTCCCAAGAGGGATGAAAAGTTCATAAAAAGTGACAAAGGTGAAAAAATCTTCCTAGGGACACACACCATGAACAACATTAAGGGTACATGTGTCCATGATGTTAAAAAGAAAGAGATTGGAATTAATCTTCAAATCCTAATCATTATAGTCAAAGGTCATAAAAGAAAAAAGGGAATCCTATGCAAAACATAGTTCACAATAGAGAAATACGATTGTCCTCTAATAGTAATTTAAGGTGATACTCTTGGATCTTTCAAAAGACAACCAATATTTTTTGAAGAACCTTAAAAGAAAATAATAGTCTTCATGATACAAAGGATAACATAATAATAATTATGTGTATTATATGGACCTAAAGGTTAGATTATAAAGGAGAATTGAAGCTCATAGCATTATCAATTTAGTTAAGAAAGAGTACGTTGAAAAATAGTTGCCTTATGATAGTGATGTATGTAAAGATAATCCCTAGGAAAGTCATGAAGTTTCTTTTAATAGTTTATGTAGATAAAATAAGTACAACATATGATGGAGGGTTTATGAGTGCCTTATCAAGGGGTAATACACAACTTGATGAACATACAAAAAGTAATGGTATGATAGGTATTAGAAAAAGGTTGAATAAAGATCAAGACTAAGGCATAAAAAAAAGTCAAAGAAGAGGTGGTGTAGTATATAAAAGGACAATCCATAAATTGGAAATGACAATTAATAGGGAGATGATAGTCTCAAAAATGACAATCCCAAGTTATTAAAATGTTATAGAAAGATGGTTAGTCTCAAAGTAATACCAAGTTCAACATGTGACATCATGAGGTTTATTTTAATAGTGTATGTAGATCACAATTAGGAAAATGATATGAGAGGCTAATGTAAAAAAGAGGTTAAGGAAAATCATAGTAGAAAGGGAGATATACAATAATTGGAAAGAATGGCAGTTGAGGGCTAAAATGTTTGAGCCCAATTTTATGTAATAACCTTTTAGGATTGTATGAAGATATCGATGTGATAAAAGGATAAGTTTCCTGCATAAAATATGACAATGGAAGTCCTTAGGGAAACTAATAAGACTAACATAAATTAGGAAAATGTATGAATAATGTTCCTTCAAGACCCAAAACAAGGAATGATGGTCCTAGTATAGTTTGCAAGAAAGAGAAAGGGAAAACTATAGAAAAGGTTTCTCCAAACCCTAACAATCATAATATGAAGAGAGGTGACAGGAATAGAATTTTTAACTAAAATCCATGATAGTGAATAGCCAAATGATAATCCATTAATTGCATGTAAATAAGTACAAATTGATAGATGACATTATCAAGCTATGCATGAAAGGACAATCTACAGGTGACTAAAGCTACCATGATATTTGCACTATTTAAATCATGAAGATATTGTAATGTAAAATCAAAATCTATACACATAGAACACTATGAGAAAATCCTCATATGCTAAAGTGACATAGTCTCATACATGAAGCTTAAGATAGACTATTTAAACATAGGATGGTTAGGAGAAACTTGTTGCATGTGGTGATGGTCAAAAAGTGATAAGAGTATTCATATAAAAGTGGTATAATAAGCAGTAATCTATAGGATTTTTATGTCAGCTATTGATAGATAATGGTGTAAGGTAATCTAAAGAACATTGAAGATGACAATGTGGGGAAAGTGAATAATTGTTTTATGTGAAATAGTCATACCAAATGGGATTCATCCATTGTTGATCATCTATTAGAAATTCCTTCAACAACGTGCTAGGGTGATTTGTTTATTTTTATGTCATGAATAAGGACCAAGTAATCAAGATATATAGTAAACTAAAGGATTGAAAACTAAAATGATAGTAAAAACAAATATAATAGTTTTCGGCTATCCCTACAAATAGAATACAATCAAGTGTGCTAAATAAAAAATTGAAATGTCAAGAGTTTCATTTTAAAGTTTCAAAATGTTTTCAAATATAAGTTATTCATAAATGAAGTTAGAAATTGTATGGTTAATAGAAACATTATTAAATTCTTAAATAGATATGACATTCACAAAGCATAGTCAAAATATGGAAAGTATCTTGAAAGGGGTATTATAGAGATTTGTGGTCTCGTTAAGGCTACTCATGTTAAATACTATTTCCAAGCATAAAATGGAAATGATATTGTTAAGATATATAGAGATATATATTGCAAAAAATATGGAAATAATGTTCTAAATGAACCAAAATATATCAATAAGGGCTTTCAGGCACTTCAAGAAAGCTGCAATGGAAACTAAGGATGATGAAGACAACATATTAGATAAAACACTTGACCTTTCTCTGTTTGTAAATGGAGGTTATGGTAGATATTATGAAATCCTTCAATATTGTAAAAGAGTAAAGAAGGGAAGTTATGACTCCTAAGTACCTTTTCCACATTCATAGAAATTCCTCAACTATAGTAAATACCTCAAAGAGTAGTTTTAAGCTATTGTGGCAAGGTTTAAGGTAGATAGAAGGACCTTTAATGGTTGATTTTTGTTTCATCCAACCCAAGACACTTTAAAATCAATAATGCATGAAAAGAAGAAAACCTACTAATTTTCAAAGATGGTAGATAAGTTTGACAAGGTGGAGAAAGAATATAGGGACACACAGAGTAAATATATTGTAGTTCTGGGGCTTTTCCACTCAACTTGAGTTTTATCCAAGTATATAGAAAAAGTTCCAAGCCAAGTAAGATACCAAGTAAAGCATTTTTTATATGAATCACTCAAACACCTCTCCTACTAGGCTCGCAAATAGGTGTCCTTGGTATTCCTTGACATTTTTATTAATAGACGTGTCCTATATTTTCTCTATTTTTTGAGCTAAGAAATAGGTCTCCTAGTGCTTAGATTCTTTAGTTCTTAAATTTCTATACTAAGTGTTGCAACTCTCAAACTTATTCTAGAGAAAGATATATTATTCTATAAATCCTTAAACCAATTGTTGGGACTTGAAATTATAATTAATATTTTATTTTAAAGTAATAAATTAATTACTTATAGATTATATACTATTCTAAGAACATAATTTGCAATAATAAAAGAATCATTTTGCATGCTACATATGATGTCTCATTGTATGTGAATGAATTAATTGTAGATCATATTGATTTTTATTTAAAAAACCTATGTCATGAGTGTCATTATATTAAACATCTCCAGGCTAAAAATCCTATCAAGTATATATCATAAGTTGTGTTTTTGGTCAAACAAACTTTAGTTATCAAAACTAATATGTTCTAAAAATATAGAAAGCTAAACCTTCTCGGTAAGTAAATTGTCATTAGTAAAATTAAAACATTAAGTTGTATAAGAAGACCTAAATTTTGAGTAATTGAATGTAAGAACTGTGGTATTAGACGTTCAAATATTCATTTTGGTGCATCATTGTCAATTTTTTAGCTCGCATTTTCAAGTGATTATTTCTTTTTATTAAAAAAAATTGACTAGAGTTAGGATTTAGGTAATACAGATAGAAACCAACCCTCTTAGGAGGTTCATTTTACAATACATGACCCACAACCTAAAAATGATCCAATGTTGCCCTTGTTTTCCAAGTTAATATATTAGTAAAGGGCGAAAAATATTTTATCTTGACCAAGGTGTTTATAAAATTTATCTTAGTTAATTTAAAACATCATATATTATTATTTTAGTATGTACACTACTGATTGTAGCCTTTTGAGGTATTCCCAAATTACATACCTGGAAAATTTAAAGTTTTGGTAAAGAAGAAAATAAATTAAAAAATAGCATATGATAAAAGTAAAAGAAAGAGGGAGTTACTATAATTTTGAATATGTATAGCTATCCCCACCTTGGAGGAAGGGAAGAAAAACTTAAGAAACTATAAGTTCCATTCATTTTAATATTTATAACTATCTTTACCTAGGATGAAGGGAAGAAAAAATTAGAAAACTATCTTTTATTGAGGAATAATCCAATCTACTCCTCCTTCCATGAGATTCTCTCCTCAACTTCCAAGAAGCAAAACATCGTAGATTCCTATGGCTACACCTATGAATCAAGTGTTTGTCCCATTTAATAAAGACAACACACTAAACTTGGCTCAAAATGATGACCTATATATGACAGTCGTGAAACATATCTCATTAATAAAGACCAAACCACACCCATAAATCACATAAAAGATGTAGCTAATATTTGTGTTATCTGTAACATTACTAAAGAATATTTTCTAGTTAGATTACTATAGAATATGAAAAGTGATCTGCTACAAAAAAAATCAAATCCTTTAGAGATTTAGGTTTCAACCCTCTACTTAAATATACCTTAAACGTAACTAAAACATTGAAGCTTATTCACTAATAAACTATATGTGTGCCAAGCATGCATATAAATTTTATAAGTTCTTTATACTTTAAAATATAAGAGTGCAAACCAAAGAGTTATTTTGAAAAAAATGGAAAGATCTCTATTTAGGATGAGTATATGGCATGTAGATGACAGTGCAATGTCTTAATCCATATGGATAGAGTATTTGAATTGTTGTAAAAACAATTTAAAAGTATACACAATGTTCAGATTTGTAAAGACAATGAGATATAGGTATACTAACAATTAAAGAAATAAAAAGGATCTAGTATAAAGTGTGTTAGAATAACTGAGAGGGGGGGTGAATCAGTTAGATCAACTTTATCCTATAGTCCCAAATACAAAGATGTACTCCACAAAACAATTCAATCAAATTATGTAGCTCGGTAACAAAAAATATCAATCTGTTTGTTCACTTTACCGATTACCAATAATTAAGCAACTTTGATTACCGACCAAATCAACTATGCAGTATGTAAAGTATGAGAGCAAAACAATCATTAGAAATAACACATAACACAATGATTTAATGTGGAAACCTTGTTAAGGGAAAAACCACCTGGGACCGGTAACCCAAAATAATTCACTCTTCTGAAGTGAGCTTGGTGAAGAGCCAACCTTGTTAAAGGTTACAATACACACTATTAGGTGTGACCTAATTAGAGGATTTATCACTAACCATTAAATTTTGACCAGCATTCACTATGGGGTCAACAAGATAACAATGTACATTCTTTGAATGACATAGGGAAAAATATAAGACAGTTAAGTCCACTCGGTTAAGAGATTTTCTGAATCAATGGTTAAACTAATATAGTAAGATCTGATTCAAATACAACTCAATTGCATATATTCAGATCTATGCTAAACCCATAACTAATATCCTCTAATCATTAATCAATTCACTTCCTCAATATTCTTCAACTTACTTTCACTTGGTAAATGGTTCTTTGACGCTTGGTAAAATTCTCCGGCTCAGTTCTTCAATAACCATTTTGATAAGGCATGCATGAATATAGTCTTCACACAAAATATTTGCAGTCTTCTTCTTTCTGACATATTTCAATAATGAAACTTATATCTGTTATATAGACAAGTAAACCATTTTCATATCTGCCATTAGATTTTTTAGCCTAATCTTCTTCGTCCATTTTTCCTCTTAAACCTTCCTGAGTAGATGTATCATTAACATGTTTCAATATCATCCTTTAGATCTTCTCCAAATTTCCTCAGCCATGGATCTCATAAAAAACTTCATTCTTAACCTCAAAATCA
Organism: Chamaecyparis obtusa; assembly: GCA_027943335.1. Taxonomy (NCBI): domain Eukaryota; kingdom Viridiplantae; phylum Streptophyta; class Pinopsida; order Cupressales; family Cupressaceae; genus Chamaecyparis; species Chamaecyparis obtusa. The sequence continues at coordinate 65,121 of BSBK01002171.1, read as the reverse complement.
TACCAATATCCAACTCATCATATTTAGTCAGCTTTTCTTAGCATTTAATGTTTTCATCCATACTTGGTTGATATAGAAATGCGTTGGTGATAACTAGTTGAACTAGCTTGGTTAATACTGTCAGTCGGTATATACTGCACTAGCTCGGTGTATACATAAATCTTCAATTACCGACCACATATACTTGATCAATTTCAAAACTCTTCTTCATAATAGATTAATGTAACATGCTCAAGTAAACAATATAAAGACATAGACTCATCAATAAGTTACCCAATATTTTCCTTATCCTTATCTGTCATATCCATCTTTTCCTCATGTAGATATCTCATTTCTTCATCTTTTCTTCCTTCAACAGATGTTCAGATGTTTGTAACTAGCATGATAAGTACTGTCAAGACTAGCTGACATCAATGACAATATATTGACTAATTTAATCATCTTACATATCATTTCAATACTCAGTTATCTCTAATCATTGTTCCTTCAGTTCATTCAGGTATTCAATCAGTTGTAGTTCATCAATCTCTCCCTTTGGCATTGATGGAAACACAAGAAATATGAAAATATGCCATGCACATACCAAACATGTATTATAAAACTATGTAAGTAAATGTTGTAGCTCAGTAAGATCAAATTTAATATGTTTAATCACTACAAAACATAATAGCATTACAAGTGTAGACTCTCCCTGTGGATTTGATCCTTTCAGTTCTCATATTCCCTTTGTTCTCAGCAACAAATATGTCTCTCCCTTTCTTTGTGTTCTCACTAACTAATTTCCTTTTCATATTCAGTCTCTCTCCATTTGACAACAATGCCAAATAAAATATACAAACAACTCTCCAGTAGCCAAGTATTGCTTTGTTGTTCGGTTCATATCATGTACCTTAAGTGTACAGATAAACAAATTTCTGTTCCAGCTTCTAGAATCTTTTACAACCTTAGATAAAATCCAAAGTGTGAGCTATGTGCATCAACATGAATGATATTCTAACAAGTATAGATTGATGTAACCTCTAGATCACCTTAGCGATCGGTAGACAGGGGACAGACCCCAAGTCTAGTCCTCAAATATTCAAATGTGTCTTTCGGTAATGGTTTAGTGAAGATATCAACAAGTTGTTCCTTAGATGTTACAAATTTTAGTTTCACCTGCTTCTCTTAAACTTGTTCTCTCAAGTAGTGATAATTAATGTATATGTGCTTTGTCTTTGAATGCATCACAACATTCTTAGAAATAATTATAGCACTAGTGTTGTCACAATATATAATCACCGTGTTAGTGATTACCTCATTCATTCCTTCCAACACTTGTCTAATCCAAGCTATATTTGAACAATTTGCAGCAACAACAACATACTCTGCTTCAGCAGTGGACTGAGAAATGCATGCTTGTTTCTTACTAATCCAAGTCACAAGCCTTTCCCCTAAAAGGAATGCTCCACCAGTTGTGCTCTTCTGGTCATCTATGTTTCCAGCCCAATCTACATCGGTGTAAACTCTAAGTTCAAATTTGCCTTCAAATGTATACCATAATCCATAGTCTTTTGTTTTCTTCAAGTATCTCAAGATTCTTTTCACTACAACCATATGTGAATCTTTAGGATTGGCATAAAATCTAGCCACAATCCCCACTACATGTGCAATATTAGGCCTACTGTGTACAACATACATCAGTTTACCAATCATTGATTGGTATAGAGTCTAATTTACTTCTCTAGATTCATCATCTTTTGTCAATTTACATCCAGTTACCATCGGTGTTCCCACTAGTTTAGCATCTTCCATGCCAAAAGTTTTCAATACTTCTTTAATGTATTTTGATTGTGTGATGAAATCCCATCTTTCTGTTGTATAACCTGCAAACCTAGAAATAATTTAATCTCTCCAAACATAGACATCTCAAATTCCTTTCTCATGTCATCAACAAAATATTTTCAAATTAGATCTTGTCCTCCAAAGATTATATCATCAAAACATATCTCAGCAATCAAAATGTTATCATCAAATCCTACTTTCATGTACAAGTTACTATTTTCACTAGTTCTTACAAAACCAATACTTATAAGATTGATGAAGGGTGCTCCCCTTAATACCACAAACACATAATAGAAATAGAGAAACACCAACAATATGCAAGAATAGAAAATTGGCTTCTTATTATCTCCACAAATGTGGAATTAAAAACTTTCAGAATTACAATATGCAAAGCCACATGGGTGTTCCATTACAATATTCTGTAGGACAAAGCCTCGAATCAATACCCAGATCTACTACCCAGAACTATCTCAAATTGCCTAAGACAACACTACGGGCCTTCCTTATATAGACAATTTCCACCGCTCGAGAAGGTTCCAGAAATTTAGCCTTTTAGGGCCGACCAAACTTAGATTTATTTTATTTTCACAATTTTTACAATAGGGTCAGCTCAAAAGAAATACAAAATATGCTTTTAGTTAGCCCAACTTTCGGAGGCCATAAATTTTAACAGTAGCTCCATTTTTCTATTGTAACCACTTTTCAGAAATGCCATGACAAGATCTACAATGCCTGACATGCGCTAGCGCTAGTCAACTGAGGGTCGATCGTGATCTAGAGCCTCTAAGACCTTCAAAATTGACCTGAAAGATTTCATACCCAAAAACCTCAATAACTTCACCAATACAGATGATGTGGCAATGAAACTCAATTGGTAGGCTAAAATGACTGAGATGAACCTCCAACTATGAAATTAAAACATTCTGAGATCATATGACCAACTTACTAAAAATAGTAAGTTTCCATAAATAGCAGCTCTGCACAAGATAGCCCTTATTGAAAAGAAAATAGAATTATTTTTGGGTGATGCAAGATTGCTCTTACACCTAGGATGCTCCTGCATCAGACACCTAGGGTAATTTGAGAAGTGACCCTGTCATGACTCAGGTGTGCAAAGGAAAATCAAGATGGTTAACCTCCTCCTTCGTTAGCCATGATGAATCTTCAATAGGTCATTCTTTCCATTTGACCAAATATTCTTCATATGTCCTATTCCTTGTGCTTCTTCCAACACAACTATCCAGTATGTTTTCAATCTCCTTGATATCTAAACTGGTTGCTAGAATACTCCACTATGCTGCTGTAACCTCATCTTCAACACCTCCTTCATGATACTCTATCAGATTTGAAAAATTAAATACTGGTGAAATATTTAGCTTAGTAGGAAACTTGACCTCATATGCATTTCCTGAATCATGCTTCTTCAGGATCTTACATGGCCCGAACTTCTTCATTTTCAACTTGTTATATGTACCAACTGGAAATCGCTCCTTCCGCAAATGAACCATGACTTCATCTCCAACCTGAAATTCCTTATGCCTCCTTTTCTCATCTGCCTTAGCCTTATACTACACATTCATCTTGGTAATATGCTTCCTCACCTCCTCATGGATGCTCTTCAAATGTTCTGCAAAATCCTCAGCTTCAGCACTACTTATTTCTCCTTTATCTATCTTCCTCAACTCAGATGCATTTCTAGGACTACTTCCATATACAATCTGTGGATGATGTGATGAACTAAACTTCAAATCTATCTTCAACTCTTCACTTTCTGCTAGCGTCATTCTATGTGATGCCTTATTTGGCAAACTGGCTCCTAGAATCAAGTCCATCTGATGACTAATCTTTTTTACTAGTAGTAATCGATCAAGCACATTATCATGTACAATATCCTGAAACTCATTCAATAATTTTGCAACTTCTACAGGATTATCTTCCACTTCCTCTTTCCCAGCCTTTGGAATTAAGGTAAAACACATATGCTCATGCCACATACTATCTAAGAAATTTCCTCTATCAACAAAAGTTATTTTGGCATTACCACATACCTTTTCTTCTATTTCCTTCAATGGTTTTAGCTTATGTCGCACTCCATCCTTTGTTAGGGAATAGGTATTCACATGACCATCATGTATAACACATCTGTCAAACTGCCAAGGTGTACCCAACAACATATGACATGCATCCATAGATATGATATCACATAGTACCTCATCTTGGTAACCGCCGATCTTGAACTTCACTAGGCATAAATCACTGACCATGACCTTGTGGTCATCTTGCACCTAGACAACCCGATATGGATGTGGATGTTTCTGCCTCTTGAGCTTCAACTTTGTCACCATCTCTTCTGACACCAAATTATCAGTACTACCACTATCAATAATCACATCACAACACTTACCCTCACACTTGTACCTAGTGTGAAACATGCTCCTCCTTTGCTCAGGTTCATTTTCACCACTCAGCAGGACTCTTTTGTTGATCAACATTTCTCCTCTTTCAGCCTCTTCAAAATTTGATGATATGACATCTTCATCTACATGTGCAACTCTGACCTGGCCTTCATTTCTTTTGTTTGTCCTTCCTTGGCATTGAGGACATTCAAATGCCCTATGACCTTCTTCTCCATAGTGAAAACATGTTCCACGGAAGCCTCCTCTTCTAGATTCTTGTCCTCTTCCTCTTCCTCTCTGATATCTATTATTCTGATCATGGAAACAATTGAAATTATCTCCTCTTTTATTTTGACTGTTACTGGCCTCATCCTACTTTTTTGGATCTTCATTTTGATCTCCATATGATCATCCACCAGATCTTCCATCACGACCTCTTCCGCTTTATCTGCTCTCAAACTTCTTGTTCAACTTTTCCTCTACTTTTAGGGCAAACTGGTATGCCTCTTCAATACTATTCATTTGAACCAGATTCAACTCCTCCTAAATGCTTGACCTCAACCCATTAAGGTAACAGACAACTTTCTCCTTATCAGCTTTTGCATGGCCTGTTCTAATGAGGATTCGATAGAACTCCTCCGTATACTCCTGAACAGATCTTCCTGCTTGCTTCAAAATTTGCATTTTCCTTAGTAGATCAAGGTCATAATCAACAGAGATGAACTATCACTTCAATTTATCCACCATTCAATCCCATCTTGTGATTTTATCCTTTCCTCTTTGATTTTGATCCAATTGAATCTCTTGCCACCAGATCTTCGCATGACCCTTCAATCTGGCCTTCACAAATTTGACCCGATCAGGATCCTTGATATCTTCATACTCAAAATATTCTTCACATTCATTGATCCAATCAATCAATTCCTCTGGGTTAAGATTTCTTGAAAATGCAGGAACCTCAATCTTAGGTCTTTTCCCAATCTTGGAAATGGCTTGGAAAAGCCTTTCTTCCTCTTGATTCAAAACTTCAACTTTTGCTTCTTGATCATCATTTCCTTCTTCGGCTTCATCCTCACTTTCATCTCTGACATTAAGATTCATTCCTCTACAAATCTCCTATTGTAATGCTCGCACTTGTCTCTGCAGTGCCCTAACCTTAGGTGTTACAACACCAGCTCTTTCACCACATTCCCTTCATGGAGGCATTTTTGCACTTCTCGCTGAAACCCTAATCATGGTCCTGGTGCAAACTGTCTCACAGTCGGTGATCTGTTTACATAGAAACCCTAACCCACAGTCCTGGTGCAAATTGCCTCACAATCGGTCATCTGTTTACACACTCAAGAACTCCTTCTCTAATACCACTTGATGAAGGGTGCTCCCCTTAATACCACAAACACATAACAGAAATAGAGAAACAACAACAATATGCAAGAACAGAAAATTGGCTTCTTATTATCTCCACAAATATGAAATTACAAACTTTCAGAATTACAATATGCAAAGCCACATGGGTGTTCCCTTACAATATTTTGTAGGACAAAGCCTCAAATCAATACCCAGATCTACTACCCAGAACTATCCCAAACTGCCTAAGACAACACTACGGGCCTTCCTTATATAGGCAATTTCCACCACCTGAGAAAGTTTCAGAAATTTAGCCTTTTAGGGCTGACCAAACTTAGAATTATTTTATTTTCACAATTTTTACAATAGGGTTGGCTCAAAAGAAATACAAAATATGCTTTTAGGTAGCCCAACTTCCAGAGGCCATAACTTTTAATCGTAGCTCCATTTTTCTATTGTAACCACTTTTCAGAAATGCCATGACGAGATCTATAGTGCCTGACACGTGCTAGTGCTAGTCAGCCGGGGGTCGATCGTGATCTAGAGCCTCTAAGACCTTCAAAATTGACTTGAAAGATTTCACACCCAAAAACCTCAATAATTTCACCAATACAGATGATGTGACAATGAAACTCAACTGGTAGGCTGAAATGACTGAGATGAACCTCCAACTATGAAATCAGAACATTCCAAGATCATATGACCAACTTACTAAAAATAGTAAGTTTCCATAAATAGCAGCTCTGCACAAGATAGCTCTTATTGAAAAGCAAACATAAATATTTTTGGGTAATGCAAGATTGCTCTTACACCTAGGATGCTCCTGCATCAAAGATAAGCATGTAGTCTTTCACACTATGCCCTCGGTGCTTGCTTCAATCCATACAAGGCTTTGTGCAATCTACATACCATGTCTTTCTGATTCTGATCACCAAACCATTCTGGTTGTTCTATGTAGACCTCCTCCTCAAGAATTCTATTCAGAAATGCTGATTTCACATCCATTTGATATACTTTAAATCTCTTATGTGTAGCATAAGCAAGTAATATGCGAACTCCTTCTATTCTAGAAACTGGTGCAAAGGTTTCACCATAGTAGCTTTGAGTTCTCATGGGGCCACATAAGTTGGTGTGAGCCAACTCCAAAATTCCTTTAGATGAGTAGTTCTTACTTTTAAAACTAGATTTTTTCATCTTCCCTTTCTGACATTGATGACACATAACATGATCAGGTTTGGTTAGTCTAGGAAATCTTCTAACTTTTGTATTTCTACTGATCTTAATCATGTTATCAAAATTTACATGACATAACCTCTTATGCCATAACCATGGATCTTCATTTTTCACCAACAAACAAGAAGTCTCAGGATTGTCAAGATAAATAAATTACCTTTTGATTGTCCACCTATTCTGACAAGCTTTCTATTTTCATCATAGATTTTCACCTTCTTTCTCTCAAATGCAACTCGGTGACTTGAGTTATTCAACTGTGCTACACTTAATAAATTGTAATTAAATCCTTTTACCCAGTATGCATTATCACATCTAATTTTATCATTCAATAAAATAGATCCTTTTCCTTTAACTATGCAAGGTGTGTCATTTCCCATTTTCACTGAACCTCCATTATAATGCTCAAGATGATCAAACTTATCTTCATCACCAGTCATGTGATGTGTACAACCACTATCAATGATCCAAGTATGATTCTTACTAACTTTAGAGATAAGTGTTGTTTCTACATACCTTTCGTCCTCTTCTGAATCATCTTTCATTGCAACAAACATGACCTCAATATCATCATTAGTGTCGGTGTCGGAGTCATCTTCTTTTGTAAGGTAACATACCTTTTTCCCTTATCTTTGTGATCTCAGTTGTCTCAGTTGTAGTGTGGGTAACCTCTATTGTTTCTTCTTCCATACTTCCCATCACCAGATCAGTCTTTGTCTTTATCATCCTCTTTCCTGTTAGGATATCTAGCAGTAATATGGCCAACTTCTTTACAATTAAAGCTAGCTAAAGGTAACTTTCCCTTATATATACCTTTACCTTTCTACAGTCTCTGGGCCATGAGTGCTTCAAGTTCATCAAGCTCATCATAATTATTACTATCACTTTCATTCCTTATATTATGCTTACTACTAGATTTACCAATCTTCAGAGAAGACATAAAAGTAGACTCAACACCGATACAACACTATTGTCAAAATTATTCAGCTCAAATGTTGTTAACTTTCCAATCAGACTATCAAGAGTAAGAGTTCTATTAGGTGTAGAACTCATTTCATGAATAACAGATATTCTGATTGCATAGATAGGCAACAAGGTTCTCAGTATCTTACTTACCACTATATCCTTAGATATAATACCACCAGCTCCACGGATAGCATTAACTATCTCTTTGATTCAGGTTGTATACTATGTAATATTCTCTCCTTCCTTCATCTTCATGTCATCAAATCTGCCTCTCAGGCTTTCAGCTCAAGCTCTCATCACATTCACATTACCACCATAAACTAGAGAAATTTTATCCCACATTTTCTTCGCTGTAGTTCAATCCTTGACATCCTCAAATTTAGCTCCGATAGAGTAGCATCAATCTCTATCATAGTAATATTGTGTTCATGATGACCTCTCAACTGATCAAGAGTCAAAGGACCAACATTCAGTTGTAAGTAGCCATTGTCCAGTAAGTGTATAGCAGAGTAAAAAATTACAGATATGTGAAGTCTCATTCGGATTTGCCATTTAGTAAAATTGTCTTTGTTCAGCTTTGACACTTCTCTCTTATACATCTTGTAATCTTTTTGCTCAAGTCCTTAAAACTTTCTTCTAAGCAACCAATATGCTCTGATACCAATTGTTAGAATAACTGAGAGGGGGGGTGAATTAGTTAGATTAGTTATCTTACAGTCCCAAATACAAATATGTACTCAAAAAAACAATTAAAACAAATTATGTAGCTCGGTAACATAAAATATCAATCTGTCTATTCACTTTACTGATTACTAGTAATTAAGAAACTATGATTACCGACCAAATCAACCATGTAGTATGTAAAGTATGATAGAAAAAAAATCATCACAAATAACACATAACACAATGATTTAATGTGAAAACCCTGTTAAGGGAAAAATCTCCTGGGACTGGTAAACCAAAATAATTCACTCTTCTCAAGTGAGCTTGGTGAAGATCCAACCCTGTTAAAGTTTACAATACACACTATTATGTGTGACCTCATTAGAGGATTTATTACTAACCGTTAACTTTTGACCAACATTCACTATGGGATCAACAAGATAACAATGTACATTCTTTGAATGACATAGGGCAGAATATAAGACGGTTAAGTCCACTCGGTTAAGAGATTTTTTGAATCAATGGTTAAATTGATGCAGTAATGATCTGATACAAATATAACTCAATTGCAAATATCCAAATCTATGCTAAGCCCATAACTAATATCCTCTAATTATTAACCAACTCACTCCCTCAATATTCTTCAACTTACTTTCACTCGATAAATGGTTCTCTGACGCTTGGTAAAACTTTGCAGCTCGGTTCTTCAATAACCAATTTGATCGAACATGCATGAATATAGTCTTCACACAAAATATTTGCAGTCTTCTTCTTTCTGACATGTTTCAATAATGAAACTTATATCTCTTATATAGAAAAGTAAATTGTTTTCATATTAGCCATTAGATTTTTTCGCTTAATCTTCTTCATCCATTTTGACTCTTAAACCTTCCTCAATAGATGTGTCATTAGCATATTTCAATCTCATTCTTTAGATCTTCTCCAAAAATTTTCAACTGTGGATCTCATAACAAACTTCATTCTTATCCTCGAAATCATACCAATATCTAGCTCATCATATTCAGTCGGTTGTTCTTAGCATTTAATGTGTTCATCCATACTCGGTTGATATAGAAATGCGTCGGCGATAATTAGTTGAACTAGCTCGGTTAATATTGTCAGTTGATATACACTGCACTGGCTTGGTGTATACAAAAATCTTCAATTACCGATCACATATACTTGATCAATTTCAAAAATCTTCTTCATAATAGATTAATGTAACATGCTCAAGTCAACAATATAAATCCATAGACTCATCAATAAGTTACCCAATGTTTTCCTTATCCTTATTTGTCATATCCATCTTTTCCTCATGTAGGTATCTCAGTTCTTCATCTTTTCTTCCTTCAAAAAATGTTCAGATGTTTGTAACTAACATGATAAGTACTGTCAAGACTAGTTGACATCAATGACAACATATTGACTGATTTAATCATTTTATATATCATCTTAGTACTCGGTGATCTCTAATCACTATTCCTTCAGTTCATTTAGGTATTCAATCAGTTGTAGTTCATCAAAGTAGAGTTAAATTATTGAAATGACAAGAGAGATGTTAAGATATCACAAAAATATGATAAGAGCTTACAAAATCTCTACAAGAAGTTTCTTCACTTGTAGCTACATACACAAGATCAAAGAGAAAGGTTGGGTGGTTGTATAGGGGTTTTTATTTTTCAAATTCTCATTTCAATGTTTCCACATCCATAGATAACCTTAAGAAATATATCAATAAAATCTACATAAAGTAATGAAAAAATAATACTATCAAAATAAACATAATATGCTAAAATAACTTTAGAGAATTTACTTAGGTCCCAAGCACAAGAGTCCAATATCTTGCAAGTGCAAAGGAAATTCAAGAAAACTCAAAGTGACAATGATCTTCTCCAATTAATTGTAGTACAATAATAATATATCTTATTAGTAATCCTAATGATGGAATAATGTCATAAGAAAACTGTTGTGTGACAGAGAAAAGAAACAATGGATCTATAAAATGCAAGAGAAGTTGTAAATAACATTCAGAAGGTGTTTAAAGATGGTAAAATGGAGGCAAATGTCGAGTTTTCGTCAAAGGAGGTCGATTCTTGATGTCAATGCAAGTTGATAGAGGTGTTACACTATGGAAATCCAACAAATACAGTAATATCCCAATAGCTATCACAGTCTCAGATTTTCATAGGAAGCTAGCATTTTGTGCAAGTTCTACATGATATGCATACATATAGATGAAACCCATACCTAATGATTGATAAATAAGGTATGCAAGTCAAACATTTACATGTTTTGGATCTATATTAAGGTTAAAAATCATAATTATCTTAACAAGTGATCAGTTTCTCTGCCTTCTTCGATTCCTCCACTGCAATTATAAGCCTTGAGTCATTACAAACATTTCAGAGCAATCAAGATAGAATTAAGGATCATTGTTTTTGTACCTTTGACGGGAATATGCCCACGTGAGATGACAAAGTTGGCGTTGCCCTGAGGAATAGAAGATGCGGCGCACATTGTCTAGAAGATCACTAGGGGCACTCCTAGCTTGTTGGCCACTTCATAAGTGCAAGACATGAAATTTTCCATTATAATGCAGGTGGTGAGAGGAGATCTGTCTGATAAGATGGACAATAAATAATGCTCCATGACGGGGCCAAGTTTTTCCAATGCAATCACATACTCGGGAAGATTGGAGAGACGAGGGTGATCAGGTGGCAATCCATCTGGAACAGGGAGAAACCTAAATGTGGAGGTGGCAGCTGCAGCTGCTCTTGACATGCGGTTGTGGCTCCACTCCATCTCGACGAAAGTGATGAAAACTCCTGCGGAAGAGAGGAGGTGGGCCAAATTCATAAGAGGATTAATAGTGCCCTGCGCAGGGAAAGGCACGATGACTAGTCTTGTGAAAAATAGACTAGTTTAGCTAACTCTGTGGATTGATTCAGCTGAACAATCAACTAAAATTTAGCTAAATCCACAGAAATGTGGAAGAGTAGTTGAAGGCAAATCTATATTCTATTGATTGAAGATTTGGTCGTCGTGGGCAATTTGCATTTCTATATAGTTGTGTTACTTTCCATTAAATTAAAGTTTTAAAAGCCTAAATTATTGTTTAGACTTTATGAGACAGACACATAGTTTTCATTGTTCCTGTCATTCCTGTCATCGAATAATTTATGTTATAGATTGATACGATGGTTACCGAAAATTGATTTTACATTTTAAAAAGTACAAACATGGTTCACGTGGTGGAAAGTCATTTCTAGCTTTTTGCCTCATGTGTTTCAAAATAATTAAAGCGAAATGAACTACTGATTTTATGATATATATATATATATATATATATATATATATATATATATATATATATATATATATATATATATATATATATAATGTGGTTATAATTCATGTGTCGAGACAGTTTATGGTGGAAATCAATCATTCATAATAGTTAAGGTAAATGAATGAGTAATTGTAAAGATTTATAACAATATTTATTTTAAAAAGTTTAATTATATAAATATATTTTAAAAATAATGTAAGTTTAGAATATGTATTTTAAAATTTAATGTAATAAATAAAAAATATATACTACAATACAATTGTTAAATTAATTAATAATTTTCAAAATAATATTTTATTTTGATAATGTTTAGATAATGATTTTTTTAATATTATACTTTTTAAATCAAATTTTATAAAATTTATCAATTTTTAAAATTTTTTTTTTATTCATGATTCATAATGAATTTTTTCAGTGACAATTTGTCATTAGTTTTATTTTTTTTTGCTCCAATGTCTAAAAAATAACGAATAGAATACTTTAGTCGCATATACTATGTTTAAATTTGTTTATGTTTCTAGGTTCATAACATCACATCATCCTACAATAGAATTATTAATATCTTAGAATAACATTACATCATTGTGTTGTTTAATCTATAATTTTCCCAATAATTGAGATATTTTAAAGACAATTTGCAATCTAGGTCACATGTATGCCTTGCAACAGATTTTTTAGGTTTTGATAAAACAATTCAGCTCCTTTAATGTTGTTGTTCTTTTGTTGATTTGGCCCAACTTGTCCTATCACTAATACCTAATAAAAAAATTCCTTTAATGGGCCCCATTTATCAAATTTATGCTTGAAATAGTGCTTTGTCCTACCTTAGGTCTTAGTCATGTACATGCATTACAAAATTTCCTAAAATTTCATAACTATGAGGTTATTTGACTTAATTCCTACCTTGTAATATAAGTCTAGAATTTTTTTTATTGGCATGATTTTCTTATAATACTCTCCTCTTTTTCTTGAGATTCCTCTAATCCTTTACATCTTTCAAGTTCTCAAACTTTCATTTTCTCAAGTACTCATCCATGATGTTCCATGAGTCCTTTCTACCATCCTGTTTTGCAACCTTCATATTTCTCTTCCTATCATACATTTTATTTTATACTCATTTCCTTCTTTGCCTTCACACTTTAGATTTAGCAAATCTATCTAATAGTGTGCCCTTTAGATTTAGCAACCTTCATATTTCTATAACTGTTGACCCCAAGAAGTTTTCTTACTAGGATACCCAAAGGTAGGAGGTATTATGGATGCTCAACCCACAATTGGAAGATTTACATATTCTCTTTCCAAAATTTCCTTATGTTTCACCTGTATTGTACCATCCTAAGCCTTGAATTTTTGAGCTAGCCTTATTCTATGCTCAAGTAAAAAATTTAAGTTCATATTCCCTCTTTTCATTTGTGTGTTGATGATTTGATACCACCAATTCTCAAACCATAGTCACCTTTTACTATCAAATATTTTATAATCTTTACTATTGATTCCATATATATTATCTCACTTATTTTCTTCTATATAGCTCTAGAGGATTCATTCTCTCTCCGCCTTCTTAAATTAAAGATTCTCTATTTTTATACTCAATTATCGGCCACCTTTTGGTGTTAGGTATTCAACTTTCCCAAACCTTGTTTCTCTATGTATTGATATGTTAAGACAACAACATAAACTTATTTTGGAATATGATGTTTTACAAATCCCTAATCCCTGAAACCTTAGGATTTTTCCTATCACTATCCCTTAACATTCTATCAACCCAATCTCCACATCCTTAAATACTCAAATTATCTTAGCATTATTTGTACTAGAACATTAATCCTTTTATGCCTCTTTGAGGGTGAATTTACATCTTCCAATTTCATTCTCATTGATTTGAAAGTAAAAATCATGTAGATTTACATGTACGACTGATCTATGACTATAAAAATTAAAAGGGACAACCACAATAATTATTATTTCTAAGTTCTTGTATAATTATATATAACCTTGATGAGGATACCTCCTTCATGGAAGGTATTATATGAAAAATTTAAAATAAACATCACTCTCAACAATTAGAAATTAACATGAAATTTAGAATATAGGATAGCATAGGTATACAAGTAGTGTTGTCTCTAAAAATTACTTTAGCCTAGAATTTTATTAGAGACTTATTGTTTCTATTAGAAATATAAAATTGGATGAATAATGCAAGAAATTTTAAAAAGGGTATTAAGTTATGAAATTATAAAGTCATAAATAAAAATAGACTAGAAATTTTGAGAGATGCACAACATAAATATTTTCTCTTTACCTCTAATCTAGTTTAGATATACTATGTATAAAACAAAAAAAATACAATATAAATAGCCTTATAGATTTTTAAATTCATAAAATATGAGGATAAGGCATAAAACTAGAAATTAAGTATTTTCTTATCCAAGTTTGCAAATCAATAAGGATAAGAAAAAAATTAGAATCATGTGAATGTACACCACATTATCCTATCCTACCTAAGTAATTTAAAATGAATTACCTAATTAATTTTAAATATGTTTGTGTGAATAAGGTATTATACCTACCTAATTTACTAGAAAGTTCTATTCACATGTTTGTTTATTATAGATCAAATAGGTTTTGAAGGGACCCAAAACCGTATACACAAAATGTTATCATCAACTATGTACAACAAGAACACAAGAACACAAGAACCAAGAAAAAGAAGAAAAAATACAACTAAAAATTAAAAAAAACACAGAAAAGAAAATAGAGTAAAAACACCTAAATAATATTTTTCATGGCCTCATTGGACTTACGTTCCAATTGGAAGGTGTCCAAGGAAATCTTCTTCAGGTCTTGGAGATCCTAGAAAAAGTGTAGAAAAATCTCTTTAGATTCCCCCTTTACTTGGTACATGTGCCTTTGTTATCTTCCATATTCATCGAAACTTTTATCTCTCCAATGTCCAAATCCATGACCACAGATGGTTCCAAATGAATATTTTCACATTTATTCACCAAATATCAAATTTTTTTTGTAGTATTATTTGTTATTATGGATGAAGGTGATGAGGGTACATTGATTATCATTAATACTTTTGAATTTTCTTTCTAGGGACACATTCCTTCCCTCAAAATCTATCCTTATTGTTTCAATATATCTTTAACTACTTTCTTTGTCGATGCCACTATAGATTTACCTTTATTTTCATCCAATGGAAGGTCATTTTGTTATTTTTCCTTAAATTGATTCTACAAACTCCTAACCTTTATGTTGATCTGGTTAATCTCTTGGAACATCCATTTTCTCAATCAAAGGAAACCACCAAAAACTAACAATAGAGAAAGGCATCTAAATCATAAGGTTCAATAATATTGTGTGGACATAAACTAGGGTCGAAACAAAATCACTTATTTTTGGACTATGAGGAAGAATCTAGATGAACTAAAAACTAGTGTAGATTTTGCAGATATTCGAGAGGATACTAAGTAGAAAATTAAGGGATAAATAAAATCCCTATAAATCATATACTTATAGCGATAATAATGTTTGTGAGGAGATACCCTCAGTTCCCACTCCAACTGCTACTGCAAACTCTGAGAAAAAAACTATTTTGAGTGAGCTCGTGAAATAAACATATACTAAAGGGACAACCATATTGGAAAAAATGGGTTATCAAGTTGTTGGTCTAGGGATAAATGGACAAGGACCTTGGATGCCACTACTGGTGGAAGTTCCAAGAAAACCTAGCAAACAACCAACCATTAGAGTTGAATCAATAGGGAAGGTATTACTTATACATATGTGCCTCATTGTATTAGAGCCTCAAATATAGACTAGCAATACATGCATATTCAATCATGAACAAAATATGATGGTTCAAATCAAGTGCTATTACCGCTAGTGGGAATGATATGGGTACTAGTAATAGATGTGGTGAACAAGTGCAACGACAAGACATCTCTCACAAGAGGCTAATAATAGAAGATACTATACCGAATCTCAATGATCAAGGAATCGTGAAGAAGAAAAAGGTTATGAAAATAATGACAAGTACAACTCCATCAAAAATATTGAAAAGGTATTGTTTGTAGCTTCAAAATAAACCCCTCAGAAGAGTTCAAAAACTCCAACTATAAGTGATAGTGGGATAGGATTAGGAATGTATATTTTCTAATCCTAAAAAATACAATAGTTACAACCAAACAATAAATATTATTTCACCATTCAAACATTTAATTGCATCAAAACCCCTAGATTTTGATTATAGTACTTTTGTTGATCAATTTATAGATAGAAAAAATAAGAATAAAGAAAATAAGAAGCTAAAATTAAGAGGGTTGTAGCTATTGCTACTTTAGAGAAATAGTTTGCATTGAATAGGGTGATTCCCACTTAAGAACCAAACAAATAAATGATGGAGTACATAATTCTTATACTCCAAATTCAAAATCAAAATTAACCACATAGTTAGATGAATTCCTCTTTATTTTACATTAGCACCATCCAAATGGAATTTTTTGCAGTAAAAAATGTGGACAAGATTAATGTGTCAAAAATGACTAACAAAGTGGTCTATAGATCATTTCTAGAGAGAGAGAGAGAGAGAGAGAGAGAGAGAGAGAGAGAGAGAGAGAGAGGGTTACAAGTGGAGTTATAAAATGAGAAAGGAAAGAGGAAAGAAGTAGATAATAAGGGCAGTGAATTAAAGAAAAAGATTAAAAAAATTATGCCTCTGCATTTTCAATTACAAAGAATAAATAGATGGAGGCAAAAATGATTAAAAAATTGGATGAAATCATAAAAAAATAAAAATGTAAGAGCATCTTTAGACAATTATACAAAAAAATGGAGAATGTCACTACTTAAAAAAATAAATAAAACAAATTAGACCATCAAAAGAAAAGAGAAAATAAGTGGGAAGAGAAAGTAGAGGAATAAAGAACATATGTTGGCAAAATTTGAGGATGATACAAATTGTTGGAGGTATTTAGGATTCCCTTCCATGTTGACCCAAATTTTTATTTTTATTTTTATTTTTCTTCATGTTCTCTTCTTTAAATATGAGCCAAGTCAACCCTGATGAAATACCCAAAGAGAATTTATATCGTATATCTTTCTCTCTCTTCAAAGTTTCAACCTCGAGTCATCTTTCCTTGATGTTGTGAATATTATTTTCCATCCATTAGGAATACATATGTAATAGAAACATCTTGTTTGTTCATATACCATAGTGTTTTTATAAATATCCTATCCTATCATATGAATATCTAGCATTCGCTACTTGTACCAACAAGATTAAAGCCACCCTATTGTGCTACTATATAGCTTTTTCTTCTCACATCAGTGCATGTATGAAGAATTTGTATTATGTGACTATTTAGATTTTTCTACTCAATTTGGCATGCTGTCAAAATCACCCTATCACATGGCTATCTAGAATAACACAACTTGCTACCCATACTAGTGTACCATTAATTGTCTTTATTGAACAAGTTACCTTCATCTTATAGCATGATCATTTGAAACTTTTGTGCTAGATGCCATTCAACAAAATTTTGGAATTTATTTTTATGGGAAAATCTATATAGATGAAAATCCTATAGGTAAGATAGGTAAATTTTATTTACTTTATCTCACATTCTCTATCATGATATAATTGCTAAAGTGGAGGCCAAATGTAATGTCATAAATTTACACCCTAGTGTAATTTACTATTACGCGATGTTCCTACCTTATTTAAAATATAAAATTTCATGCAATCATTTTCCTAACCTTCTCATGACCCGCTCAGATTCTTGGCCATGTGGCTTAATCAGCCAAGGATGCATGTGCGGCATAGAAACATCTGTGTAGCACACACTCCTCTTTTGAATTTATAGATATGTCTAGAGAGTTTTTGAAGCACTACAAATGCCACACCTATAGTGCATTGCCTCCTTATATGGAACACTGATGCCAATATTTGACCTATTTGCATTATAATCGTATTTTTGAGCTTTAGTTGGCCTTTTTGGCTCTCTTAGCTACATTTTTATTATTCATTGAATTTTGGCTCTTTGGTGTCACAATTTAATCTTCTACACATTTTATTCTCCATTTTCCTTATTGTATTAGTACATCTTACCTTTGATATTTTCATACTTACAACTTCATTGTCTTGTTCAATTAGACTTCACTCCATTAGGCTACTTACTTTATGGTTTTCAAGGGGAGTCTCTTAATTGCCTACTTTGTATTTTATTGAGAACATCATCTTGTTATTATCATATTATTGTCATTGGTTATTTACTATCATTCTCAATTTTTCTCATCTATCATTGATTATGTATCTAGCTATTTCTAGAGATAGAAACACTAAAATAGGATTTTGACTGGAGGAAGCTCCTATATAACCAAAAACCATTTTCCCTATTTCTATGTGTGTAGGTCACTTAAAGTGAGAAGTAAAGCATCTATTTGGCTTCCTCAACATCTCCTTGGTTATGAATTTGTCCTATTCTATTTCTTGTGCATTGCCTTTATTTTTCCTATCATAGTGTTCTTTCATATTTGTTGTCTTACCATATTTTATTTATATCATTTTAGATAGTATTCAATATTTATGCCTAGATATCTATACCTTGTACATACAAGATGAATGTGTGTTGTGTTGATGTCTTGCATCTGCATTGTTGTCCTCGGTCCATGGTAGATATGAGGTAGTGATTTCACGTACTTCAACATTTGATTTTTATAGCTTTCTTTTCTATTTTCAATATTTAAAATATCTTTATCTATTATAATATTATTTTTATCTTAATTGTTTCATCTCACATCCTTGTTCATATGAAACCCTTTATGATTTAGTTATCTTGATCCCATAGCTCACCATAGTGATAGTTGAAGTGAACTGACGCAAGGGATAGATCATCCTTTGAGACTTTAACCACTTTTGAGATTAGTGAATTTATCCTTCTCCACACAAACTACCAGGGTATGATTTCATGTGACAACACAAACCTTAGGATTATTCATTTCTCTTGGACTGTCCTATTATTAAGACCTCAAGGAAACCTCCTTCGCATAGAAAAAATAAACACTATTAAGCATTGGCCCCTTTATGCTATTATATAATTTCATAATTACAACACTTCAACCCATAGAAAACTTCCTTAGTCATGGGTGTTTCATTTATATTTTGGGCATATGTATATACATCTTTTAGAGAAATAGGTAGTTTCATGATGTACTATTTTATCATTTTTAATATTCCCAAAGTATATTTCAAGGCATGTTATAGTATTGTAAGCTTGAGAAAGTGACATTTATTAATAGTTTAAATATATAATAGGCCTTAATTTTATTGTACCATTCCAAAGCATCTACAAATATAGTTTTTTCTAATATTAAAATAAACACTATAAGTGTTGGGTATAAATATACATTAATAAATATATCCAAAGAAATCAACATGTGATATGGGGTTGGTGAACAAATATAGTGTGAAATGATTAGAGTGATTTTTCCTATATTTGGCCATAATATACATGATCAAGGGATATTATATAAATTTAGGAGTGATTTGAAGTGAGTAAAGGTTGTTACATTTGCCTAACACTAACATTGATTAGGAGGAGAGTGCATAAATTATGTGATTTCTATTGGATTTGTTGAGGTGTATTGAGATTGGATTTGAAACAGTACTGATTGAGGCTTCAATATGAGTCATGCAATCTATTAGGGTATAAATTATTAATTTCATTGGTTTAGTTTAAGGATACTAGATGTGAGGCAATGGAGAAGGTATAAAAAATAACCTAATTAAAAGTGGGTAATAAGACGATAGGTCTAAGAAAGAAAAACTACCGAAATTAAAGTTTCATTAAGTAAATAGTATAGACTATAAATAATATAATAATAATATAAAAGATATTGGAATAGAATTAATTACAGACTAAATTGATTACTAATAAAGAATATAGAAGAAATTGTGAATTATTACTTATGAACTATGGGTCAATGAGTTTGACTCAAAAACTATATAATTGAATCTTAATAGCAATATTACAATTTGACTTCCTCACAAAAATCTCCTACTGAAATTGCATGAAACTGGGAGATGTCAATTACAGGGATAGATGACCGACGAAATCTCTCCATGGCTAAAGCGCTTTAACAGAAGCCGTTTCGGAAAGTTGAGCCAAGTCATGAATAAACCTGTTCAAGTTGAGAAAAGAAGAACCTCCCTCTGCAACTGCTTTAACTGCCGCTTGCTTCAATTCGCTCCCTTTTCTTCTCAGCTCCTCCGCTTCCGAACCCTCCATCAGCCTCCTCACGCCATTCTCTATATCCTCGCCTTTAACAACAACATTTTCGTCA